>CM034155.1:579705605-580028105 GCA_019776745.2 Taxus chinensis | reverse complement strand
AAGAAAAAGTGATGAGAATTAACCTAGGGCAGAACGCGTGTGTGGTTGTTGCAATGTGTGATGTACCTACATGGTTAGTAAAGTGTGTGCTTTCATGAAGTGTTTTTGTTGACGTTACTGTTGTTGTTGTGATTTCCCCCATTTGACTACTTGTTTCTCATACAGATGGACCTGCAAGGAGAAAATGATCAAGTAGTCAAATATGTATGTGTAAAAACATAATTTAAAGTATCCATGTATATGAAAGCATGTAAATGTAAAATACACAAATGTAAATGAAACATGTGCACCTAATCCATGTCGAGAAAAAGAGTATAGAAGGATATCTTTTACTGCGAGTTGTTTGGATGATCTCATACCATAGGAAAAAGAAGTGAAGGGAGGAAATTCTCTGTGTCCTCTAGGCTCTAACTTCTTCTATAAACTATGTGTGAAGAGATCTCTGTATTTTCCTAGTTTTTTGGGCAATCTGATGCCTATGGATGAAGCAGTGTAGAGAGGCACACCCATTGGAACATCCAATCCTGCAACTGCTTTCCAGAATGCTACAGAAAGCATGTCATGTAAAAGCCACTATGTATGGGGTTCATAGAATGGTATGAACCCAATCACTGTATGTAACTGAACTAAACTGGTGTATAATCTATGTGTTAGTATGTAAAACCCCCAAATGATACCCCCTCTTTGGGGACTCATGCGACGTCATTGATAGGAGAAATATAACCCTAAAAGAGGATAAATCACATGTATGTTGTAACCCTAAAAATTTCTTGGTAGATTCCAATGCACACATAAACAAGAAGGCTAGCCAAAGAAAAGTGTAAACATGCATGCATATAGAAAACAAATGTGTAAGCTAGGCAAAAAAAGTAATGTAAACACGTAAGAAGATAAGTAAGCTGCACAAAGAGGGTTGCAAACATGGGACATCACTCATGATGTTGAAAGACACACACGGCCATCATGGATGCAACAAAAAAAACAAGTGTGCACACCAAACATATAGTAATGCCTGTAAACAAGAGCAAACAATAACACATAATGTAATAAACAATAATCAAAGACGATACCCCTTCATAACAAATGTTGCACATGAAGCACCCATTAGCATGTTAGAGAAATACACAATATTTCAAGGTGTGAATAAACAAGTAATGTAAAGTGCTAGGTAAAAAATGAAACAAAAACACATGTGAGAACTGAATATGGATGCCCCCAACGACCACTGTAGGAAGGGTAGACGATGAACATCCATGCTGCATGTAAAAGATCTATATTTGTGGTCAAAACTAAACAAAGACGTGAATGCACATGTGTGGATGATAGAGATAATGACATATAAGAAATCAATATAACATGTGTAGTAAAGTGATCATGTAAAACACTAGTAAACAAGAGTAAATGCCCCCAAGACAATGTAATATGTTGTGGATGGATGAAATGGAATACACGATGGAATGGTAGGAGTGGTGTGCCCCTCGAGTTAATGGAAAAGGTATGCAATGAGGTTCATTTGTTTTTCCCCCTCAGCAGTCAATAATGAATTGTAAACTAGAGTGTGTCATCGGGAAATGGTCAAGTAGTGTGTGTTGTGTCTAACATGCTGTGATGAATGTGTAAGTATAGTGATAAGATATGACCTATAAATAATGGGTGTGTGAACCCTATAGCCGGAGCATATATCATGAAAAAATGAACGTATAAGTAATGATTTAGCTATGTAACCATATATCACTATAAGATTAATGGATGAGTGATGATTTAACCCTAAGCATATATCACTATGAGATGAAAAGGGGGAGTGGTGATGTAACATAAGGTGTATACCACTACAATATGATAGAATGGGTGACCATTTAGCCTAAAGTGTATGACAATAATCTAGTAATGTCACATGATGAAATGTCGAATGATAAATTCATGATGAAGAGAAGGTCCATTTGATTTGTAAACTCTTGGCAGTTGAGTATGGATCAAGGAACTAAAGTGCATCATAGGGTAGTGAGTGCATCACATAGAAGAAAATGCCATATAGGTGATGATAATGGACAACCAAATGATGAGGAAAATATGTAAATACGTTATTTGTAGAATGCAAACACAAGATGTGTAGAACATGTAAAATACAAGGTGAATAGAATGTGTGAATACGAGACATGTAGAATGTGTAAAACGATGTGTATGTAAATGGACTAGTAATGTATTATGTAGGATGATGTAATGATAGACTCATAAATGATGATGACTAGTATAGTATGTAGAATATGTGTGAAAATGTGCGGTGTAATATGTATGGTATGTAGATAAACAAATAATACACTATGTAGGATAAATATTGTAGGATGTAAGATGCGTAGATAATGGCGTATGCCTAATGATGTCTAGAATGATGTATGATGTATAAATGCACAAATGTCAAACTGTCGTAGACTAAGAGTAGAATGTATGATGTATGATGTGTAATGTGTGATGAAATTCTATGTGCAATACCTATGGTGCAATGTGTGGGGTTCATGTGTGGTAAGCCCTCAATAGTCAAGTGTGAACTGAAGCACAAGAGTGTGTCATCGGGTAATGGCGCTAGAATGTATGATGAACATGACTAATGAAAGAAAATGAATGTATAAGAATGTAAATGATGATGAGTGTATCTATGCTAAGACGAGGTGGGGGGTTAATGTGAAGTGGTATGCCTCGTAAGTATATATAAATATGTAAACTAACCAATGATAGTGAAGGACGAAGGTCCTCCACTCAATGATGATGAAAGCATAGGACGATGGTCTAATAGTTTTGGTATGGTAGAAAAACGCTATGGTGGTGAGTGAAGTCTATATACGTGCAAGGTATGAATATGGGATGGAGCTCACAACGTAGTAAAATGTATTGGTGATGGAGATCAATGCAATGCTGAGGGTGAAGGTGATGAATATCTATGTGGAATAAAATGAGGCAATGATCAATGCTGAGACACAGTGAATGTTCTATGAATGTGCCTATGTTGATGTGTAGGACTAGTGGAATGATGCAGTTGTGTAGAAAGTACTTGAGTAGGTGAGCTAGGAGTAAACTATTCTTTGAGCAACATAGAATGAGACACGCTAGATGAAGTAGGGGATACGCTAAATATTTTTCGAGGGGATGGTGACTACAGAGTAGATGGACGAACACCATCAATAGAAATGACCTGATTTTTGTAAATAAATTTGAGTCGCAAATGATTCATAGAAGTAATAGATTGAGAGCGAAAAATACAATTGAGGCAAAGGAGCATGTCACAACTATCGACCTTGTTGCCAATAAGGAACAATACAAACATAATAAGAAGACCAATTGTAACATGTAGCTTAACAACCTCAAAGGGTTTTACAAAATGGCATTTGATTTGGGATGGAGCATACCCGATATCCTTGATAAGTGAAATAGAAAATACGCTAATGGGCCATGATGGGTCAACCTTAGTATTATTGATGGGGGTCGAGCTAGTAGATGCATGGATGTGGAAATGATTAGATGTAAACTTAGTGTGATAATCAACATTGTAAAAATAAATGATTGGTGGCGAAGCTTCAGTGTTAGAAACTAAGAAGTCGAAAGCCCCTGATGGGGGAGAAGGCACTACGTGATAAACATAATTAGTAGAGGAATCAATCATTTTTGTATTGTGTTTTGGTAAGGGGTTGTTAAAAATCTTAAGCTTATGATTTTCATTAATAGGTGTAGATTTTATAGATTCTGGAAGCTCAATTTGATCACTGTGAAACAAATCCTGAATAAAATTTCGTAACCAAAAACAACGATAAGTGGAATGACCTATGCATTGATGATAATCGCAATAAGAACTGTCATCAAAATGACGCCCTTTCGGTCGAGATGGATCAAGTTGTACAGACCTAATGGTAAGGTAATAAGATTACTATCGATGAATTGTGGTAGAAAAACACTTGCATGGTTAATATACTTAGTAAAAGTATGCCTGTATGGCTATGGTCGAATCTCCCTAGGAGTAGAGACTATGCTTATAGTGGTTTTTCTGTCCATGGATTTAGTTGTAGAAGGCTTAAATTTTGGCTTACCTTGAAATCGGGTGTATGAAAATGTTTGCTCTTAGTATTAAAGTTTACCTAATGTTAAGAGTTTTGTCTCATGAAGCTTGAGAGTATGTAAAAGGTGATCAAATGAAGAAGTGGTCTCAAAAATAACACTCTCCTGAAGTGGTGGTAATAGTCTCTGAATAAATAAGTCCTGAAGTTTAGAATCCGCAATTATGTTATTCATCTTAGCTATTTTTTTTAATATTGTAAGACATAATTGGATACGTGTTCATCGGATCCTCACTTGAGCTGTGCTAGTTGAGCATATGAGATCTTACAACCAATGTTGATAGAGAAATGTGTGAGAAAGGAGTTAACCAAATGTGTGAAAGAGACTACTAAATGGATAGGTATGACATAGAACCATCGCATCACATAGTCTTGTAAAATATAAAGAAAAATATTAGCGAGGATGGTGTGATCATCTGTATAGTCAAGACATTCTACATGGAAATCTCGAAGATGTTCTTGTTGGTCACCATGGCCTTTAAAAATGGGAAACTTAGGAGAGATGAAGTTAGGTGGAAATGAATAAGTGGAGATAGCTGGTGTGAAAGAGGTATGCCGTAATGAAATAGAATCTAAAGATAGTGATCCTTGAGAAGTAGTGAATTGGAGCTAGTGAATTTTATTTTGAAAATCCTAATACAAAGATTTGAAATGAAGAATGTTTGAGGAAGAACCAAGCTATATATTAAGAGTGCTAGGGTGGGTGATGGGAATAGTAGTTGTAACAATAGGAGCATAAACATATGTAGGTGGAGTGGAGACCACAGGAGCAGAAGAAGCAATAATAGAAGTGGAAGCATCATGATATCTCTTAACAATGATTAAAGCATGTAAAACATGAGGGAGATGTGTAATATTTTCATGCAATACTTGGTGGAAATTAGTAATAGCATTAATTTGATCTTGATCAACATTGGTGTCTTCAAAGTAGGAATTTTCACTACCAGATGATTCTATCTCATGGAGAGGAACCTGGTTGGAAATATCTAAAGAATTTTTAGCCATATACGTAGTTGTATCAGCCATTGACTTAGAGGTACTATGGGTAAATAAAGGGAGCTCACAGTATTGAAGAGATCCAAAACGATCACTATGGGTGATGGGCATAAAAGGAAAGAAAAATGAAACAAAAACCTATGATGAATGAAGAACCTAGAAGTGTAAATGATAGAGTCAGTATCACCAAAATGATTAACTAAAATTAACTAAGCTAATGTAGTCAAGGGGATAGTTAATCTAAGTTATGATAAACTATAATAAAGTAAATAAATACAATAAAGGAAGTATGCAACTCATCTAAAAAAGTATGTAAAAGAAAATTCTAACCCTAACGTGTAAGAAAGGAAGAGGAAAGAACTCAGCTGATTCTATAAAGTAATTAGACCATGTCTTAGATGTGACTGGAAAATTAGGAAGCAGGAATGAATGTGCAGAAGTCCCAAAAAGAGTGGATCTGGAGGATATAGTTGGAATGGAGTTTCTGGAGAGGGATTGGGGTGCTTGTGAGCACTCTGGTCTACAATATGGGTGCCCTGATATGTGCAAAAGATCTGAAATTGGTCTTCATAGCACTAGGAGATGATATGGAACCTTCGTTGTGTGTCACATCAGATTTGATGTCCCGTTCTAGATGTCGCCAATAATTTGATATGAGAGAAAGACCTGCAAAAGACCAAAAGAAGTATCAAAACCCTAAAAAATAAAGATGCAAAATGAATTGTTCAGACTGACCTCAGCTGCCACAATAGTGGGATTCCTAATTGAGTGCTACACTGCATTTTAGACCTAAATGTAGTTCCAATGAGTGTGTGCATGACGTGCCCTAGGTGCTCTTACGCCAGTCACACTTTGTGAAGTAGTGAGCAATAGCTAAATGTAGAAAATATAATAGTATGTGTGCATGGAATAGAATATGATACCTCCCCCTATGAAGTGTGATGTATATGTCCTAGCCTTGTGCCTTGTGATGGAGCTATGTGGATGCAAGTGATCTCCAATGCAATAGATGGATGCAACTCTAGATGGAGTGATAATAGTAAGTGATGCTAAGTCCCTCGTTATGGTCTCATAACTTTATATTTATATGGTTATCTTGATCTAATTTTGTAATTAACACGAAAAGGCGGACCCCAAGAAAGATAAAGGCCTCAAACGGCTAGAAAGATCCCAAAAAGTGGCGAGAAAGTGGAAAAAGGACTGGGGCACCCATGGGTACCCCAGTCAAGGCTAATGTGACGTGGGATGATAGAAGTTGATTGGTAATATGTGTGCAAGATGTTGGTAATGACAAAATAATATAAAACAAGATGGCCAAAATATAGGGGTTAATTAGCACTTTCTTCACTTAAGAACCTTCTAAATAGTAACATGAGACCAGGATAAAAAAATGTCTAAAGTGGATGATTTTGTGACTACACCTATAGTGTGGTTACTAATTCATGATCCTCCATAGAGAAAACATCATCAATATAAAATTGCGATGGGTGGAGAAGGGGAAAGCTCAAGTAGAATACCTCCTATCCTAACTCACCATGGTGATCGAAATGTGAAATGATAAGCTATAAAATATAAAGTACATAAATTAGGTATAAAAATATCCACAAGTGTCCAATGTGCAAACAATTATAGGGATTTGATATGATTTAAATATTTATTGATTAATTACAACAATTTTGGTCAAACATATATACCAAATGTGATTTACCATGGGATATGACATCATCCATGGTATAAATCAAACTTGACCCCACCACCCATGTGCGATGGTATTAGCCTTGGGGGAGAGCTAAGGTCATGAGGTGTAGAACAATGAGGAATGAAAGCCAAAAATTAAATGGGGATAATGAAAAATGGTACATGATGGCTGACAATAGAGATAAGAGTGTGCAATAAGTGTAAACAAGTGGACATAATGGGACAAGTAAACATGAAAGCTAAAATGTTTGAACAAAAGGAATAAATGAGGAAAGTATAAGGGAACTATGACATAATAGTGACATATCTCAAATTTTGTGGTTTAACTGACATAACCAATTCCAATCATACACCAATCCTAATAGGCATCTTAAGGCACCCATTTAGGAGTAAAAACCATCAGCACCCCCCAACACAAGGCATACAATTAACAAACTTAAAAAATGAAGTGAATAGACATTCTAACTAACTCATCCACTTCCTTCTAAGAGAGATTCAATTATTTTATCCTACATATTCTTTCTATTTATTTCATCATATGGTTTGACATAACTATCCCCATCACTTTCCTTATCTCCATCAGGTACATCAGTGGACATTATTTTGTTTGTAACTAGGGTATCCACACAATTATACTGTTGACCCATCCTTCAATGTAGGATCTCTTCTCCATAAATTTGTGTAGATATTATTCTTCTTCACTACCACCTTCTATCTTCTCCAATATAATTTTCCATAAAGGTTATTTTGTTGGCATTGATATCTAGGAATTCTTCATGTATCTAGGAGATGTATTTGGAGGTGGAGTTAAATATTTGTTTTATTTCTTCTTCCTCTTCATAGGTGTTTTAAAACCCATATGCACAAAAGAAATATTCTAGAACACTCCATGCTAAAAACTAACTTTTCCCATTGATAAGGAAATGTTTGTGCATGACCTACTTCACACTCTATCCCCGAGGCAACCATATCAAATGCAGGTTTCAAATCTAAATTTTCAGCCTAAAAATATTCATTATTGGTCAATTTAGTTTTTCCCTCAAGGGTGTACCTTTATTTTTGTATTTGTATATTTGTACTATTTACAACCTTTTTTCTTCATATAATATGTTTAGTCACTCTACATCTTGGAGTGCAAATAGTGGTTCTAACTACTTGGTATACATGTAGTAGAGACATCCACTTAGAATAGACAAGAAAGTACACTCCCCTCTTTGTAATTTCACATTGGGAACACTTGAGTATTGTAACCTATGGTGGCATTGTTTTTTATTACTTAACATGTGTATGGGTTAAAATTCAACCTTACACATGATTATTTTTGTAAGCCTAAAATTAGTCTAGTTAAACATAACTCACAATCCCACTTAATTTTGAGAGGCATATTATTTTTATTCCTAATTATCACTTTTATTTAGGATTGTGGTGGCATATTATTTTAACGATTCCTCTTGAGTGGAGTAACACCTTGCATTTTTTTAGGGGATTAGGCTCCACCCTTCACCATTTACTTGTAAAAAATAACTATTCAAATGTCTTTAATATAAGATCCTTCAAATTTTAGGTTGATCAAAGTATTCATGCATGTTTTACCCAAAAAAAGGGAAAATAAGAAGGTTTTCCTGTTGGCGACTCTATCTAAATAACCAATTAGCATTACCAAAAGTTTTTAAAATCCATCCTATATCTCAATCATTAATGGTAGAATCATAAAAGCATGAATGCAAACCTATCCTATAAAGGGAAAAGGATTACTAAAATAAGAGAAAAATAAAATGCTAAGTCACGAATTGTAATGTTGATAAATTAATTTTTGAAAGAAAAAGAGAACAAGTTTTTTGGAATTTATTGTTGAAATCCCTTAGCTCATATTTGGGTAGATAGGATTTTGATGCGGAAAATATTAGAAGTGATAGCATTCTGCTCGGACTATGAATCATTATGGGGAATGTATTGGGTTAGTGATTACATTAGGGAGCTCAAGGTACTGTGAATTTTAAGATAGAGTAAACTTATTAGAGAGATAATGGAATCGGTTCTCAAATCCTTCTAATATGCTCAGGATAGTTATTATTTTATTCTAAGTATCCCCCTCATGTTGATTATTAAATAGATGTGAAACAAATCATTGTTTCATCCTCATTTATCTATTACATGGATTTTGTATGTGTGGGGTACTAATCCTTTGATTTGTCTCTCAGCATTATGGGACCTTTTTTTTTTCTAAATAGGGAGACAAATTCATCAGTAAATGTCCATTTCATTTTTCGACTATAACATTACATTTTAGTAGGATTATGGTTTAAGGTGGTATTAAATATATAATGTAAAGGGAAATATTGGTAAATTTGATTGTTCCAAAATATCACTTAACTGAATCATGTGGATTTTTTCTTCCTTCATTGCATTAAATGTGGTTAACCAATACTAATATGATTATCACTTTTTTGTGATTATAACTATATATATATCACAATGTTTGATTTTCTTCTCTAATTTGTTGTACCAATTATCTTAGAAATATTGTACAATTTCATTTACCTTCATTCATTTTGTAAAATTATTACTTATAATCGATGAGTTGTTTCACTCTTCTCTAAATGTAGTTGTATGATGGGTTAAGAAATGTACAGTTACCTATAGTTTCTTAGATTGGGTGTTTATAGTGTATTTGTGGAATTTTTGTAGACATAGTTTAACTTTCTTCAATAATTAAAAGTCATCCTTTATAATAGGCTTCTTGTTGATTTTAAGTTCATCCTAAATCAGGGGTTGAAATCCTTTTCTCTTATCATTCATCTTAAATATGGCCTTACATTGAGGCATGTTTGAGATTCACATCATTTAGATTAGTCATTTAGATTGTATTCAATTTTTATATGACATATTGCAGACATTTGGACTATCATACTTCTTTGAATATAATTGTAACAAACAATTATTGTTTGTATCCCTAGTCATAACTCTCTTGAATGTCCATATTTCAAATTGAGATGTATGTATGCTATGTACTCTATACCCAAATATATCATAGATATGTTATAACTCTCTGTGGGATATATTATGATATTCTCACAATCTTCATTTATTACCTTGTTAGAGTAAGTTATATGATCCATCTACTTTGGGAATAGGATTATGTTGAGTTTTGTTAGACTTATAAGAAAAATGTAATATTGGTTTCTTGGAAATCATATTTTAATTGAGAGTATGGTAAATTTGTATAAGGTTTTATGACTTTATTGATTGTGATCATAAACACGATTGGCATTATTTATTTTTTAGGAAGTAGGAGTATACCTACCTAAACTTCAACATAGTTTGTACCTTATCTATAACTAGTACACTATTCAAATTTATTATATAATATATTTTAAATTATTTTTGTGTGTTATTTTTTAATGAGATTTTTAACATTGGTTTATTTTCATTTCATATATGGACAAACAATATCACCCTTGAGAGTAAGTGGGAATATATTTTGTGAAACAAATGGAAGTTGCATAACTATTGGGGTTCTCAGTAAGTAGATGCTTCATATAGTGGATCCAGTGGGAATTTGGACATTAGATAGGGTTGTGGAAGTTTTAACGATACTATAGTTGAGGGTGACACTACTTAGGAACATAGAAAAGATGAGAAATAAGGAGAAATGAAGAATGTATGGGGTCAATGTTGAATATTATGACAATTTTTATAGAGATGTTTACCCTAATATTGTATGGGATTAATCATGATATTACGACTCTATAACTAGTTTAGTATTAAATTATCAAGATTTTCAATTTACTAGGAGTGGTTTGATTATCATGTCTAATTTATCATTGTTTCCTTAAGTTTTTAAATGTTTTAATTCAATTTTGTTAAAATATTTTTAATAGATGCTCCAATTCAATTTTCTACTTAATATAATTTTCATTTTTTATGTATATCGTCAAAATGGACATTAACATCAAAATTTTATAGCAAAAAATTGTATAATATAATAACATGATTTTATGATTAATAAATGATATTCAAAAACATTTTTTAAATATTATTTGTAATGATTAAATTCCCAAAACAAGTTGGACTTAAGTTACAATTAAATTCATAATTAAGTCACAATTTAGTCATAATAAATTCGTCAATAATGGTAGAATTAAGTCATAATTGTGGTCAGACTAAAGTCCCATTGTATGTCAAATATAGTATCACAATTTAAGTTGGATGTAGTGGAAAAATTTAAGTGAGAGATAGTGTCACAATTTAAGTTACAATTAGGGTAATAATTAACTCGGATTTAAAGTTGCACACAGTTTCATTTTTACATTATACTTAGGGTTGAAGAAAATATGAGTATGAAGAAGCTTATTAAGTCAAGTACTAGAAGTCAAAATAAATTCATGAATTTAGTCGCATTTGAAGTCACATCTTAATTTAGGATGACATTAGGGTGGGACATTGAGGCATCTTAAAATGGAACATTAACCTGAATTTAGTATGAAATTATAATTTATGTCATTTAAAGTCACAGTCTACGTCATTTTCATGACTTAAAATTCTACCTTAGGGTAGCTAGTTGGATTTTGAAATAAAAATATATGTAGACTTAAAGTGAATCAAAGATGACTTGATAGCGATTTAAACTGCAACTTATTTCAATCAAAATGTTGTGGTGGGAGGTTCATATCAAAACTATGAAGTCCTATATGCAAATTGAAAGGTTGGTGACATATTAGATAGCACAATTCCAAATAAAATATCTTGAATTCCCTTTTGATATTAAGAGGTGAACATACTAAGCCATTAAAAGATCATATCCCAATGGGAAACATAGATGGGAAATGAGGTATTTAGGGAAACTATTCTTGCCATTATAATGGAAATCATGGAAAGCTTTGCTTCATTAGGAGAAAAATATATTAAGGTTGTGTGTCTAGATGGAATATTTTGGACCCATACTCTCTTGCCTAGTTCCTATTGACATATCAAGGTTGGTGACATATTATAGCACACAATTCTAGGGCTGTTTTATGTATTTTAAGCCATTTTAGATATAATATAAATGAGTAAGGGACCCAACAACTCTTAGTTTGTGAATAAAAATAAAATAATTAATGTTTGATTTTAAATTTGACATTTATTTGATACTTATAAGGAAATTTCAAATCTTAAATTTGACTATTTTCAAGCTTATTTTTAACATCCATTTGACTAAATACATAGAAATTATTATTTTAACTTTGTCAATTGTAATATCTTATCCTTAAAGTAGAGTTTGGGAACCTAATATAACTAGATTGATATCATTTTTCAATGCAATTATTAATCAATGTAACATGCAAAATTGTGAAAGATCAAAACTTCAAATAATTACTTAATATTATTCTATTAAAAAGTTCGTTTTAATTGAATATATATATATATTAAAAAATTAATCATACATACATACACATATACATTTTAATTTAAAAGTAAACATATATTTATACTAGCAATCACATGTGTACAATGTAATGTGAACACCGCATGGTATATGTTATTTGATTTAGAGGGATAGTTATCACTTTTGTAGTTGACTTTGATAAGGGGTGTGATTGATATTGTAAGTGTAGAAATATAGATGAAGCATTACATTTAAAGGTTCTATCTCTACATTTCAAATTTGTTACAAATTCGTACATATACATTTTCAAATCTTATATAATGAGTGGTAGCTTTTTGCGGACTATTTTATTTGAACTATACATGAATACATGAAGACTATCATACATTTGTAAATTTTATATCATGAGTGGCAGCCTTTTGTGGCATATATTTGTGGCACTAAACATGAATACATTTGATACCACTTTGGATAGTTGATTATAGTGGTTGCATGAGTCTTTTTTATATTGTCGATAACATGTTGATATGAGGTGTGATTAATTGTGGAAGTGTAGGAATATAGATGAAACATTACATTGAAAGGTTCTATGTGTACATTTCAAATTTATTACAAATTCCTACATATACATTTGCAATTCTTATATCATGAGATTTGAAGTAAACATGAATACATGAAGACCCCCGTACATTTGCATATTTTATATCATGAGTGGTACCTTTTGTGGCCAATTTTATTAACAATAAACTTGAATACATTTGATACCCCTTGAATGACATTGCCGTTTTGGATATAAGAAGTGTTGAGTAAAGTAGTAGTGGAGGTGCTATCAAAGTAGGGGGTAGTATTTATGATAGGTTGAGTGATAGTAGTCTTGACTCCTCCTTTCTTCTTGCTTCAAGTGTTGGTATGTGTGCCATTTTTGACATAATATCCAATTGGTGAACCCCACACTTTGCAGGAGATGACAGTCTTGAATTGCCAGGAAACAACAAGAGAAGGTATAATGTTAAGTGAGGATATTGCTCTAGGAATTTGAAATACATATTGAAAGTTGGTGGTCTTCAAAAAGAAGTAATTTTTGATTGGATGGTAATTAAAAACAAAGTTTTAACACAAGTTTCTCAAGTCCTCCAAAATACATATTGTGCAGCAGCCAAGAGAATGATAATGATCATGTAATGGTGTTACTTGTAGCCTTATCAGTGCAATTAATTAATACTTAGCAAATATTATAATGTTGTATATAAATTTTTTTGTAGAAAAGATCAAAATTATATGCAAAGAAAACCCTAAATTAGAAACCCCACATTTACTAAAACTGTAGATCACGAAACCTTTAATTGGAAGAGATTTACATAGAATATGGTTATGGTGAAATAACACTTGGGCCCAAGAAGAACACACCATAAACATGATCAAATATATTCTCACGCAGACTTAATTCAATACCTACATGCTTCATATTTTAAAAGCCCTCAAATCCTTTTCCATTACAAGAAAACCATTTGTGGGAGTAAAGATACAGATAGTGGTATTTATTGAGTTGTTCTATTTGAAAGATTTAGAGAGGGTCGTAGGGAGAAGTGTAGAGCTATCCATAAAATGCTTGAGTTCAATTGGTTTTCACTATTTACCAATTTTGTCAAATTCGTTGTTGATTACTTTCACAAAACCAAAAAGCTAGATGACATTAAAACATAAATAAAGGGAGATTTAAAAGAAACTGCATGGAAGTTGTACTTTAAATTCACAATTAGTGGTTTTCCACTTAAACAAGAAAAAATCATTTACAAAGAAATCTAAACATTGAATTGTTTAAATTAGAGAAGAATTTAACATCTCTTCCCAAATAAACTCCCTTATCACAACCAATTTGTAATTAAATTGATACCAATTTAATGTTGATGCAAAATACTATTAGACAACTTGTATTTTTTTCTTTATTTGATGCCTCCCTATCCATCACTCATGCCTCCCCATCCACCACTCATATTTTATCATTTAATTAAATTGTATTAATCTAGTTCATTTAATGTAGAATATTTAAATGAATGGGTTTACATTCGAAAGTTGACCTTAACATTTTTATAGTGGCCAAACATTACACATTTTCCCTCGAAAGCTAGACATATCAAAAGAATAAATATATATGGTTCTTTTGGGGTGATGAGATACTTTGGTTTTTAAAATAAAGACTATATTTTATATGCTGAATTTGGGAAAGAATTTGGTGACTAATATGATGTAGTTGGTTCTGTGCATTGATTTGTTGTTCACATTTCATTTGATGATACACCATGTACACGAGGTCATGGAGAGAAAATTCAACTAGACCAGTTCACCTTTACTCTAGCAGACTCCTAGCATATACCGAACTAAGATCTTTACAACAACATATGGACATGCACCAAAGCACGTGGAAAAAGGACTTTTATCAGATGTTGGAGTTACAAGTGCCATGATAGATATGTTTGCAATATGTGGATGCATGCACAAGACACATAAACTATTCAACAAAATTCTTGAAAGATTTGTTATCTTATAGACTACAAACACTATCTATATATCCTAACCCGGTATTTATTGAACTCTTATTTTATAATATCATGAAGGTATCATGACATTCAATTATTTTCCAATATTCATTTCATTCTATATGTTCTTCTTTATATATCCATCTTCAATCTTCTCCATTACATTATAAGAAATCAACATTTACAAATATAATGCATAACTATCACATGAAAATGAAATTGTGAACTAACTTTATATCCACTAAGAACTTTCCTTATCCGAGGCTTCGTGAAGAAGTTTTCTTTTTTCCCTTAACAGTCAAGGATGGACTCCATTTTCCTGATTACCACTTGCGAAATTGGAAAATTCCGACAGGATAGTAGTGCGTACAGTCAGGGAGAATTCATCTTTCCACATTGGAGGACATATTCGAGGTTTGGACAAGGTCTACGACACTTCCCCAATTTATTTAAAACCTCCAAATATGGATTTCCATTATAGCAGGAGAAAAGAAAGCCCAAAAAATAAACCTGCAAAGACATTTTTACAGTCACCAATCTCTCCATGGCTGAAACAAAACAGGTAGTTGTAGTTGGTGCCCATGTCGTCAGATCTCTTCAATTCGGAGTAGATGCCAAAAAAAAGAGTTACTTGTAATGATTTTAATGCTCTTTAACACAGAAGATTATACACAAACAATCGAAAATACTTAAACGACTTAAACGATTATACTTGTAATAATGACTTAAACGATTGAAAAGATATTTTCCATGGGATGAACGCCTTAAGCATAATAAGTGCAACTGATTTTCCGTAATGTATGTGAGGTAATAACCACCCGAAGTTGGTATGATATTATCATAATGAATATATCTTATTGAAAATAGTATAATCCTATATAACTTATTTTAAAATGTTTTCACTTTCCATTTGATCTTTGGCGAAAAAAAACACTTATTGATTTAATACAGCTTCTCTTAAGCAAAAGTTTGAATTTATTTGACATAGACAATGCCATTTTCAAATGGAATTGGAACTCATTAAAAACCAAGCAGAATGATGATTTCATCACAGAAAAAAATAAAAATCTTCATTACATAACAGTTAAGGAGGGTCCTTTATGCGTTCTAGATTTTGTAGGCTTCCATGACAGAGAGAACATCTCCATATACTGCAACCTTAAAATCCTTAAATCCAGTGGACTCCACCAGATTTTGGAATTGTGTGGCGGTGCGTTCTTTGCCACCTTTAAAAACAGTCATCATGGCTAAATCAAAGCTTGCAACTAACCTTGACCTGGAACTCATGTCTGTCTCCTCCGCCAGTAAACATTCAATGATAACTAACTTGCCAGCGCTTGCTAAGGCTGAATAGCAATTGCTTAGCAGCCTACCACACCCCGTGTCATCCCAATTGTGTAACACCGTCTGCCATAATATACCGTTACACCTTATTAGGAAATTAACAAGGATCAGAAGGGGGAACATGAGTAGAATTTCACACACCTTGAGAAGTATTGCATCCCCACCAGTAGGAACAGACTCGAACATGCTACCTCCACGGTGCTCTATCCCTGTCGAAATTATTGGGAAAAATGTTAGACCGAAATAAGCCTTGAATTATATAATTTTAAAATGTTATACAATATATTATTTAAACTCAAATCGATGTCACTTAATATAAACCACGAACTATTTATCCTCATAATACTATTTTCTGTTTTATAAATTTATTTTATTTTAAATTGAATGGGGTTTGAATTAGAGATTTTAATATTTGTAGATAAATAGATTAGCCTTTCCAAAATTATATATCATTTAGCATCCACTCATCGTTAGATAATCAAATAAATTAATGTAACAAATTAAATTTTGTACATACTAATTTTAATTAATAATTAAACTCTCAGAAGACATTTTTTAATATATATATACGATAATTGAGTGCTGGACTAAAATTAACTTAAACATCTTAACCTAATTATATATTCTAATTTAGAAATTTAAAATCTTAAATCAAAGTATAAGATCAAACAGGGAAGAATCCGGATTCCCATAGAAACTTTGTCCAGAACAAAATAAGGCCGATCTCACCATCTCTGTGGATACCATCGAAAATTTCCGACTTACCTGGCATTTTAGCTGCCTTGGCAATGACAAAGGACATATCGAAATTAATAGCAGAAATGTGCGGATAAACAGCCTTTATCATACTGCAATTCAGCCCTGTTCCTCCCCCAACATCCACCAGAACCTTCACGTCCTTGAACCCATCGTAGTTCTTCAGCACAGACTTCATCAGAATGACGGATAGATTGCTCATGGCAGAATGAAATATACCTCCCATCTGGGTATTCTGCGCAAAGTATTGAAACACAGGCTGTCCGTAGGCTTTCTCGAAGGGCACCACACCTTCCTCCAAAACAGCTTCGTGAAGATGCTGCAGCGTCTCGAGGTGAGACGTTTCAGTGTTGAGCAGAAACATGGAGCTCAACGACAGTCCATTCTCTTCTTTCGCCAGAAGCCTGGACATTGGCGTCAAACTGTAGGTTCTGGGATTCGAACCCGAGACGGCGAAGAGGCCGTATGTTGAGAGTGCCAGCAAAAGCCGCTCTAATTTTGCTTCGCTGGTTGCAGTCCCCGGGATTCGATCCGCGATCTGCTTGGCTGTGAGAGGAGTGGACTCTGCGGATAGAATGTCGGGGACTTTAAGAACAATTGCTGCCTTTACTGCCATCGGAAATGTGCAGAGATACGATAATTCCAGCAAAGCCTGCGTGCTTTCATTTGATGTATAACAACTTTGACCAGCCATGTTCGAACTAACGCTAAAAAATGGCAAGGCAGAGTTGATTTGTTGCAGAGGAGAAGAGACTCGTGTATTTAAGTGGAAATCTGCATACGATGGAAAGGGACGGCGTATGAATGTGGTCGTTGAAATGCCAACATCGATTTAATTTTGAAATGGGACAATTTTCTACTGAGTTTTAGTTTGTAGCAAACTGTGGCAGAAGCTCGTCCATGTATCAAATTCTCGAGATATACTAGTTTTTAACGTGTATTAATGATACAATTGAAAGGGCAATCATTGTAATATGTAATATCAAGAGACTCAGTTGACGAACTTGGAAATTTTACGGCCTTCGTTGTCACTAAATTTTAGTGTAAATATTAAAAAGAAGTGTTTTGTTGTTTGGTTGGAAATGCTTCACTAGATTTAACCTCAGTCTCCCAGCCTTGGTAAACTTTAGCTTGACATGAAGAAGGGACCACTAGGTGCATAAGTTTCATACAAACTCTTAGTAAGCGCCCGACCTTTACCAATCAGCCAAGACCCCATTAACAAATGCTTCACTAGATTTATTAACTAGCAATCACACATGAATTGTATGATGGAAACGTCAAATGCGATACATTGAGAATGTGAAATTGGAGGGGACGAAATGGCGGCGAAGGAGGACGGTCACTGAAGAAGGGGGTTTGAGGGAGAAGAAGTCAAAGGTCGAGCAAAACATTTGGGATAATCAATGCAAAACTCTTCTTTCCTAGAACCATGTGCTGTTTTTGTCAATTGTTAGGAGGAAGGGGAAGTGGTGTGCAAGGCATCGAAACACCATATTTTGGAGATATCTTAAAAGGAAAGGAGTAGTCAATCAATATTGCCAATGTCAATAGTTGATGTTTAGGGCTTGCGTTTTTTGGGTATTAAGAAAACTATCATGGTAACAAATAATCTGTATTCCATGTTATCGTCTCTATCTCGCTTGTATTTTTCACATGAGTGCAATTTAAACTTAAAGGGGTCAAAAAAATTGGGGTCATTCCAAAAGGTTCTTGGTTTGAAACCCAATCACTCAAATACAACAAACCATGCTCTTTTTTGTGAATTGGGAAGAAATGGTGCCCATGTCTTTCAACCATGGAAGTTATTTATACTTTAATTGGAAGTGAGGACAACTATTCTTGACATGTGTCAGGGGTTACCCAGCAGGGGAAAGACGTCGATTGCCATAAAATGGGATTTGCTATTTTTAATTCTATTTTTTATTGGTGGCAAGGTTGTTGATTCGGCAGAGTTTAATTTATTAGATAAGACAAAGAAATGAATGAAAAGATGGAAATAAAAAAGGTGAAAATTAAATTCCTACATCTCCCACACCTATTCCGTGGCTTAGAGTGTCCCCACCCAAAAAAAATATTTGTTGTTTGTGCTCCACCTTACCATCTCAATCTCATTGGGATTATTCACATGAGTGCAATATGCGCTTAAGGGGCAAAAATAAAAGGGGATAATCAAATAGGTTCAATGGTTTGAAACCCAAACACACTACTTTTTGTATCACTTTTTAGGCATCTTTTGCAATGTTAACTAGAAGTAATTGTAGGGAAATAAGGGATACGTGAAAAATCATTGATAATATAGCACCTCCAACGGTTGATCATATGAGTGACAAGTAGATTTTATTTGTCTATCATTTTTTTTCTATTTTTTTACGATGTCTATGTCATCAATTGAAAAGAATGGGACAATCGAATAACATGAAGGTTCGAAACCGAACTACATTGCTTTATTTTTGTAGTAATTTCAAGGTTCACTTTTAGTTTGAAGCTCAAGAAATTATAGGGAAATAAGGGATGCACAAGAATTCATCAATAATTGAGCCCCTCCAATGGTTAGTTATATGAGTAAGAAGTAGCTTTTATTTTCCAATCATTTTGTTTATGATATTAAGATCATCAATTGGACAATGATTACTTTGGTAGATAAGACTTACGCATGAATGGAAATATAGAAATAAAAATGTGAAAATTAAATACATGAATGTTCCACACCTATTCCATGCTAAGATTGTTCCTGTCCAAATAATATTTGTTATATGTGCTCCACTTTATAGTCTTGATCTTGTTTATTCATGTGAACAAAATTTATACTTCAAGGGGCCAAAATAAAAAATGGGAAAATTCAATAGGCTCCAAGTTTGAAGTCAAACCCAATACTTGCTTGGTGTAGCACTTTGTGGACCCCCTTTTCGATTTTAAGCATGATTAATTTTAGGAAAACAATTAATGCGTAGAAAATCATCGATAATTGAAATCCATCGGCTGGTCATATGAGCATGAAGTAGATTGTATTGTTAATTGAATGTTTTAAATTGAGACTCTATATTATTTGTAACATTGTCAAGACCAAATTTCTCTTTAATTTACAAGGAGATTTTTTGACTAATAATACCATCAAATTGTGTCGTGTAATACACATTTCTATAATAGATTCCTTGTACACATGTCGACAATAAAAAAATTGGGGAAAATCCTATAGGCTCCAAGTTCAATACCCAACCCCATGCTTGCTTGTACTAGAACTTTAATGTATCCCCCTTTTTACAACATCAAGATCATTGACTAGATGATGTTTAATATGGTAGATAATATGTAGACATGAATGGAAATCTATAAATAATAACTTGTAAATTAAATACATAAATGTCCCGCACCTATTCCATGGATAAGATAGTTCCTATCCAAATATTATATTCTATATGTCCCCCACTTTATAGTCTTGATCTTTTTTATTCATGTGAGCACAAGTTGCACTTCAAGTGGCTAACATAAAAAATGGGGAAAATCCAATAGGTTCCAAGTTTGAAATCAAAGTCAATACTTTCTTTTTGTAGCACTTTGCAAACCCCTTTTTCTAGTTTTAAGGTTGATTAATTTTAGGAAAAAAGTCTATGCACAACCAATAATTGATTATTAAGCTCCTCTATTAGTTGGTCATATGAGTGGGAAGAAGTGATCCAGATAACAACCAAGGTAACAATTCTAGTGGGGAAACTTCTGGGAGTCATAAATTTTACATCGTAGCTTAGATTGACTCCATTCAAAAAGTTTCTCAAAGCTTGGAAAGTGTAAAATATGGCGAAGAGATGTCAAACAATGTTTGGAAAAGTTTGACCCTTGAAATCTAGTTTTGAAGTCCTCAAAATGCAATTTTATGAAAAATAGTAATTTCATAAAATTTTTGCATATGTAATTCACAAAATATGAACCACCTTGTATACCTCAAGATTGGTGACCTTCAACATTATTTTAGATGTCTCTTCATATTTTTAAAAAGTACTATATAAGTATATGCAATCCGTAAAAAAAGACACTCATCTCTTTATAGAGATAACTATTATAATCATAGTCTTTTGAGTAATATACATATCTTCCCAGAGATAATTTTACTCTTTACATCCAACACAATTGTTATTTTTTACTTTAATCACAAAACCCCTGTGAAGACCCTGCAACATTATTTTACCAATCACAACAATTTTAACTAGAAATGGAAATAACTTGCAACAAATATCTCAAGAAAAAGAACTCGAAATGATATTACAAATAACTTAGAATGATATTGAATCATAGGCATCTTCGAGGGAGAAACCTCATTTGAGAAATCTCAATAAAATATATTCATGGATGCCTCATTGAGCCTCCACACCTTCTTATATACTAATTCCTATCCAAAAAACTACTACTTCCTACACATGTGGGATTATTCAAATATGCTGAAGGGACGAATTACAAATCATATGCATCAAAAGTAACTAATCTACTACAAAGAAAATAAAAGGGTAGGAACATCCCCTCCCTCTTGGTAAAATATTTATCCTCAAAGATTCAGATGTGAAAATTGGTGCTGAATATGGAGAAGTGGTTCCCATGTTGTGTATTTTGGTTTCATGTCGTGCCACTGGATTATGAATTTTGTGATGGAGTGGGAGCAGAGTTGGTGGCTCCACTTGTCTAGGATGGCTTATAGTTCAAGAAGGATGGAGTCTTCATTATCAAGTTGTGGTAGAGTGGTTTTTTCTTGGACATTGGTTCCCATAAATTTATTCAAATAGGTAACATAGAAAATTGGGTGAATTCTGGAGGAAGGTGGAAGATCCAACTTGTAAGAAATTGAACCAATTTTCTGAAGGACCTTATATGTCCCGTAAAACTTTGGAGAAAGCTTATGACTCCCTTTGAGCTTCAAGGATGACCGCTTATAAAGTTGGAGACGAAGGAATACCATATCTCTTGGTTGGAAGGTGCAGCTTGGAGTAGTGTTGATAAACCTGTTACTCATGCAGTTTGGTGCCATGTGGAGATTGGCTCGTAGAGTGCTGAGAGTTTGATATTAGTTACAAAGAGTAGTGTTGATGGCATAAACTCTTGAATTTCCAAAGTTCTATAGAAGAAGGTTTTGTGGATTTTTTACGATAGATTGCTTCATATGAGCTCATTTTAGTAGAAGTGTGGCATGAGGTATTATATGACCACTCTGTAAGGGGAAGCATACTTTGTCCACTGGTGTCGCTGTTCTGAAACAAAACAATGAAGGAACGTTTCTAAACACTTGTTGAATATTTTTGAATTGCCATCCGTTTGGGGGTGATACCCAAAGCTCATCTTCAATTGGGTGTCTGTGTGTTGGAAAAGCTTCTGTCTAAAAGTTACTGGTGAAAGTTGCATCACAATCAGATATAATGGAGGAAGGAATGCCATGTAGACAGAAAATCTGATCCATGAAAAGATGGTTGACCCTGGAGGCTTTATATGGATGCATGAGGGAACAAAAATGACTATATTTAGAAAGGAAGTCAACCATAACCAAGATCACTATTTTTCCTCTTTGCTTTGGGAGATCCTTGATAAAATCCATAGAGATGTCTATCTAGATCCTAGTAATAATTTACAAGGGTTCCAAAAAACTAGGAATTTTTCTTGTCTTACGTTTTTTGTGTTGGAAGGTAGCATATTTTGCCACCATCTTTTTAATAGCAACTTTCATTCCTTCCAAAATAGGTTTTGGCATGCCTGCTCATAGGGTTTGATAAATCTAGAGTGTCCTACTGATGGAGAAGCATGGATTTCATAGAAGATAAATTGATGAAGGTATATGTAATGGAGAAGCACTAGGCGATCCTTGTGGCGTAGATATTCACCATCCCATGAATAACGTTGTATGGTTGCGGGGTCAATGGCATATCACTAGATGAGGTTCTTTGAGGAGGGATTAAGTGCATAACCATTTTCTATAGATTCCATCTAGTTTGGATGGGAATAGAGATAGCCGATAGGGATGCCTTGTCCTTGAATGCATGTGAGAGAGCATCAACCACAATATTGTCTTTACCCTTATTATAGGTTATCTCATAATCGTACCCCATAATTTTGCTGATCTATTTCTATTGTGTTGGGGATGAGACCCATTGTTTCATTAATTATTTCAGTATCTCATGATATATTTTGATGAAAAAATGATTGTCTAGTAAGTATGATTGCTATTTTTGTACAACATGGAGAATTTCCATCATTTCCTTCTCATATGTAGAGAAGGATAAGTTTTGGGCCGAAAGAGCTTTGCTAGTGAAGGAAATTGGGTGACCGTCTTTGAGAAGGACAACACCAAAGTAATGCCTACATGCATCACTTTCAATGGTGAAAGTTTGAGATAAGTTCATGGCATGGCCAAAACTGGTGTGCTACACATGTCCTGTTGAATAACCACAAATGTATGGTCAACTATTGTGGTTTAGGTCAAGGCATCCTTCTTTAATAAAGCAGTCAAGGTGGTTGTGATGTTTACATAGTCCTTGAAAAACTTGTGATAGTACCCAATAAAGCCTAGAAAACCATAAAGGTGCTTGAGAGTTGTTGGCCGAGGCCACTCCTGTATTGCACTGATCTTGTTTGGATCTACACAGACCCCATCAAAAGAGACAATGTTCCCTTGATATTCCACTTCTTCGAGGCTAAAGGAACACTTAGAATGTTTGGCACATAATTTATTATCTGACATAATTGTGTAATGCCTTGTAAATATGTTGGAGGTTCTCAACCCATGTGCAATTGTAGATCAAGATATCGCCAAAGAAAACTAGGATAACATGACAGAGGAAAGGATGAAAGAATTTTTTTCATGAGTGCTTCAAAGGTGGAAGGGGCATTTGTAAGGCCAAATGGTATGACTGAAAATTAATAGTAACCATCATGATGTTTTTGGAATGTCTTCAGGATACACTTGACTCTGGTGATAGATGGAGTGAAGGTCCAATTTGGAGAAATGTTTTCCCCATGGATCTCATCTAGAAGCTCATCAATGAATAGAATGGGGGAAACTATCTTTAATGGTAAGGTGGTTAAGGGGATGAATGTATATGCAGAGTTACCATGATCTATCCTTTTTGTGGATAATAAATACTTGAGAGGAGTACGAGCTGGTGTTGGGGTGAATGACGATGGATTTAAAGAGGTCCCGGGATAGGTTTTCATTTTTAGTATTTTATAGATATGGATTACAGTAGAGATTGATGTTGGGGGGATGATTCCTAGAAGGAGTGGGATGCGGTGATATTCATGATGTGAAGGGGGAAAACTCATTGGTTTAATTAAAATAGTATCATGTTTGTCAAGGATGGTTTACAAGTCCGTAGGGTTGCTAGTGGTAGTGGGGAGTCGGAGTTGGATGGAGTGCAGATGGGAAATTATCCCATGAGAGACTTTCTTAAGAAGATTTTCCATGCGATGGGAGCTGATGATGGAATAAAATCCTGGAAATAATACCTTTAAGGTGTGTTTCTAGGCGTTATCTATGAATTACATCTAGACATCAGAAAAATCCCATAGAATTGGTCCCAAAGTGTGGAGCCATTATGCACCTAAAACCACATCACATTCGTATAGATGTAGACAAACATATCCATTCTTAGAGTGTAGTCAGCTATCAAAATGCATACATTCTGACATTTCCCTTTACAAGGAAATGTTCCTCCATTAGCAATCAATAATTCAAAGCTAGAACAAGGGTACACAAAGTAGTCTACCTTCTTAGCAATGCAGGGATTGATGAAATTGTGTGTGCTTCCCCTGAGTCAATGAGGATTGTGAGAGGAATATTTTTGAAGCACCCCTTGAAATTCATAGTTTATGGGGTGGTAACACCAACTAGTGCATGTAGGGAGATATCTAGTTGATCCTCTTGGGGTGCAGAATCCTCTGCAGGGCTTGGTTGATTTGGAGCATCCTGGAAGTCCTTGCTATTAGTCTCACTATCTTTCTCTAGTGATCATTCCACATCTAGTAGTTAATGATTTCATGTGACACACCTGTGACCCTTGACTCATTTATCATCATAGTTGTAACATAATCCCTTATCCTTACATGCCCACATCTTGACCTCGGTGAGACTCTTGATCTCGGTGTTGGACGTCAGTAGCTGGTTGGTTGAGTTCTTGGCTGTGGACGATAGTAGGAGTCGACGTTGCTATGAGATTTAATCTTTAGCCAACTTAGCCAGGACCAAGGCTTCCATCATGTTGGTGGGGTGAAAAATTTTCACCTTTGAGTGGATTGGCTCATTGAGGCCACTAACAAAGTATCTCTTGAAGAAGTATTTTGTTAGCCCTTTAGTGTGATTAGCTAGTTTCTCAAATTCCAGTTGATACTCCTGAATAGTACAGGTTTGGCAGATTTTTGTGAGAGCTTTGGTGAAGTCCTCAAATTCAAAGGGACCAAATCTGCCTAAAATGAGGGATGTAAATTTCTTCCAATCGAGTTCGTCATTTGCTATGATATACCAATAATACCATTGTAGTGGGTCATTTTCGAAATGGTATGAGGTGCTTGACAGAATAAGTGATGTGAATGTTAAATAACTACTTGGTATGATAAATCCATCCTATAGGATCTATACCATTGAACTTGGGAAAGTATATCTTGGGCCCACAAGATTGGTTGGAGAAGGATTTGTGCGAGAAGGAATCCTCCTTTTGTTGTTGTTTGATCAAAATATCATTCTACTGATTCAATCCTTGTAACCTTTGAATCATCTCAATGACCTGAGATTTCAATGTTTCAAGTTCTTCCTCCATAACTTTTGTGCCTATACGGGTGACAACCATAACCAGGGTTTTTTTTAAATTGTGTTCGTGAGTAGGAGAATTGCCAAGCACTCACTGAAGATCTTACACACAAACCAAAATCAAAACCATACCTTAAATCGACAGAATGATTTGGTTTTGCACAAAGAAGAATGGTTTTGAGAAAATAATGATGGATTTTGAAGCTTGTGGTTTAGAAATGCAGACAACCACGTGAAAATTTTAAGGTTTCCTTGCTCTAGCCAATGCCCATGACATGTTTTCATGTGAAAGTTAAGGAGTTCATGTGGAATGTGCTTCTTTTTCTTCTGGCACTGGATGTCTGGTTATCTGGTTTCTACCTGAAATTGACTATAAAGGGATGGTTAACATAATGCAAATGTAATGAAATATTACTGGAAACAACACAACTCACAACTTCTACCCAACTTTGTAGAATAGAAGGCAATAGTGCGAACATAATGTAAACAAGATCTGGACCACTTTTTGATCTGCCAAGATCCCATTTGGGCGAGGTGAGAGCATAAGGTGTGAAGAATTAGATCACCATAATTTATTACAGAGAGATTTTTTCCCCTGGAAAGTGCTTTGATACCAGATGTGAGGACCCTGCAACACTATTTTACCAATCACAACAATTTTAACTAGAAATGGAAATAACTTGCAACAAATAACTCAAGAAAAATAACTCAAAATGACATTGCAAATAACTCTGAATGATATTGAATCGCAGGACTCTTTGAGGGGGAAACATTCTTTGAGCAAGCTCAATACATTATATTCGTGGATGCCTCATTGAGCCTTAACACCTTCTTATATACTAATTCCCATCCAAGAAAATACTACTTCCCACACATGTGGGATTATTCAAATATGCTGAAGGGATGAATTACAAAGCATATGCATCAAAAGTAACTAATCTAATATAAAGCAAATAGAAGGGTAAGAACATGGGTTCCTAACAACCCCTAAGTTTTGGATCTGTGGTATCAGAAAAGATTTGTCTTCAGAGTGTATGATTCCTAAAACGAGGCTGGGATATAAGAAGCTTGGGTGGTCCACACAAGATCCTTAAGAGTATTTGAATACTCACTGTAGGAGACATCAAATGGAAGAAAACAACAGGAAAAATTATCCTTTTAAGAAAATGGTGAATGAATCTCAAGGAGAAAAAGGAGCAAATGTTACAATAATTCACTTAGGCCCTTAAACAACTATGTGAATACATGAGTTAGAGAGAGAAAGAGACATTCAAAGGTGGTTGGGATAAGACCCAAGGACAATTAGAATTCAATATACACATCAATATTGTTTCATTTGGATCAATAATCTACATGCACACAAACATCTTAAAATCATGCAATGTAACAACTAATACATGCATATAGGCCATTTTTAGGTGTCTATACCAATCTTCGACCCACTTGGACACATATCAAATGTAATTTCTTATTTTATTTAAGAACATGGTTGCTAATAAAAATTTATTATTTAACAAACAAAATATACTATTTAATAGTGTAATTTATAATATTCTAACAATTTATTATAACATGTTTACATCTTTACAATGAGTAATTCATAATACTTAATATTATTTATATTCTTAATATATTAGTCCCCCCTTATTTTGGTGTGGAGGATTGTAGTTTAAAGAATAAATTGCATTGTTCAAGGAGGTTGTTATAAAAAATTTCCCCCTCCCAGGTATTTTGATAACTTACAATGATTATTTGGACTTAGACAAGAGTAAAACTGATTAAATAGAAAATTGAGGTGTTCTAAGGCTTCCCTTTGCTGGCATGTGGTCCTATTAGGTGTTGTAATTGATGAAAAACCAAATTAATGACAAATTTAATGTTTTTCATTTTTCTAACATGATGTTTCAGATGTACATAAACTGCTACATTGGGATTCAGTGAGGTTTTCTTGCTCTTAAAAGCCTATACATGTGCCTAGGAAGTGTAGCTTGGAAGTGTGAGATTCTTGGATTCTTGGGAATCATGTTTACTTGATTTATAACATTATTTTATTGGTTATTGAGCACTCACAATAGTGACTCAATATAGGTACAAGTGGTTCACTTGGTTACATTTTCTCATTTGGAGTAGGTATAATAGCTTGGAGGTGTGACAAAGTGTTTTGGAGCTATATGAGCTCATGAAATATTAAAATAAGGTGAATAATGTCATATTAGGTATGTTTAGGTCATTTTAAAATATCACTTGATGAGTTATTGGACTATTTTAGTTGGCTCTGGCTTCTAGAGTGAGGATCTAACATGCAAGCACAAGTAAGTCTTAGTGACTAGAGATATTGAGATATGGAATTGATATTATGATGATTGAAGATGTTAAAGGAATGATTCATAGTGCTCTCAAAAAAATTTCAGGTTCCCATGATGTGTATGTTTCTAGATATGACTTGATTTTGTGAGACAAGGTGAAAATCAAGTCAAATTCCAACTCGAAGTTGAACTTTGATAGCTCGTTGTGAACAATATGATTTATCATGGGATCATTTTGGATTTTAGGGAATATTATATGGTGATTTCAAAAGGTTTAAATGAAAATAATGAGGTTATTTTATTGTCAAGATTTTATGAACAAATGTTAAGAAGGTAAAGTAGTCTAAAACCCTAGTTAAACCCTAGCTAGGAGTAGTTTGCAAAAAGTAAATAATTATGACCCAATTTTTATTTCTAGTGAAAAATTGATGATTGGATGTTGTAGAGTACTCTTTTAGATTTCCATAAATTTATTTTTGAGGTCATGGTGATGAGTGGGCCGTACCTTAAAATAGCAGTTTTTGGAGAAGAAGGTTTTAAGACAAGATGGTCCAAAGGAGTAGCATGAAAAATTGATGTTGCATGATGATTGGGAATTGTTATTGATGCAAATATATTTTTGAGAGAAATTTAATGCAATATCATGGTATTTTGAGGTCCAAACAAGTTGACTAGTTAAAGGGTAGTTTTAGGATCTAAAATAACAGGGTCTAGTAAAACGAGTATAACTGGAGCTACAAGTGAAGTTTTGAGATGATTAAAGTTGAATTGGAAATAGAATTTGGAGATATATCCATTTATATATTTATTTCATTATGATTTTGACATTTTATAGGGTTTCTAGAGCATTCTTTGAGTAGGAATATTTTTTGGTAGTTCAAGACATGATGTGTTTTATTGAAATTTTAATGTTATTTCAAGCATGAGATGGATTGGGTGATTATTCCTATCACATTAAAAGTGAATAAATATGATTTTTTCATAAAATTAATCCATTTTAATGTCTTTAATATATGTAAAAATTATTTTATGAGCTAACATTTAGAAATATCTTTCTTGTCTAGGTTGATATGGTGAAGGAAAATGTTGTTGTGGTTTGAAGTGAGGGATGTTTCATGACTTATAACTTTATTAGAAGTTCTTTACAGGTTATTAAATTTCCATTTAGTGGTCACATTTCATGGTTTGGAGTAGTTGAAGTGATTTGGTGGCATTATGAATTTTTCAGGGTGCTAAAGGGTGCATGAAACAACTGTTTTGAGATTTGTAAAGGGAACTAGGCCCAATAAATGAAATAATTTGATTGGTTGATCAAATGTGTGACTATGTATGAATGTTTTATGATATTTTATTCATATGTAAGTGGTTTTAGGTCATGAAAAATATACATTTATTGTAAGGGAATTTTTAAGAATGTGCCCATGGGGTTTTAAACCATTTTTGGCACTTATAATGTGGGTTTTAGCTAGGCCAACCTAATAGGGTAACTTGTGACTATTATATTTCAATTTTTAAATGTTTCCTTGAAGTATGGGTTGATCCAAATAGAGGGAAAATGTTGTTACTAAGTTTAAAATGTGAAGAAGCATATAAAAACATGTTTTTGGGTGCTTTTTGAAACCTCTTTATCATTTTTTGAAGAACCATTTTTATGCAAAAAAAAACCCTTTGGGGCTAGAACAAAACTCATGTGATTCCATTCTAGGATGGAAACTGATTGAGTTTTCATGAGGATAATTTGATCAAGTGTAAATTTGGTGTTGTTTCTTTGAAAGCGAGCTGGAGAAGGAGGGTAGTTTTGGATGCTTGTGTTTGAATGCTATCTTCATAGAATGTTGATGTAATTTGTCAGGTTTCTAAGGAGTTTTCAGATCTGATAATGAAGTTTTAATACATTCTCATAGTTTTACTTCTTCATATTTATTCATGAGACATTGATTGTCTTGAGAGAATTTTATTATATCTTATGAATCATTGTTCAAGACATTACACCTTGTGATATTATTTGAGTATCGATATATGTGTGTGTGGATATGATTTGATTATCAATATCAATATATGTGTCTTTGAGACTATATTGCATTCCTTGCATTGAGTTTACTTCATTTAAAAAAAATTATATGCTTTGATGTGTTCTACAAGAGTTTGTGTGATTAGGATTTGAAGTAAGTGTGTAAAAGATTTTACTGGGGGATGACTCACCCCCCCTCCTAGTACTTTTCACCTCCAAAAATTTATATTATAGTGGGCCCTCATAAGTATCCTAACAAGCAAGAGAGATATCTTTGGTGACAAGATGACACCTCAATCATTGGAAACAATTCAATATAATACTAAGTAGAACAATGCAATGGGTAGTTGAGCATGGTGATCACATAACAAGATGTCTATATCTCATGATGATATTATCAAAGTTTTGAAAAATCAATTTGAGGAGGCCCTAGATGAGTTGAAGACCAAGAGAGAAGAATGTATCAAACATGAGGCTGAGAGATAAAAAATAGTCAAAGTTTTAATGAAAAAATTTGAGGAGACAAAAGCTCAGATGAAGATCAAGAGGAAACAAATAGATGATTTGAAGAAATATCTAGGTAAAATGAAAATAAAATTCCTATATTTTCAAGGAAGTTCAAATTATCTGAGTAAAATTTTGGAAAAAAAGGTCTATGGTGATAGGATAGGCCTAGGATTCAATTAGGATTCATCCAAGAAGAATGAAGAAGAATCAAGTGAAAGCAAGCAACCAAACAAGAAAGAGAGATCAAATCTTCCACCTCCTAGAATATCATCTATTAGGAAACCAAATGCATATAGGTATGATGTTTTCATGGTAATTGTTATAAATATGGTGCTTATGGACATATGGATAGTTTTTTTAGTCTTATGGTTGAAAAGAAGGATTATGGAAAAGGGAAGGAACATTGTGAATAAAATAAGGAAGAAAAATGTCAAGAAAAGAAGGATAAAAAAGTAGGTAAAATATATGGAGCTGAATATTATCATTGTCATGAGAGAGGACATCTTACAAAATATTCCAAAATTGGGCCATCAAACACAAGAAGGTATGTAAGTAAATTCAATGGGTATTTTTATGCTTGTAATGGATATGGACATAGGGATTTTGAGTGGAGAGGAAGGAAAGTGGAATGCTTTAGGTGCCACAAGATAGGGAAAATTTCAAGGTTTTGTAATGCAGGTCGATTGAAGAAAGAAACTTAAAGACCAAAGCCACAAGATCAAGCATACAAGAAGAAGGATGAGGCTAGTCAATATGCTCAAGAGGATCCCAAGAGTTTTACTGAGAAAAATAAGGGATCTACTATGAAAAAAAATTGAATCAAAAAAGGAGGAATCAGTCAAGGTGCAAGAAGAGGTTTTGAGACCTACTTAGGTCTCTCATAAATCTCCTCCATGTTGTCATATACCTCTACTAGGATTCTTAGATGTGTATAGGTGAAAATTAAGTTTTGGACTGAGGGGGAGGGGGGGTTGTCTAAGTTAGTATGATTATTCTCCATGGTGCATAAGGTATGTAATCTTATCTCTAAGTGTGTTGTCAAGGTTCTATTTAAGTATTCTTTTGTGAAAAGTCATGATCTCAACTGTATGGTCATATGTATCTCATGTAGGTGTCCTTATGGTCTATGTTAGTTCAATCATGATGAAGTTGTTTTCTAATTCAGTTGTTGGTTACTCATAAGTCTCTTGGTCATGTAATACGGAGTGTGTAGATATTGTTTATTACATATAAATGCTTAATAAGTTTCAAAGTCTGTGTCTTAATCGATGTTATAAGGATAAGTCATAAGTTTTAATGGAAAAGGTCAAGTGTCTAAAATAGTTCATAACATGTATGAATCTTTTGAAAATGTCATTCAAGTAAGAAAAAACCATCTTGAGTTCATGAGCATTCATTCTTCCTAATAGGTACTATAATGTCATTTCAAGGGTATGAGCATAAGTTTTGGTATGAGTAGGTCGTCAAGTCATATGTCATGAGCCCTGAAATTTTTAATATCTCTCTTTGTATGTTTAAGAAGCTATGTGAAGATGGATAGCATGTTCAAGTGTTGATTTGATTAATAGATCATCTCAAGAGGTAATCAGTGACCAAGAAATGCTCAAAACTTGAGAAATATTGAGTCCGCCAAGAAAGTTTCAGGTATGAAAGTGTCTTACATGATTCCATATCAACATATAAGTGCTTAAGTGTTTTAAGAATGTCATAATAGTGGTGTTCATGAAACATCATGGGTATAATTGCAAAAACTTGTACTATTTTGGGTCTCTCGGTCTTTACATTGTGCTTTCACAATGTGTATGAGAGATATAGTTGGATAGATGGATTTGAATATATAAATGCTTGAATTAAAAGCTAAAATATTGTACAAATATTCTAGATAACTTGTTCTTCAATATTTTAGAGGTCTTACTTTCCAAATATAGCTACAATTCTTGGAATCTCTGACAAGGATGAAGATTGATAGTGAAAGTGCAAAATGACCTAATTAGAGGAGGTGTATCTTTCAAACTAGGAATGTTTTTCTTTGAAGAAGATTCTAAGGCTCACGATGCAACTTCAATGAAAATGTGAGAAACCATAGAATAAATTGTAAGGCATGAAAAGGTGTGCATGAGTTATGAATGAGGACAAATTTATGAAACATGGTCAGATTTTGTGAAGGTTTGTTCCTTATGCTCTCGTGAAGTATCAAGATGCTTAGTATGATTGGTTGTATCATCACAGGACTATAAGTGCTAATTTGTGTTTTCAGAGGTTCTTCAATGTTCTGAGTCAAAGGAGAAGCCTAGATATGACAAAGATATATGCTACAGGAGTATAAAGTCTTTATGATCTAGGTTTGTATTCAATTATTTGGGTCAATTCATACCATTTTTACTATGCTAGTGAATCAATAATAATGATGTCATCACAAGGATATTTGACAAGGTAAAAGAGCTGCAATGTTTGATTAAGATGATATTATGGGTATATCAGTGCTAATGTAGTATTAAGAAATGAAAAGAGAAGTTATGAATTAAAATGTCAAGGAATCACCAAGATCTCAATAATTATCACCAGTTGATGAAAATTGTGTCAAACATGAGGAGTTCTTGTTACTAGGAGATTCATTGAAGACAAATTTTTCCCCATGGAGGAGAAAAACTAAAGCACAAGTCTAGAAGTGACTAAGTTCCTGTTAATAAGGCCATATGCAAGGTGCAAAGTGATTAATTTTTTATTTCAAGCCTTTAGATTGTCTAAGAAGCAAGGTACAAAATGTCCATAAGCTCATATGTAGTTAGGTGATATCTCATACTAATTTGAGGTATGCCTACTCCCAGGGGGAGTGTTTGAGTTTTTAGAGGTCATAATGAACTAAAAATTTAAATATTCAAGATGTACACATAATGTCCAAAATAGTCCTAAATACATGCTATAATTTTTACCAAGATGAACATGAGAAATTCATCCACAGGAACTATAGTATTCATGAGACAAATTTGAATTCAAGGTATGTATTTGAGTATTCAAGAAGAACTAAGGTTGTGCTAAAGAGTATTGGACTATGAGAAAGCTATATGACAGAGAAAATGAGCTACCAAGAGTTGTATAGGGGGTTTCATATATGTTTTAAGTGTCATAAAGCACTATATACAATGGTGAAGTTGTTTAATTCAAGATCATCATGAGGAAACAAGTGAAAAAATGATATAAGGAGTGTTCAGGGGCTTCTTGAAAGACTCATATGTAATTAAATGTCTTTGTTTAGATGATTAAGGGTTTCTAGAGTACCCTCTTAGAAAATAGTTCCAGTTTTCCTGAATAGAGCTATGAGGAGCATAGATCAGGTACAGAGGATAAACCTACAAGTTTTAGGATAATCTAGGCATAAAGGATGTTACTAATCAAAAGTAGGATGATGGAAACTAAATCACAATACTTGATGGATGACAGAGAAGTAGGTATTAGAAACATGTTGATAATACAATCACTCTAAGGTATGGGTAAAATGAATTCTAGGTCTTAAAAAGGTTTGAAGGTTTAGAGGCATATGAAGGTCAAGGGGAGGATGGTTTATATGCCTCTTTCATGTATGTATTCTTGACAAGTCATAATGACTATGAACAATCTTGTTTTGGTTTCTCTTGCACCAAACAGTCATCTACAGAGAGAAATGGGATGAAGATCTACAAAAGTATCTGAGAAGTTTGATATCTAAAATACCAAGGAGAAGATGAATCATGAAGTTATATACTTTTTTTTCAAAAGGACATGATAGAATCTTAAAAAAAGGATAATTCTAGGACTATATGAAGAGAGCTAAATGTCTTACAATTATGCAATGAGATTGACTGATATAAGATCAAAGAAATGAAGATGAATCATGAGTAAATGTACTTATATCTAGGAAGGTTGAGCTCTAAGATGACCTAGAGAGTTTTAAATAGGGTATGTGTCACGATCAGGGCTTACATGTTTATATGGTTCTCTTGAAAAGGTTATGACTGAGTTTTTTTTAAGGTAGAGGACAGGGTGAGTTTCAGGTGGCATAGTAGTAGAAGGTGTCTAAAACTCAATGAAATAATGCATACATTTGTTGAAGGCCTAAAGTTTTAAGAGGTATGTACTTGATGTACACATTGTGCTAGCTCTTGAATGCAAGTTTTCATTTATATGTGATTGTTATGGAATGAAAATGGGCTTTAGGACCGAGCCTAAGTGCCTGTAGTACTCCCAAGCCATGGTACCAAGGTAAGAAGCATGAAATTCAACTTATTTACTTGAGATAGGTTTATAAAGTCTAGGGGGTAGCGTTATTCTGACAAGGAAAGGTATGAATAACATATAGTAACCTGTCAAAATTAGCTCTAGATGTACTAAAAGAACTATCTAGGGGCCTAAGTTTAAGAAATTGTATGAAGAGAAAGAATATGCTTTGTAGAGATTGTGTCATGGCCTAGAAAAGTTGGGTTTTAGAAAAGAAATGTGTTTTGCTAAGTTGAAATGTTTGAAACCAACATTTTTGGCATGTGTAAGATGGATATGGATAAGATCTTACACTGCTACAATGTTTCCTTAGGGGAAAAAACATGGTTGTGGTGAAAAGTTGCTTGTTTTGCATGCCTAGAAGATGGAGAATGATTTTTTTTCTCGAAATAAGGTATGATTTTTTTCTTTCACGAGTCTTGATGATGTTCAAATATTGGAAGTTTTTTTTCCAGGGGTAGCATGGTTGTTATATTCTTGAAATGAAGGCAAAATCAGAAGTTGAGGAAAATTCAAGAAAATGGAGTTAGTTTGACACCTTTGGTTGATGTTTCCAACCAAAGAAATATGGTATGAAGCTGTAGAAGGTAAATAATATGAGATATAGGTATGCCTTTGTCATTAATGTAAAAAGGGGGAGAAGATCGGGGTGTTTTCCATCAATGAAAAAAGGGGAGATTGTTTACATGTGGTCCTATTAGGTGTTTTAATTGATGAAAACTGACATTAATAACAAAGGGAATTTTTTTTATTATGCTAACATGATGTTTTATATGTACATCAACTACTACATTCGGATTCATTGAGGTGTGATTTAACTTGCAAGCCTATGTAGGTGCCTAAGAGGTGTAGCTTGGCAGCGTGAGCTACTTGGATGCTTGGGAATCATGTTGACATGATGTATATCATGATTTGAGCATATTTGAGCACTCAAACTAGTGGCACAGTAAAAGTACATGTGGTTCACTTGGTTACATGTGCTCATTGGGAGTAGGTATAGTAGCTTAGAGGTGTGACAAAGTGTTTTGGAGCTTTATGAGTTCATGGAAGCTTATAATTAGGCGCATAATGGAATATGAGGTATGTTTGGGTCATTTTTGGAGCTTACCGTTGATGCGTAATCACAACACCCCTAAATTTCTATAACTCGATGGGTTGAAACTATCAATGTGATTGCATAACATGGAGCTTTTCCTAAAGTGTGGAACTTTGTAATCGGGAAATATCTCGAGATGAAGGCCGGTTCCTATTCCTCTATTTAGGTGCACACATACAATTTGTAGGAGGATCTACTATAAACTCTACTCTAACTTTCCAATGAGAAAGGGGTATGAATATGCAAGAAAATAAACCTAAATTAATAGAGGTGATGCACCAAAGGAATGTTGAACACCCACTTTGTAATTAAACACAAACCATTAAAAGTGTAATACAACCACCATGCAGAGATAATTAGGATTGCAAAGAGAGATCAGGAAGATACAATGAACATAAGAGAGGGTTGAAACCATCCACAAACTTATTTTTCTTGATCCAAGAATTTGATACAGTCCATTACAATGTCCAAGAGGCACAATCTTGCATTATAGTTTGAAATGGAAGGTTTGAACTCCATAAATTCACTTGTAGATCAAAGAATAAGGGAGGGTGCAAGGCAATTTTTTCCAACCTTTTAAAAAATACCCCTCCTTACAATATATAGGAAGAATTAGAGAAGGAGATAGAAGAAATCCAAAATCTAGCTTCAACCACCCCTAAAATGCATTGAATTCTTCTTGAACAATTATGGTTTCTATTACAAAACCCTTGCCTCCATGTACCATGCCTTGCTGGGTTAGAAGGAAGCCCATACCTTCATTATGGTGGTAGGTGAGAAACCCAGGACACCTCAAAAAGTCCTCTCTTGCTCAAATCTAAGATTCTAGTCAAAAGATATGGCCATCTGAAGGTCGAGCTGTCATTATGTGAAAAATGGCCTGAGAGTTTTGAAAGTTTGAAAATTGAAAGCCCAAAAGTAAAAAATTTAGACTTTCAGGTTTCAGAGTTTCAGACATTGAGGGGTGATTTTCATGTTTTAAGTTTGAGACTTCAGAAACTCCAAATTCTGAAACCCCGAACCTCTGAAGTTTGAAATTTCTAGACTTCAAACTTCAGGATTTCGGGATTTTTCTCACTGCTTTTCTAGCATGATTCCAAAAATTCTTGAAACCCCGAAATCCTGAAAGTCTAAATTTTTGGACTTTCAGACTTCAGGATTTCAAAAATTTCCACTTCATTTATGGAACACTTCCCTAGGTATATAAAACCCCAAAACCTTGAAATTTTAAATTTTCAGACTTTTGGACTTCGGGATTTCAGACATTTGGGGCCGATTTTCCATCTTCGTGTCTAAGAGTTTCCGAAACCCTGAAACCCAAAAGTCCAAAATTTTAGGTTTTAGACATTTCTAACCATTTCTTGCCCCATTTTTCTCCAAAGTGCCAAAAAATGCAAATTCTGAAAACTTCAAGCCTTTGTCCATTCTTCTTCGTCTTGAGCTCTTATATCCTTTGTCATTCCCATTGGCCATTGATTTTTCGACCTTACATTTCATTGACGACCCTGCCTGCAACTTGATTTTCGAAATTGGATGTGAGCTTGTATGAATGAACTAACCACTCCATCTCTCATGTGTAAGATTTTCATTTGATAAATTTTTCCCGAGGGGAGAAATTGGATAACAATTACTTGATTAATTTTTGCATTATTTCAATTGACTCTAGCTTCTAGTGAGGATCTAACATGCAAACATATTTAAGTCTTAGTGAATGGAGAGTTTGAGGATTTGATTTGAAATTATGATGATTGGAAATGTTATAGGGATGATTCTTAGTGATCTCAAAAAATTTCAATTGCCCATGATGTATTATTTTCTGGATATGATTGATTCTGTAAGACTGGGTGAAAATCAATTTAAATTTCAGCTTAAAGTTAAACTTCAAATGCTTGTTGTGAATAGTGTTATTTTCATGGGACCTTTTCAATTTTAGGAAAGCTTATATGGTGAGTTTATAATTTTTCAAAAAAATAATGAGGTTATTTTATTGTCAGGATTTTATTTACAAATGTTAAGAAGGTAAAGTGGTCTAAAACCCTAGTTAAACCCTGACTAGGAAAAGTTTGTGGAAAATAAAGTATTATTACACATTTTGGATTGATAGTGTAGAAGTGATGATTGGATGCTATAAATGAATCTATTATATTTCCATAAATGTATGGTTGAGGTCATGGTGATGAGTGGGCCCCACCTAAAAACAACATTTTTTAGAGAAGAAGGTTTTAGGAAAAGATGGTCCAAAGGAGTAGCTTGAAAAATTGATGGTGCTGTGATGATTGAGAGTTTCTATTGATTTAAATTTATTTTTCATATAAATTTAATGTAGGATCATGTTGTTTCAAAGTCCAAATAGATTGACTGGTTAAAGGGCATTTTTAGGATCTCAAATAACACGGTCAGGTAAAATGAGCATAACTTTAGATATAGGTGAATTTTTGAAGTGATTCAAGTTGTCATTGGAAATAGGATTCATAGATATTTATATATGATATATGGGTTTCCATCATGATGAGTTCATTTGAATATATTTTCCATGGACATTATTTGAGATAGAAATAGTTTTTAGCAATTCAAGACATTATGTGTTCCAGTGAAAGTTTGGTGCTATTTAAAGCATGAGATGGATTGGGTCATGATTCCTATCACATAGAAATTTAATGAGGATGAAATTTTCATCAAATTAATCCATTTTTATGTCTTTAATGTATGTATAAATTATTTTATGAGATAACCTTTAAAAATAATGGTTTTTCTAGGTTGATCTGGTGAAGGAAAATGCTGTTGTGGTTTGAAGTGAAGGATGTTTCATGACTTAAAAATTTATTAGAAGTGTTGTAAAGGTTATGAAATTTCCATTGAGTGGTCACATGGAATGGTTTTTATTAGTTTATCCGATTTGGTTGCATTATGAAGTTTCTAGGGTGTTGAAGGGTGCATGAAACAACTGTTTTGAGATTTATAAAATGAACTGGGCCTAATAAATGAAATAATTTTATTGTTTGATAAAATGTGAGACCATGCATGATTTTTTAATGATATTTAATCCATATAGAATGGTTATTTGATCATGAAAATTTATACATTTATTGTAAGTACATTTTTAAGAATGTGCCCATGGGGTTTTGAGCCATTTTTGGCACTTGTAATGTGGTTTTAAGCTAGGCCGACCTGATTGTTTCACTTGTGACAATTATATTTCAAGTTTAAAATATTTACTTGATGTATGGGTCATACGAAATTGAGGGAAAATGTTGTGCCTAAGTTTGAAATGTGAATAAGCATATGAAAGCATGTTTTTGGGTGATTTTTGAAATCCCCTTTATCTTCTTTTGGGGAACCCTTTTTATGCAAAGAAATTTTTTTTAGGCCTAGTCCAGAACCCCTAGAATTCCATTCTACGATAGTAACTGGTTGAATTTTCATGACAAGAATTTGAGAAAGTGCAAAGTTGGTGTTGTTTCTTTGAAAATGAGTTGGAGAAGGAGGATAGATTTGTATGCTATCTTCATAGCATGTTGATGTAATATTTAGGTTTATGAGGAGTTTCTTAGATCTTATATTTAAATTTGAAGACATTCTCATAGTTTTACTTTTGCATATGTATTCATGAGACATTGATTTTCTTGAGAGCACTTTATTGTATCTTGTAGATCATTGTCAAAGACATTACACCTTGTGATCTGATTTGAGCATATATATATATATAAGTGTGTGTGGATCTAATTTTAGTATCAATATATGTGTCTTTGATATTATATTATGTCCCTTGTATTCAATTTACTTCATTGAAAAATTTTTATATGCTTTGATGTGTTCTACATGAGTTTGTATGATTAGGGTTTGAAGTATGTATGGAAAATATTTTATTAGAGATTAATTCACCCCCTACTCTCAGTCCTTGTCACCTATAACACCCATTTACTTTTCATAACTCCTTGATCCCATACCTAGTCAAAATCATAATTTTAAAATATCAAACACATCTTCAAACATCTAACCTATAGCTCCAACTAACATATTGCATTTTGCACTTCACTAGGACGAAGTTGGCCATGACAAAGAAGTTGGATGACTTTTCAAGCTGACAACTTAAAGGAAAATAATGTTATGATGACTTTTCCTTAAGCTGACAACTCAATCCTCCAACAAGTTCTAACATGGGTTAACTTGTTCAAATGCAAAAGTTACCCTAGTCATCCTAGTGTCAATTGAGAGGTATGACCTTTTGCAATAGTCACCTATAAAATCATATTCACCCAACTCATTTGTTAGGCCTCACATCTCACATTTTTTTTACTAACTAAGAGATCATAACAAAGCACCCAATTGATAAATCACTTTCTCAAGTATATCAACAAACTCTAAATTTTTCACACATCCTACATTACTGCTCCAAGCCATTTTATAAAGTTACATCACACCAAAGATCGTTGCCAAATGTTAAAGGTCATATTGGAGTTTTCATTTGTAAAGCACTTCAATATAAATCTTGCAAACATTTCAGATGGTAAACTACGAGGGTTTCACCTCTTCAAAATATAAATGTTGCAAATCAACTCAACCCAATCAACAAACCTCTTTTTATGTACTCAATCAAAGGAGATGCCCTAATCTAAAACTACAAGTGTGACGTCAATTACAAAAGGGACATAAGAAAACACAATGCCAGAGGTGAAACCATGCCCTACAAATGAAAAAATTGACTATCATAAACCGTTGTCAAGATCAACTTGACCCAATCATAAAACTTCATCCTTCTCTCTATGTACTCACATCAAAGGAGAATAAGACATAACTCTACTAACACCAACTACAACTGTTAATTTATGTCACATTTTTACAAAAGATAGGAAAACTATCCATCATTAGAAAAAATTGGTCCAAGTAGTCTGAAATCAACCAAACTTATACTTAAATGAATTAAACATCACTTGTGTAACCGTCATATCTCTATCAACATGATTTATAATAGGGGGACTTCATTTACTCTCTATTCACATTATATTATAATATTAGTTTTAATGACATACTCAAAAACACCATAGCATAATCTTGATTCACAGTTCCTCTAACTTTTACTCTTATCTCTCACCAGTATCTAAGTAATTGGTAATTAACTGTCTTATTATGGTAACCAATTTGGGACATTACTTTAATAGTTATACATTCTTGTGTAAAAAATGTGCATGATGTTATGGTATGTCCATGAAAATTAAATGTTGGGTGTTTATCTTATAATATTATAATTTGAATATTTATTTTAATGTCTTGTACAGGTCCAAAAATATAAAATTAATTGAAAGCTAATTTTTTTATTGCACCCATTACCAAGATATAATAGTAAATTTTCAATTAGACTAGCCCCTTTTATGGTTACCAATTTGAATCGAACGTATTTTGTAGCATATATATTATTCTCACTTTAAGGATCTCCAAAATTCGGTTTGCATCCAATAAAAATTGGGATATGTTGGGAAGGCTGTTCATGATTATGTTGAATGTCTATGTTTCTTTATTTTTCTTAATCTGAAAATTTCAAAATGTTTGAAAAAATGAAAGAACTTATTTTAGAGTCCATCTACACCCAATTTTAAAGATAGCTAAGCATTTATGTTAACTTAGAGATAATTCCAAATTTATGATTATCTTTCGAACGAGGTTCCCAATCCACTTTACAGTGAAGTTTAGAATAAAGAGCAGTTAGACAATAATAAAATTGGGATATCGATGTGGCTTATCATTAAGATTAGATGAGGAACCATGTCTATGATTTCTCAATTTTTTTCTTAATAGCAGGTCCCAAACTTGAGATCAAACATGTTAAAAAAAGTAGGAAGAACGGTGAAAAATTAAATCCATGCTGCTACAATCTTTAAAGATAATAGGAATTATGTAACACTTGATAGCAATTAGAAGTGTGAAATCAGATCTATTTTTTCCAAGTCTAGTGGGTAAGAAGCTTACTGTTGTAAGAAATTTCAGCCTTTGGAGGCTCTGCAATAATACATTTGACGACTAAAAAATCACCATTTAGTCCAATTTTGAATAGTTAAAGAATTCAATTTTATGAAAGAATTCAAACAAGTAAATAAGAAGAAATCTCAGAAAAAGCTTTTAAATACCTATTGTTGCACAAAAGAGGAGAAGGAGGGGAAGACCAGTTTAGATCAAAATCTCCACCAAATCAAAAATAAAACACCAAAGCTGATTAATGGAGGAAGATTCTTATAGTTGTTCTACTAGACTTACAAGACCTATTATCATGGAAACACCATAGTAGGAATTTACCATTTTCAGAACTTCACTGCATGGGAAATCCTCTTGTACTCAATGAAAACCATGGATGGATATTGTAGTTGTTTAAAAGTATTCAATACTTCAAAGGTAAGAATCAAGTTACCCCTATTGAGGCACGTTCAAGTGTTGTAAACTAGACTATTTCTAGATCGTTCATTTGGTTAGAGATTGACGCATAATGAATGTAAAGTTAGACTGCTAGCATCTTCATCAAGGGTGAAGAACTTCAATTTAGCGTCAAGTTTGATAATCCATTACCAGTTGGGATGATCTTGGCCAACCCTGTGCAATTATTTTGAGGATAAATTAGATCACCTATATTTGGTAGAGTATTGACATGAAAGTACAAAGAACCATAATATAGATGACTAATTTTAACACGATCCTTCATGGATTATTAATGTGGAACAAATCCCTCAAGTGGTAAGGCCTACAAAAAATTACATTTCTTTATTATCTAAAGGATTTAAATAGTGATATTTTAGTCATGATTCAGTCTATTGGTGGTAGAAATATTGACCAACAGCCTATAACATTACTATTAGGGTTGAGAATAGTCTTATTTAGGATGGGAAATTATGCTCCTAGAAAAAATAACACCTAAATTCCTAGATCTATTAACCTGGTTGAGAACCCAAATTATCTATCCCAACACCTGAAGTTAGCATATCCCAGATACCAAGAAATTATATTTCTAATGATTATCCACTTTTCGAGTACTTTCACTGAGTTACAATAGGTTTGAAAGAAACTTTGGGAATGCAATGGTATCCATTAAACAGGTAAAAGCACAAAGTTTCAGAATTATCTGAGATCCATCCCAACCTAAGGAAACCCCTTATCAAGAATAACATTCCATAACTAAGCAATTACTCAAAAAATGGCATGTGTAGTTTCCTCTTACAAGACCTTCCAAATCATATAACCAAATGTAACTTCTTCATCTACAAGCTTAGTTCCTAGTTTAGAAATCAAACAATACTTGGTATAGGATTTGAGTGGTGTTTCCCTTTTCATATTAACAAACTCAAGTAGTATGTGACAATGGAATATTTGAACCAATCCTTAATGGTTAAAACACATTTATTTTAGCATGAAACACATGCAATAGGAAAATCAACACAAATTGGATCAGTGTGAAACCCTAGAAGTGACACTTCACTTGTGAATTGGAAAACGAAAGTAATTTTGTGGAATAAATGGGACTCTTCCTAAGGTGTGGTTGCAAACACTAGATTTAAGAAAATCACTATGGAAGAGGTATAGTCAATAAATTTATTTGAAATTCCCAACCTTCTTTAACACTCGCAAGTGCATGAGAATTTTCATTGCACATGTCTACCAAAAAATAATTTCCAACTTCATCAATTTCTTCTAGGAATTGTTTTTTTAATAATGAATGTACCAATAGTTTTTAACCACTACATTAGATAGAATGTTATTTCACATAAATCCAAGCTTTCAGAAAAGAGAAGAGTTCCTCATTTATGCCACGCTCTTCAAAATATATGTGGAATTATTTCTAGATCTCCCAATAAAGATCCCTATGGATTTTGCACACAGTATGAGAACTTTGGACACAAATGAGTTTTAGATAGATTTTTAAATTTAAATATAACTTTCAATTGCTATAATATTTAAAATTTCGAGATCCCACTGAGAAGAAACTAAATACTTGGTCCTTGATAGCCTTTAGGAAGATGAAGCCTCCAAATTTCTATGTATCTTTTATCATATAAAATAACTTGATGCTTGATAGTTTATATGATTGATTATGGAGCAAGCAATTTTGTCTTTCAAATATATGGATTTTATACCGATTGCATCTAGATAAAGGTCACATAGGAATTATAGGGTAGGCCCTTCACCACCTTTTGTAATTACCATAATAAAAAATATTTGGTTGATTTCCTCTTCGGTCAAAATCATCTTAGTCACTACGGTATGTCCATGTATTAGTGTAATCAATAACACTGAAGACCTGTAATCTCCTAATGGTTATAATATCTAGAAAAGACAGAACTATTCCCTATGTCCATGTAGGGACCCTTAACTGCAACAAATTGTTCTGGAGGGTTTATCTTCTGCAACAACTAAAATCACATGATCTTTAGAAAAAATGTATGAGCCTTTAGAGAAACACACATTAATTCTAAAATATTTCTACATGAAGGAAAAAAATATGTGCCTACCTTAATTTGGTTAGATTGGAACATTTTTTATCAAAAGGATTGTCTAAGCATCGTCAATGCCCGCATTTGAACACTCAGATTGGGGGCATTCTTGATTTGATACTTGATAAAAAATAATTAGATTAAAGTGCACGATATGGTTTTGACCCATATAAATAGATTGAATAATATTGGCCTAGGCATTTATTTCTTGCATGAGGATAATGCACCCCATGCCATAGTGTTATCAAACCAACTGATGAAGAAGAGACTAGGCATCTGAAAGAAAAAAATTGATAGATTAAGAAGTAGGATAAGATGTTGGAGGAGGTGTAGTCCTTGTATCTCCATACAGGGTATCAAGTATTACTCATGTTTCATGTTTTAATTCATCCACTATATAATTTATTACAGCCAAATATGAGTCCCTTATCCATGGATTGCAATGGGTAAGGAAGAAAAACATAAAACAATTTATAGACCTTTGGGGATAATAAACTGATTTTAAACCAAGTCAGAGGATCAAATGTAGCTAAAAATGAATTACTCAAGGCCTATGAACAAAGAGTTTGGGAAATTTTGGAATATTTTGAATCTTTTAATATCATGGCCATTCTAAGAAAAGAGAATGAAGTTGCTAAAAAACTCGCTGCAATTGGAGAAAGGTTTTACATTGTTGAGAATGTGAAAAGAAACAAATTCCAACCTCATATCAAGGTAATAATGAGATCTACTATACCATACAATGTCACAAGTTGGCATGTGTTTGAGAATGATATTCAAATTTTCAATTTCATTCAAGAAGAGGATAATTTTCTTCAAGAAATCAAGAAAAATTGAAGAGGCAATATGGAGACCAAGTGGTCCATCTCAGAGAAAACAAGCACCCAAAGGGAATTAGTGAATTTGGAATCCATCTTTAACCCAATGACCAATTCGGAAAATAAAAATAAAATATAATGGTCAAAGGTGAGGATTCAAAGCCTATCTCAGTTGGTGAAGGAAAATTCCTCAACATTGGCAAGGTAAGAAATGAGAAGGAAAATCATGATTTTTTAGAAATTTTCCAAGAATTTTCTGATCTTTTTGCATGGATATATGAAGAACTTAGAGGATTTGACTCCTATTTTAGGTCATACACACCATTGAGTTGGATCCTAAGATAATCCTATCAGACATAAGAAGAAGACCTGTCAATCCACATATTGAGCCCTTGATAAAGAAATGAATTGAACAAATTGATTGAAGAAAGCATAATTTTTCCTATCAAACACTCATCTTGGGTTGTCCAATCTTGTTCCAGTGTGGAAAAGGAATGGATAAATCAAGTTGTGTGTTAACTTTAGAGGCTTGAACAAGGCATTCCTTGAAGGATTGCATACCTGCTTCCCTCTATGGAAAATATTTTACAAATGGTAGTAGGTTTTGAAATACTTCTCTCCTTGATGGATACTCAGGATATAATACAGATCATGGTAAAAGAGAAGACCAGTTTCAAGACATTCCTTTACCACGAAATGGGGAACCTATGCCTACAAGAAAATTCCATTTGGTCTATCTAATGTAGGAGATAACTTTCCAAAGGGCCATGGACATGGCATTCAAGGGGACTAATCAACAAAATTGTTCTTATGTACCTTGATGATATCACAATGTTCTCCAATAATGTAACTGATCATCTTTCATATCTAGGGAAGTATTTGAAAGGTGTAGGTAGTTTGGAGTTTCTCTTAATCCCAAAAAGTTCATCTTCCTAGCTCATGAAGGTAAACTCCTTGGGCCATATTGTATCTAAATAAGGATTAAGTATTGATCCAGAAAGAGTTGATGCCATTCTTGCATTGCCATTACCAAGTCATAAGAAAGTAACTCCAAAGCTTCTTAGGAAGGATCAACTTTGTTAGAAGGTTTGTCTCCAAATTTTTCCAATCTTTTCAAGTCCTTTGACATTGATGTTGAAGAAGAGTATGGATTTCAAGTGGACTACTGAAGGAAAGGAAAACTTTGAAGCCATCAAAAGGCTATTGCACAGGCCTCCAACTCTCATCAACCATATTTTTCCCAATATTTCATCTTGTACATGCCTTTGGAGGTGCTGAAACAATATTTTCCATATTGGTGCAACTAACAAAGAGGATTAGAACAACCTATTGCATTCTTCAGTCAAAATATTGAATATTATGAGGTAAGGTATTCATTCATTAAGAAGCATGTGTCCTTGATTTGATAAGAAGCTTAAATAAATTCAGACATTTAATGTCCAACAACAAAATCCATCTACTAGTTTCACACACCAGTGGTGAAATATTTTCTATTGAACAAGGATCTGAATGAGAAAAGAGATGGTTAGATAACCAAGATGATGGAATATGACATTGAAATCAAGGTGACCAAGTTGGTTAGAGGAAAGGGGTTGTGTGAGCAATTATTTTCAGACCAAAAAGTTGATGAAGAGGGACATTTTAGTTCTTCAATATGACCAAGAAAAGCCATAGCTAATCTTTTCCTAACTCATTGTTGGACTCATGTATGTATTTCTCCAAACAGGCCAATTCCCTCAAGGATTGAACAAAGTCAAAAGAAGGTATTTCAGACTTCAATCCATTCCATATGTGCTTATTGATGGAATTTTATTCAAGAAATATGTGAATGGAATTCTCCTAAGATGTCATAAAACATATCAAATAGAAGGTGTTGCATGAAATTTCATGATGGAGAAGCGGGAGGTCATTTTTCTCCAAGAGAAACAACTCTCATAATCATGAAGGTTGGGTATTATTGGCCTAATATCTTCAATGACTGTTATTTATGGTTCAAGAAATGCAAGAAGTGCCTTTATTTACACGTAAAGAAATACTAGCAACCCTTCCACTCCACCCCATCTCTGTAGATCATCCATTCATGCAATGGGGATTGGAATTCATTGGAGTAATCAATCCAAATTCAAGCTTGGGCCAAAAGTGGATCATAACAACCACATACTACTTCACCAAATGGACAGAGGAAGTTGCATTGAAGGAAGCTAATGAATCCAACATTCTGGACTTATAGGAAGTTATTGTGGCTAGATTTTGTGTTCCTCCCACAATCATCTCTGACAATGCTTTGGAATTTCATGGCATAAAAATATTTGATTGGGTTGTGAAGAATGGTGTATACTTGACCACATCTTCAAATTATTTCCCCCAGGGTAATGGTTAGGTTGAGTCCAAAAAAAAAACATATTGAGAATAATATGGAGGTATTTGGATGAGAATCATAGAACATGGTACATGAAACTAAATCAGCCTTGTGGGCCGATAGGATTACTCCTAAAAAATCAACTGGTAGCTCTCTTTACAAACTAGTTTATGGGAAGGAAGAAAGGATTCCCATAGCTCTTGAATTACCATCATTGGAACCAATCAAGAAGCTTGAGTTATTTGAGTTTTATGTCATGGAAGTCAGGTATGCAAAGCTCATGGAGCTAGAGGAGTTGAGAAATTGAGCAATGCAAGAAATGGAAAAGGATCAAGCTCAAATCAAGATGATTTTTGACAAGAAGGAAAAGGCTAGGAACTTCCAGGAAGGAGACTTAGTTATAAAGTGGGATGTAGATATAGCTAAACCAAGTAGAAACTCAAAATTTGTTGTAGTATGGAGTGGTCCCTACATCATTTCAGGCTGTAAGAACAAAAATGCTTTCCAATTGTCAAGATTTGATAGAGAAGAGTTACACATCCTGGTCAATGGGATCTATCTAAAGCCTTTCTACTAAAGTGAAGTTCCTTCCTTATACATAGTAGATTATTTTTCAAATTCCTCTAAGTGCTTACAACACATTGTCTTGTTGGTAGAGTAGTTTTAGTTTCCCTAAGTGCTTTGCACAATTTTGTTGATTTTGGAAGGTCTTGTTGCACAATGCTCATGAAGGGTTGTAAAGGAAGTATGTGGAGAAGAGGAGTCCCAAAGTGTCAAGGATCAGTTGTAATACTCCATAGAAACAAATGTAGAGAAAATAAAATTGGATTTGGGACTGTTTCACATTCTTCATTCATTTTTTCCAACAACTCATTTACATAATCAAATCTACATGCATTTTAAATTAGGGATACTATTGTTCAGTCTCATTACTAGCCCTTAGGGAAATAGGGTGAAAAAATTAAGCTAAAAAAATTTCCACTCTCCTAAAACTTAATTTAGAAAATTTTTATAATGAGAGTGACCATTTCAAGATTGAGATCAGTTTCAGTCTAAGAAGTGTTTCGAGTGGACCCGGGGTGAGAAGTTCAAGTTTCAATAAGTTTAAGACTATCACGTTGACTCCATGCCCAATGGATGCTTCAAGGCCAATGATACTTTAAATCTAGTCAGTAGATAGCCCCATTAAGTCATCAAATTCTTATCCAAAATCCCCTCCTCGTAGGTATTTTGATAACTTACAGTGATTATTTGGACTTGGACAAGAGTAGAACTGACTAAATGGAAAATTGAGGTTTTATAAGGATTCCCCTTTCCTTTTCATAACTCCTTGATCCCATAATTCACCAAAAAACCTAAAAAAATGTAAAAATGGGTCATTCCTAGTGTATTGCAAGTTTTTTGGGTTTTGGTGGAACTAGTAGAATAGTTTGGCAGAGTCGTGGGTTTCTGAATCCCTGCTTTACCTGGCATACAAGGGAAATAGTGTTATGTGAATTTTTTGGTAGGAGGAACTTGGGAACAAGTTACCATGGGTTAAATGTTCCCCGCGTCCCCAAAAATGACACAGGTTGAAGGAAGTGGCTGGGATAGTGTAATGCGGGTCGGGGTGAAGTGTGAAGAATAAGATGGTGTGCGAAAAATGTTCCACAATGACGTGTATTTTATGTGGAAGTGAATAAGCCACAAAAAATGGATGGGAGATAATGAAGATCAAATTTAATTATGGAAGTCATAAGGATTGTGGGCACCAATGTCTCAGGTGGAACAGTTCCTAAGTTCCACGCTGGACCTGATTATCTGATCCAAGTGTAAAACAAATGAAAATTAAATGTGGATGAGGTAGATATTTAAGGAATAGGTGGCCAGTTCCCAAGTTCCCATCTACCATGAAAATATGAAATTTCCATGGAATAAAGTGAAAAGGAGAAGATGAATTAAATGTGAAATGTGGGAGCCCGTGTAGAAACCCCAACCCCTTGAACTTAAAATGGCCATAACTTTTGACCTGTTGCTTTGATTTTCACAAAATTTATATTGTTGGAAGGATTTATATGAGGTTAGGTTGGTGAAAATTGGAAAATGTCTCCAACATTAAAAACCATAGTTCTAGGTAGCTGAACAACTAGAATTAATGAAGTATGGTACTCTTTTCTTCTCTAGCAAGAAAAAGATCATGGAGATATTGATTTTGTAGGGTGTTCATCATTATTTTTAGAGAGTTAATGCATCTTGTTGGTAGGTGAAATCATGAATTCATGTTACTCTAACTTTCCTTCTTCTCTCTCTCCCCATTTATATATAATGTAAAGTGAGGCTCATTTGTAAGTATTGAACATTCTTGTAATGCTTGTGCATTCTTTTCAAGTTTTGCACATGTGTGTATAAGTTGTGAGCCTAAGATTTGGGTTTATCCATGGTGAATCTTATCTTTCACCTTCATTGTAATGTATTGTGCATCCTTCTAAAGAAGTAAAATACTTGTTTTTTGGCTACTAATATGTCCTAGCTTGTTTTCTATTGTAATTTCTTTCCTTTCATTACATTTTTAGGTTATTTTTTTATATTTTGTTCTCCTTATATGATCTAAATCTGTTGTACCCTTAAAAATGGAGGTTTGAAGGTTTTTTGGATTTTGGCACTTATGCATGCCCCCTCCTGTCATCATTTTGATTCCATTTTACCTCATTTGAGAGTGTCTCTCCATCTATTTCTTGGTGTTATCACATTTTTTAGCTTAGGATTTTCTTTTTTATCCATCTTTCTCCTTTATTGGTCCCTTGGAAGTGTATAATAGATGTGTACATGAATTTTTTAGCAATGCAAAAACAATTAGAACTAACACCTAGTAGTTCTAAAACAAAGTTAAATCAAAATCAATGCACCATCATGCTGAGAGATTAAACAAGACTAATCTAACAACATTTTTGCATTAGAACATGAATAAATATTCAAACTAACATGTTGATCCATTAATCTCTAACTCTATTGAATGATAATTAAATGAAATGAATATATTTAGATCCTTAGCAATCAAAGGCTTGATTGTATGTTTGAATCCCAAGGTTTTCAAGAATGGAGTCTTGTCAATCCATGACTACAAGACCATTTTACATATCCCCATATGACTTAAAAAATTATACGGATGAATACAAGAAATGAAAATAGCTAGCTCCTATAATGAAGAATTCTCTAAGATGATAAAATGGCTATAGCTTAGGCTCTATGCTCATTTAGGTGTGTAAAGGTGTAAATATAAATGTAGGAGGAGGGCTCCTTATATAGTCCAATTGATAGAATAATCTCTACATCCCTCTACATGTGGGATAAATGGAGAGGATGGGTTAGTTATGGATAAGGGAGCTTTATAAAGGGTTGAGTCAACCTTTGGAGAGTTTAGTTTGTACTTTAGTGACCCATGGGGTTTGAGGGGCTTTATTAATTAACCAAAGTGATTAATTAATAGGTGTGCAAGCTTATATAAGCTTTTTAGAGGAATAGTTAGTATGATTTATGTTATGAGAGGATTTTAATCAAATAAATGTTGATTTATTGATTAAATATAAAGTGAGAATTAATAAATTAAGATTAATTAATTAATCTAGATAGAATGGGGCATTAATTAATTAGAAATAATTAATTAATGTAGATAAAAAGGGAGCTTAATTAATTAGAAATAATTAATTAATCTAGATAGAAAAGGGAGCTTAATTAATTATAAATAATTAATTAATCTAGATAGAAACGGGAGTTGATTAAAATAATGTCATTAATTGGTATCATTGTTAGATAGAAGAGTTAGGTAACTAACCTAATGTAATTAATTAATGATGATAACAGAGAAAATTTGTGATATTGACGATATGTCGTCAATTTGTGGGAAAGGGTATAATTAGTGCAATTTAAGTATTTAAACTGCTCAAACTAAATTATAGGTGTCTAAATTTTCCCCTCTTTGAGGTGGTGTAAGTGACGCCACTTCAAAGATAGTAGACAGATAAAATTTTGAAGACGTAGAAGAAAAATTAGTAGAAGTGAGAGATGCCCCCTTGAGTGTCGATGGGGTGATGAAAGAAGGAAATAGATGATCGAAAAAGGTGAGAGAAAGGAAATAGAAGAATGGGTAGGAATAGGATGCCCCAGGTGAATAAGAAGAATAGTGTTGATAGGAGAATGGTGTAGAAGAGGAGTGATAGATGGAAAGAAAACATCAAGCTTTCATCAAGTGTATTAAAACAACTTTATTGTCATCATATTGCCAAAGATCTACGTCATCATGTCCTTATTAAAAATAAAAGCATACAACAAAAGTAGGATGACATGAAAAGCCATAATACGAACAATTTTCCATTTCTGAAACACCCACTCAATGCAACATACAAAAATCAATGCAATATGAGAAGGAAACAAGCTCATTTAGTAGGGAAAACAAGTACAAACACACATTCCAACCAACAACAGTCAAGACTAGTTGTACAAATGTTTTGTTATCAAGCTAAAGATTCCTAAATGTTTGTGATTGATGACAAGGGTTAAAAATTATGCCCCAAGAAAGGATACATGCAAGGGAAGATGATGAAGGACACTGGGTCCAATGAAAAAGTGTAGTGCGCTACGAAACAGTACCAAACAACTATATGTGCCCCAAAGTACTGACGAAGCAAACATGCTAGTTTTGTAAATGTATCTAAATCTGATGATCTGTGAGTTATTTGATCTATGAAGATGTGAAATTTTCAACAAGATATGGAAAGAATACCATGTGCAAGACATGATTTTTAGCCGCTATGAGCTGGTTTACCTAGTTTTGCAATTTTTACAAGTTCTAGGATTTTTGAATTTTTTTTATTTTGAATTGATTTTAAAAGTTTTTTTTAGACTTTTGACAGTTTGGATAGAGAAGAAGTTAGAAGAATTAACAAGAATATCCCAAGAGAAAATGAAATGCCCCATGGAAAAGAAAGAAGCAACAAGCGACAAATAATTCCCCAGCACAACGGAAAGATTTAAAAAATAATTATTTAATAAAAATTAATTATTCGATGGAGTGTGTAGAAGAAGGGATATTTCCTAGGAGAAATAAAATTTTCCTAGTGAGAAGAAATGAGTACCAGATGGAAAATAATGCCCCAACATGGTGAAAAATTAAGGAAAATAATTATTAAAATAAAATAACTATTCACGATGAGTAGAAGAAGAGTTAGAGTGTGATGTTATATGGTTTGATTTCACAATTTTATATGTATCATGATGATAGTTGAGATGTTTGTACCACATGTGTTTGATTTTGACATGATAGATCCATAGATGATATAAATTTTATTGTACATGTGATACTCTAGATTAGTGGACAGGATGACACGATGATATTGGTATAGGGGGGATAGATTTTGATATTTACGATCCCTCTTGCCCCCATTTGATGATACGATACGTGATGATTAGCATAACATACATGTATGATGTACACGTAGCATTATATTTATATATGATGTATAGATGATGTTAGATTTGATGATATTGATGGAGATATTATGATGTGATAACAAAACTATGTACATGCGACAAACAAACACAATCAAATGTTAACAAAATACACAGTGCCAACCAACACGAATTAACACAACTGTGTACAATTATTTACAAGCATGCAAAAACACACTGCATATGTACAAGTAAGAATGAATCTAATCTAAGAAATAAAAGATTAATCTTATCAAATTATCTCTAAGCAACAAACTATACAAATGTACAAACAAGTAACAACTATACAAGCAAACAATGTACACAAACAAAGCAAGAAACAAGATAAAGTAAGTAAACCAAAGTTATGTTTTTGCAAGATTGTTTTGCGAAACACTTTTCTACTATTATTGTGCTTTTGTGAAAAAATTTTCTATTATTTTTGTGCTTTTATGAAACAATTTTCTATTGTTTTTGTACTTTTGTGAAACAAATTTCTATTGTTTTTTTGTTTTGTGTTTTTCTATTATTTTGGATTTTAATCATATTTGAATGTTTTTGTGATTTTCTAACATATTTGAATGTTTTTGTTATTTTCAAACATATTTGAATTTTTTTATGATTTTCTGAGGTTTTCCGAAGCTATGCATAGGTAACCGAGAAACATGGATGCCCCCAGCGTTAGACAGAGAATATACAAGGGTAGGTGCCATGTGTTTATAAATAAGAAAGGTGAAGTCGCATAAGTGCCCCTAGCGATTATTGGGGAATATAAAAAGACCATCTCTTCACAGATTTATAAGAGGAGAAAAAGATGGATCAAGGCTTGATAAGATAGGTTGACAGGGAATTTGAGATACAGGTGTGAAACTAGCCCTAGGCTAAGTAAAAGTACCCTCCAGATACAAGATGCTTGTGAATAACGAATCCTCCCAAGGTGCCGGAAACCATTTTTCACCAAGGGACCTATCCAAAGTGCCAAAATTGCATGGTTTTCACATATGGATGACCTGCTTTCTCTTTTTATTTTTCTCTTATTTTAATTTTTTTTATTTTTATATTTTGATCATTTTTAATTTTTTTTTGGTTTGCTTTTCTGATTTTTGCACCATGTTTAAGCATAAAACCGCTTAAGGTGCATAGCATTCATAGGTTCACTGAGCTCATCACCATTGGGATGGGAAAGTTTGTATGCTCTTGTACCATATTTGGCCACAATGACGTAAGGTCCTAACCAATGCAGTTCAAACTTTCCTTTCTTCTCTCTTTACGCCCTTGTGTTGAATTGATTTTCTTTCATGACCAAATATATGACCTCAAAATGACAAGGTATGATCCTTTTATTGTAATTTCTGGAGACTCTATTCTGATACACTTTGAGATGGTTAAGGGCTTGGATGTGATTTTCATCCAGGAGTTCTAATTCTGCCAGCCTGGCCACTATGTAATCCTCATCCTTGTCTAGGTAATCCCTAAGAGATATTCTCAGGGAAGGAAGCTCGATTTCCAATGGGATGATGGATTCAGTTCCAAATACTAGGGAATAGGGTGTCACACCAATAGGAGTGTGAATGGAGGTCCTATAAGCCCAAAGGGCTGGGTGAATTTGCAAATGCCAATTGCGACCTATCTTACTCACCATATTTTCCATGATTTGAACCAATGTTTTGTTAGTGGCTTCAGGCTGCCCATTACCTTGTGGATAATATAGTGTAGACCACTTCAATTTTATTTGAAATTGATGACAAAGGTCCTTCACTATTTTGTTCTTGAATGATTTTCCATTGTCAGTAACTATGGCCGCAAGAATGCCATACCGGTAGATAAGGTGATTCATGATAAACTTTGAAATATGAGCTCCTGTAACATAAGTCAAAGGAAAAGCCTCCACCCACTTAGTGAAATATTTCGTAGCTGTGATGATGTGAGTATGACCATCAGATGAGGTAGGGGTGAGATTTCCTATTAAATCCAGTCCCCATTTGGAGAATGGCCATGGGTTTGTGATTGGCTGCAATGGCTGTGATGGCGCATGGATGAAATTTCCATACTTTTGACATAGTACACATTTCCTTACATTGTTGCAGTAGTCTGTTTCCATAGTAGGCCAATAGTAGCCTACTCTCAATAATTTCTTAGCTAGAACCATTCTATTTGTATGGGCACCACATACCCCTTCATGTACCTCTTTGATCACTTGGACTGACTCTGCTACATCTAGACAATGCAACAGATTCCCATCGTAGCCATGATGATAGAGCGTATCTCCTCTAGCCTGTTACACCCTCTTAGGAGATTTGTTTGGAGAACTACTAATGCTTGAGTGCAAGACCTAAATATTCTTGTCAAAGAAAGGAGTTCGAAACAAACTTTTCTAACTACACGTGTGTTGCAGATTGCCAAATAGACAAATGACTAAACCACATTAAGTCTAAAAGATAAAAAAACACACCACATTCAAAACACTTGATTTACAGGTTTGGATAAGGGTATGCCCCATCTTTGAAACTAGGACATAACCTGTTTGGCATAAGCCTTAAGCTATAACAATGGGGGTGGTCCTAGGAACCCCAAAGTAGTCCACGCAAGAGGAAACCTTATGGATGAAATGGGAAGTGCTCCGCACAACCTACTTGATTAGTATTACCATTTGTGAGATTTAGTGTCACAAGTCATCTGTATCACAACCCTAGTGAGAGTACATGATGGATGCATTTATTGCACATTGTGCTTGAAGGGGGTAAAGTAAAGCCAAGATACTCCAAGAATTAATCAGTGTGACTTTTCTTGGTAAATCGAGCTCACTCTTAGATGACTTGTGAAACCTAGTTGAGAGAACCACCTAGGAAGCTATCTTTGACCAGGAGCCAACTTGGACCACATCAAAACCAATTTGAGTTGAGAGCTATTGTTCATCACGAAATGTGTGAAGTGTTACTTTTTCTTAGTTTTTCACTTGCCCTAAGGTGAGGTGAAAATATTGCCAAAGTAAGGCCAACATTTTTCAACCCCAATTGATCTACTTCACTTTCTTTTTACACTTTGTTGATCAAAGGAAGAGTGACTACCTTTGCATTATCAATTGATTGTTTTCACCACTTTTGTGTCTGTTTATGCCCATCCATGTTTGCAGCTGGGTTGTTAAATGTCTAAAGTGTGTGGACACATTTTCATATCATTGGTAGCCAATTTTATCTTGATACCCAAGTCAAGATCGTCAATTGTAGTTAGGCTTGTTTCATCACTTGTTTCTCCTTTGAACTGTTATCTTGCTTGTATCTTATTGTCACAATTTTAATACTTACGTCTTGTTTTTCATAAACTTGGCATACGTTTCTAGATTGTGACGTTACGCTACTCACATTGTGACATTTCCTTGGTATACCATGGCATTAGTTTTCTCTCAAACATTAGCTCAATTTTGAAGAGTGTTGTTGTTACCTTTGTGCGCATGTCGTATCAATATCATTTTGATATCAATACCTTACCTTTCCTTAAAATTTTGGTTAACATATCTTATTGGTATTGTTGCGTTGTTCATAGTCATAACTTCCACTTTTTAGGATTTAGGTCTTGATTAGATCTAAAATCACTTTTAGTATACCTTTTTTGGAAATCGTATCAACCTTTGGTTATTACTTACATCTTGTTCATTTTAAACTTGGCATAAGTGATGAAATTTTGTTGGTCATCTTACGCGTCAAACAATTGATTGATCAGATGCTTAGGAAGTAATCCATTTGACTAATTGGTTTACAAACAACATTGTGTGATTGCATCTTGTTTTTCACTATTGACTTATCTATTTAGGACGATCACTTTGTTCCATTGATTACTTATCATTCATTATTCTTTGGTCATTAGTTTGGCTTTGTGTTTTGAACTTGTGTGATTGTTCCTTGTGTTTATCCATCTTATAAAATTTTCTCTAGGATAATCCTTTGGGTATTTGATCCTCTTGATCTTCTTGTTTTTTCCTAGGTTCATGCTCATTTTTGAACACATCTTTCAAACCTTGGTAAAAATATTTCCTATCAAGCAACTTTTGCATCAATCAAACATAGGAAATATTTCCTTTGTATCCTTTATGTTGCTAAACTTTTGATCAATCCTTTGACATTTACGCCTCCAAACCTTGTTGGATTATCAATCTTGAGTCATCACGATGTATGTTTTCCTTAGCTTCCCTTTTGGAAAATCACACAAAAATCCCCATCTTTATGAAATGTCTAGTTGGTTGTCATTATGCTGCCCAAATCAACATGAAACCTTCTTCACTTTGAAGAATTTTGATAATACAATCTAGTTCTAGACCTTTAAACCCAACACACGCCAACAATGAATGATTATCGCAAGGTCCCTTATACATAAAACAAGAAGGAATCAAGTTTTTGGTGTTCAAATCAAAAGACACCCATCATGACCAAACCTCATTTGATTCTTTGCGCTAGAGAACCCATTCGGGTAAGCTGTTCCTCATCTTCATCTCATTTTTGGTGGTATGGTTTGGACACTTCTGATCAAAATTATTATTCGGGTTCCCCCCACTCTTCTTATTCTAATTCTAATCCAAACATTTCCTCTTCTTTTGAGGATTCCAATCCAAATATTTCCTCTGACTCTTCTGATGATTCAGATCCAAACTACTATTTAGATTCATCTAATTTGAATCCTAAGTTGTGGTCCTCCCCTTCTTTGTACAGGACCTCTATTATCAGTCACCTAAACAACATTCTCCTCCTCTAAATATTTTTGTCACCAAAAATTATCTTCATCATTCATCTAATGTGACTCCTATGTCATAGTCCTCTCTATCTTCACAGGACCCTCTTCATCATACATTTAATACGACTCCTACGTCGCGGTCCTCCCTTTCTTCACAGGACCCCTTTTATCAGTCACCTCAATGACATATTCTTCCTTTGAAGATATACGTGACTCCAAATCCCTCCAATCAAACATCTAATATAATTCTTGAATCGTGGTCCTCTCTTTCTTCACAGGACCCTTGTTATTATTCATCTAATGTGATTCTTGAATCATGGTCCTCCCCTTCTTCGCAGGACCTTCTTCATCAATCACCCCCACAAAGTCTTCCTTCTTTGAAGATTCATGTGACTCAAATTCCTTCTAGTCAAACTTCTGAATCGACCCATGTGTCACAATCTGTAAACTTTGGACTTAATCCTACTAGTTTATAGATGATATACCATCATATAGGTAGGTCCACACCACCTTCTTGTACTCCTGAGACATCTAGCTCCACATCTTCTTTGTCCCCCACATCATCTTCTTCTATCAATCATCATCAAACATATTCTAAGTCTTCCATACCAATTGAACCTCTTTCTTCAAATCAACCCCTGGTGGTCGATCAACAACTCATACCAATTGATTTCTTTCAGAATGAAGAAATAATCAGGGCATTTATAGGGGCACATGAAGATATTCCTTTAGCAAATTATGAGCAAGGATTATCTTTAGAATTCGATGCATCCACATATTGTGAGGAAAATGTTTGATTCCTTTTATCAAGAAATGGAGGAAGAGCCTCAGATCATACAACTTGATCCTCCTCTTATTCTTCCATCTTCACATTCTTCATTATGTGATGAAACTCCTAGGTATTGCACTGATCCATGGCCTATCTTCTCATCACCCAATCACTCTTTTTCTATCACAATTCCTCAATCACAATCTCTTAGGGGGTTAACAGCCAAGTATCCCTTCATCTTCATCTAGGTGTGGGTCACCTTCTAGTAGCCCTCCCTCTGCTATTTGTGGGACATTTTCAAGTAGTCCACTATCTTCTATTCTTGGGGCATGTCCAACTAGCCCCTTGTCTTCTATGTATGGGTCACCCTAGGTAGTCCATCATCTTCTATTCTTGGGCCACATCCTAGTAGCCCATCATCTTACATCTATGGGTCACATCCTAGTAGCCCTTCTTCTTCTATTCTTTCTTGGGTCCTAGTATCCCAGTCATTCTTAGGGACCTCCTAGTAGCCCTTCTTCCTCTATACTGGGGCCACATCCAAGTAGCCTTCCATCTTCTATATGTGGCTCACCTCCTGGTATCTTCTTCAATTCTTGGACCATATCCTTTTCATCCATCACATTATCCTTCTACCAATGATTGTGGAAATCCATCATCATTTCTCATATCAATTCTAAACATCCACATTCTTCTCCCACTTCCTGGGATCAAACAAGTCAAGCATTAGCTTATAAGAAACCTAACAAGTTTTTTACCAAGATAAGACCAAAAACTCCGAAGAGCTCCAAAGCTCCCAACAACCTCAAATGATTATAAAATTCAAAATCAAACGTGATTCCAAGAATGCACACCAACGTACCCATCAAGTATGGTGCAAAGTGTAAAAACCTATGGATAGGGAACTCAAGCTCCCACATACAAACCCATGTTTCAAAACAAATCACAATCATTTGTTGAGTGTGAGCTCACCATGATCATCGAGATCAGGGATAATATTACACTTGATAAGAAAAACATGCTTAGTCTCTCTTATCAAAGAAATCATGAACATCATTTGTTGGATCCTATCACGTAGAGTGACATGTTTCATTCCCATAACCATCAAAAAATTAAAAAAAATCATAAAATAGTTCAAAAATACAAAAAAAAAAACATTAAAACATTACAAAAACAAAATCAAAGGTACAAAGATCAAACATTGCAATCAGGTATTGCATACACATGGATGTTCTTTCTTCCCTTTCTTTCATATTCCTCTACAAGTCATCCACCATTTTCATCCCTTCGATGATATTTTGGTTAGCTTATTTCATACACATTTTGTGACATTTATCTCTATGGTATCCGTTTGACCTTGGTCTTTCATAACCTTGGTAAATTAAAGAACGACTTACCTCTTAGAGATCCTATCACTATCTACATATAATAAACTTGTTGGGAAGAATTTTTGGGTGTATTTGTTGACACTAGCCAATGTCGTCATCACAATCACTTCCACATCCTTCCATCAAGCCATCAGTGGTTCTTAACCCCTTGTCAAAAAAGAGAGCTGAAATAAGTTTTCAGAAAGCAAAAGAATCAAAATCAATCAATCAAAAAGCAAAAGCTAAAAGAAAAAGAAAATTGATATATAACTCTCTCTTGGGGTATTTCCAATAATCTCTACTAGGGCTATGGATGCTAAGAGCTGACTGGTAGTAGAGAAATTTTGTGATTAGAATCAAATGCATCTCCATCAGGGATATGGATGCATGGCTGGAAGTGGAGCAATGTACGGATCTCCTTCCACAATCCATTCACAAATCACCTTTCAAACTAAATCATTCCTACACATTGGCTAGTGTCTTCACTTACTTGTCTATCAACTCTTTCCTTCAAGAGGTAATTCATTTCCACATGCACACATAGGATCTCGATGAGTAAACATGATTAGTATGTTACCAAGTGTTACTTTTTGGACCTTGTTTAAACTCTTACTTTAGCACATGTATTGTCTCATGATTTGTTCCTTGGGCTAATCACTTTTTCATCAACCGCCTTCTAAATATTTTCATAGCATCCTCTATGTTCTTCAAAAATCATTTAGAACATCCATGTGTATCAGATGTCCTCTTTTCCATGTTTGCAGACACTTTTGTCCCCTTTTAATAAGATAATTTTCTACTTCCTTTCTCTCATGTGTTTCTTGGCCAGCTTACGCTGGGGGCATCCTTGCTTCCTCATGATTGAACCTATTTTATATTGGCCTTGATCCCCCTTCAGCGTGTGAAGATTTTTCCTTTGAATACTCCCACCTAATCGCTGGGGAATGTTTTCACATATTCACTTTCTTGCACATACGCATGGCATTCTGCCCTTGTACATCCCATCTATCATTGGGGGCATCCATGTTTCTTTGTCTTCCTATACATAGTTTCAGAAAAATTTCAAAATAAAAAACATTCAAATATGTTTCTAAAAAATAAAAAACAATAAAAATCATCCTACAAAATGTCACTCTTTGGTTCTCACCTATGTTCTTGTGCACGTGACTCGCAGATCATCTTGATCTACCTCCATTAACAAAGCTGATTTGCTTACTATGTCTGTACTCTGGGGTACAATGAGTTTCTTGGTACTGTTTCATAGTGCACTACTTTTCATAGGACCCAAGTGTCCTCCGTTATTCCCCTTGCATGTATCCTTGCTTGGGGCACCATATTTTAACCCTTTTCATTAATTCACACAGGTCGGAATCAAATCTTGATAACAAAAACATTGCATTATGTTTCTCTATTAGGTTATCTTGTTTACTTTCTCATATTGCATTGCATTATGTATGTTGCAGGGAGTTAGGCATCTTTTACTTTCTCGTATTGCATTGCATTTTGTATGTTGCATGGAGTTGGTGTTTTTAGCTATGGACATTTATTCGTATATGGATTTTCATGTCATACTACACTTCTGTTCATTCTTTTTAATAAGGATTGATGACGTCGATCATAAGCAAAATGATGAAATAAAGTTGGTTTTTACATCGGAAAGATGATAGCTATATCCATCTCTTTTCATCTTCATTTTTCTTCCATATCACTCTCCTTCTATCAACACTTTTCTTCAAAAGCAACTTGGGGCAATAGGGATCAATTATTCTACTTCTTCTATTATGTTTATTTCATCTTTTCGATCATCAATCACCCTCTTTCATCACCCCATCAACACTCGAGGGGGCATCCTTCATTCTATTAATTTTTTCTTCTATCTCTTCAAAAAAATTTATTTTTTTGTACTTGTCTACTATCTTTGAAGTGGTGTCACTTACGCCACCCCAAAGAGGGGCAAATGTAGACACCTAAAATCCTGCTTATGTAGGATTTAATGCTAAGATTACACTAATTATCCTCTTTCTCATCATTTCCGTAATAATTAGCACTTTTCTGCTAATTAGCTAACATTCCTCTTCATATTCATTAATTAACAACCTTAAATTAATTAGCCTTCCTATCATTAAGGATGTCAATTAATGACCTTTCGTTAATTAATATCCGCTTCTACTTGGGTTAATTAATTATTATTAATTAATTACACTCGTAACTCTAAATCAATAAATTACCATTTATTGGATCAAATTCCTCTCTTACATCTCCACAAATCATACTAATTTTCCTCTAATTAGCTTCTATAAGCTTACCTCTACCTATTAATTAATCACCTTTGATTAATTAAAACATCCCCCAACTCCCATGACTTACTAATGACAAATTAAACTCTTCTAAATCAAGATTACCTTTTATAAAGCAACCTTATCCATTCCTAATCTTGTTTTACCTTTATCCCACATTCATCAATTTTCTAGCCTTACCTCTTCAGGAAAGCTATATAAGGAACCCTCCTTCTTACCTTTCTTCTTGCACCATGCTTTGAATAGTGAAAACTATAAGCATTTTGATCTTGAGCCATTCTCCATTGTTGGAAATAGCTTCTCCATCTTGCATCCTTTCACTCAAAATTGAGTAATATGGGAAGATCCAAAATGGCCTTGTAGCCATTCTTGGTGAGATTCCATTCTCAATCCTTGAGATCAAGTAACAATCCACTTTGATTGCTTATGTTCTTCATAGGTTCATAGTTTAAGTTAGCAATCATAGAGAGTAGGAAATAGACTTAGCATGTAGTTTCATTTATGCATTGAAGAAGCATTTCCTTTAAGCTCTTATCTTGATGGTTCATTGTTTAATTAGCATTTTATTTTGAAGCTATGTAGATATTAGTTTCAATTTATAGCTTAGTTAATAAAACATGAGCACAAGGTTCAGGGAAATCCTACACAATTTTGGCCAAGTTTGGGTGTGTGTAAGGTTAGAGAATGCGTAGAGAGGAATAGGAAATGCAACATAGAATGTGAAAGTTTACACAGAAGTGGAGGATCACTTTGTGCAATAGAAATTAGCAAGGGTCCAATGAATCATAGAAGTGGGTGCATGACTAGTGCACAATTAGGATAGGAAAAGTAGAATAGGAACGAAGAATAGTTTACAGAGGTACATAAATATTATGAGAGGAGTTGTGCATAGTGACAATAAGTGTGCAGAAGGCATGATAACATGAAGGGAAGATAACAAAATAGCTTATATTTGAAGGAGTCATGTGGATGTGCGAAGGAATACCCAGAATTCGAAGGGTAGTTTGTGGAAGAAAGAGAAAGATGAAACTTGAAGCTTAGAGTGCATGGGAGAAATGAGCACAATAAAATATTAGTTTCAATTTATAGCTTAGTTAATAAAACATGAGGACAATAGGATTAGAGAGTTGTATTTCATTCCTTAGGAGTAGTTTAGCATTAGTATTAGGTAGATGAACCAACCTTCTCTGGGGGTTTTTCTCAAGTAGCAAGTCCAACAACTTGAGAGACAATCCCATGCTAGTAAAATGTAGGTTTTGTGATAGATAAATCCTAGGGTGCTACTTTTCTGACATAACAGAGGCATTGAATTTATTTTGTTTTTTTTGTTTACTAATTTGTGGTTGTTTGGTCATTTTTCAGTTGGTTTCTTTTTGTTTCTTTCAAGGCAAAGTATATCAACTGGCCTCTTTTTTTAAACCATTGTAATCTATTATCTATTATAATGATATGATGCATTTATTAAAATAACGATATATATTTATGACTAATTTTTAGAAGTATCATGAATGTGAATAATGATAAACTCTATAAATGAGGCATGATGTAGGAACATACAAGGTTCAGGGAAATCCTACACAATTTTGGCCAATTTTGGGTGTGTGCAAGGTTAGAGAATGCATAGAGAGGAAGAGGAAATGCAACATAGAATGTGAAATTTTACACAGAAATGGAGGATCACTTTGTGCAATAGAAATTAACAAGGGTCCAATGAATCATAGAAGTGGGTGCATGACTAGTGCACAATTAGGATAGGAAAAGTAGAATAGGCACAAAGAATAGTTTATATAGGTACATAAATATTACGAGAGGAGTTATGCATAGTGATAATAAGTGTGCAGAAGGCATGATAACATGAAGGGAAGATAACAAAATAGCTTAGATTTGAAGGAGTCATGTGGATGTGCGAAGGAATACCCAGAAGTCAAAGGGTAGTTTGTGGAAGAAAGAGAAAGATGAAACTTGAAGCTTAGAGTGCATGGGAGAAATGAAAAGAGGCATAACAAAGGAGTACAGTGAAAGGATGTGTGAAAGAATTGGTTGTTGGAAGAAAATGACAAGGATGTTAGAACTATCTAATCAAATTGGCTGATAGAAACTTAATGATCAAAATAGCCTAGCAATCGGGTACACTTGGCAAATAAAGGATGCCAAAATGGTAAAGAGGTGGTTGAGAGCATTCATGAGATCGAATTTAAATTTATATTTTAGTGAGAAGATATGGAAGCCTCTAGAAGGAGCCAACGAGGAGAGAGAGCAAGAAGTAAGTGGTATCACCAACAGAGTTGGAAAATAAGGAGAAAATAATCCAATAAGAGAATTGATCCGAGGTTTTTGAATGTGTTGGTAATGCACAAAAGGAAGACCATTTGAAGTTAGGTCCTTAAGGAAATGGAAAGAGTATGTAAATACTCCATTAGAGAGTAAGATCCACGAGAGCGATTGTATGTAAATGTCGTAAAGGTATTTGAAAAAATAAAAGAAACTTTTTTGTTTGACTTCGTTGTGTTAGAATTTGCAAATGAATTGGGGTCATCTCTATCCTTACGTCATAGTAGCAAATATTTGAGTCCAATAAAATGAAATAAAATATACTTTCAAGGTTCTATAAAATAATTCATTTTCACCAAATTGATAATCCAAAAGCAAAAAAATATTAAAAAAGGGGATTTACCTCTATCTTTATTGGATCCACCTTAAAATTTTCATCTAATCAAAGTAAAAATAACAATGTTTGAGGGAAAACACATTTTCTTAGAGCTATGAATTGGGAAACACATTTGACCAGATCTATGAATTGGGAAACACTTTTGACTGGAGTTTTGAATCAGCTCTGGGATACAGTAGAGGGTCAAGTCCCTAAAAGTTACTATATCAATAAAATTAACTGACGTGACCTAGTAAAGAGCCAATATAGCCACTCTTGACAGACCTGTAGTAGTGATCAACACCAAAATCAAGGAGAGTAGAACTTAGCTGAAATGACTCAAAAAATCAAAAGTAAAGAGAAGAAATGAAAAATTTAACATCCACTAAAAGATGGGGTGAAAAAACCCCCCTAAAATAAAAAAAAGAGGGACATAAATATAGCAACATGCAAGAGCTAATCGTCTACGTCTTCTAGAGAGGAGGTCCTTCATTGTCCATTACAAGCCATCCTTTAAGATTTTTTGATGCTTCCAACCTCAATTTTTTGACCTGGATTTATGCCCTTTGTGTGTATTCGTAAAGTCCACAACAACTTTGGGTGTCACATCTTGAGAGGGTCTTAGAGACAAGACAGAAGGCCCCAAGATCCATAGCAACAATGAGAATAGGTTTCTCCTTTGCAAGGGTCTCTTCCCTAGAGGCGACTGAAGGATACAACATAAGAGGAGAAGAAAGGAAGAGGATGGCTCTATTATAAAATTTACCAAGATTATGCCAAATAAAATCCTCCTTAGGGGAATGTATGACGGAAAAGTGACAAGCGAGCTTGGGAATCTACAAGTAACTCTTCCTTGCACTCGACCTCCCGAGGTCATGCCGAGACAGCCAGTGGGGATGGAATATGTGTGGGATGCAGATAGATTAGTTAGGAAATCTGATATCTTCGATACGCACTAATGGAATTTGTGAATATAAGGCAAAGAAGGCCCTCCTAACTTGAACTGGTGTGAAAGATCGATCGGCAAGGATGACTGTTTGAAGGCTCCAATCAATATCGAGCTCTGGCGTGATTCGGTCTATAGGTTGCGGAATACATGGAAAATGACCTAGAATAGTTTCGTGTATGTCTCCAGACAGGGTCATGAATGATGGATATAGTTGCTTCTATGGGTGATTCTCTGGCCTAGTTCAGAATTCCCTAGCTTTGTTAGCTATCACGTATAATAAGGATATTTGTTTGATGATGATAGGTGGAGTTGGAGTAGACCGGAACACTAGTGTACGTAGGCCAGTGTCTATGTCTGATTCACTTATAGATTCGTTGGGCTGTGGGACTTGTGGGTCACAACCATAGATTCGTATTTGTTGTGGTCATGCTATGGTCATGCGTGAAATCAACCCCTAATCCCTAGTATCCAGTAATCGTATGCTTTCTCAGTTTCTGTATTCAAAATTAATAATTGTGTGATTTTCTCAGAATATCTTACGGGCGTTCGTGCAACTTGAATTCTTAGGATGGTATCTATATATGTGAGTGTCTCCTACGTCTGGCTGTGGGACCAAAGGATCGCAACCAAAGGTTTTCTCTCTTTTAAGCCCTCCTATAGTCATATGAATGTTTACCTAGGGTAGTCTGTAGTTTGGTTGATTTGACCAAAACGTGTGTGCTTGGTCGTCTTCTATGTTTAACCCGCTTAACTGGGAATCAATTTGTTGTACGTTTATCATTGTTCGGAAGACTTGGATCCTGAGATTTTGATCTATATCAGTTATTGCTGCACGATGAGATTGGTTTGTGGCATGATTGGCTCGAATACGTATTCTCTGGGCTCCCTAGGTCCCGTGACTGTCATACAAAAGCAATAATGTAAACTAAATGCAGCAAAGTGATTCTTGACTACGTTAAGTATATCTATAGTATATATGATTTCTTTATTTTTGTATTTTCTGATGAAATTTATGAAGGAATTTTAACAGAGCAACTACTTTAACATATCTAGAATTTGACGATTAATCTAATGATGAAATTAAAACAAACAAGATAACGAGTGTAGCTATTTGTTTGTGCAATTGCGAACCTATTCTAAACAATAAAATAATTGACTTAATTTATTTGTAAGACTCTCAATCCTACCTCAGAAGTGAGGAGTGAATCATAGTTTCTCAGAAACTATCAATCCCCACAGCTTCCCTGGCAATATCGAGAGCAAAATTGACTAAAATAAAGTGATTGGCTACTTTATTTGATATATTTCTAACTAGAACTTTGAAAGCTAGAACCTGGATTCTGCAGAACAGTGGCGAATCCGATGGTGTGTGTGATCTTGTCCCCTCAGTGTGATCTCCTCGTTCCTTTGTGTTCACGTGGATCCAGAAAAGCGTGTAATGTTAGCATCAACAGAAGTAGATATTGGGATAAAGGCACAACTTTAGAATACAGACTGAATACAATGCGAGTAGGAGAGGGATAGCACAAGAGTGCAGAGCTTGGCATATGCAATTCCTAGTGGGATTTATTGCGAGTCATGCAACATAAGACGTCCAGAACCTGAAACTATCCTGCTTGGAGAACAAAACCTGCAGCTTTAATGGCTTCCTATTGAAAACAAACTATTCTATTCCAATGGATTGGATAAAATGTCAATAGTATTTGCACAAGATGGATATGTGGCTTCCTAACAGCAAAACAATACTAACTAAGCATGCAATGAAAGAAACTAAGAACTCTAAGAAAAATGAAAGGCTAATCTATTGCGAAGAGAAATTCAGAGGCAAATTTGAGGGGCCATTTGCTTGAGCACAAGCCAAGTATTTATAGCATTTGCATTTACCCAAGGTAAAAACCAAATTGAACTCTTAAACTATAAACAATGGCAAAACACTATTCCAGGGAACCAAAATCATAAATGCAAGCTTATGGCGGTGAAAGAAAGCTGGTAAAATGTTGAAATTATGTAAGTTGTGTTAAAAGAGCTTTCTAGAAAATGCGTAAAGGACCGCCGCCTAGGCAGGGCAGAGGTTTTGTCACTGAAGAGCAGAAGGTCAAGAAAAGAGGAAAAAAGAGAAAAACAAAGGATGCAGGGGCTAAGCGGGGCATGCGGGATGTTAACGCATATTTAGAGAGCTTTTTCGGATCTTGAGCACCTTGCGAGGAGACCTGTATCATCATTGGGGCACCTGTCACGTTGTTCCGATGGTACAGTACCTTACAATTTTGGGTACGTACATATTGCCCACTCGGAGAGGCATTTTAGCCATGAAGAGGCGTAAAACGGTTTCTTCGAGTATGGCGGTCCCGACATGGGAAGTTTAGAAGTTATACCTGGTACATCCGTGTGTTGAAATGACCCGTCCAAGATTCCCGCTACCTGCAAAATGAAAAGAGAACTCAAGTGCAGATAGACATAATAGTTTGGAAAATAAACATTAAAATAATAGGAAATGAGAACGTACCATTTGTGCAGGGATAAGAACCTACCTCCATCGGCACTCCAAACCTGTGAAAAGGACATTTAAAACGAATCAGGCTGCTATATATATGAAAGTGGGCCCATTTTCCTATTCATTTGTGTGAATTGATTTGATTGATTCTGAGCTCTGGAACCCACAGTGACGGTTTCTTGCGTGAGTAGAGTTGAAACGTTCGTGACGGGATAGTGATCATGCTTCCGCGAGCGGAACATCGACCTGTGAGATCATAGGTTAGTTTTCTTCAATTTATCCCTTTTACCCCGTCAATTTTAAAATGTGAAAATCTTTGTCATAGGAGGGTAATTTTTGAAAATGTTAGGTTCAAAAGGTCCATCTAGGGGGGGTGCCTACTGGGTAGGCTTTGTTTTAGTTAAAATGGTCTTGTTTTGGCATTTTTTGGGATTTTTAGGTTTAAAACCCGCGTGGGTTTTCGGGCCACGACCGCCGCCCTAATCAGGGTGGCGGTTACGTGACCACCGCCATTAAGGTGGCGGTTACAAAACCGCCTCTCTGCTCAGGGCGGCGGTTTCACATAGAATGCAAAAAGAACATCCATTTGAAATTGCTTTTGCATTTTTAGCATTTCTACGTGTTTTTTTATGATTTTTCCAATGTTATTCGGATGTTAACTTGCTCTGTTTTGTGTGTTTTTGGGTGTATGCAGGCGAGAGAGGAGTATATCCGGTGGAGCCGAGAGAGGGAGTGTGATTGGCTCCCAGGAGTACTAGATGCCCTCTCACAGGATGAGGAGGACACACTTCAGAGGGCCGGGATACTACGCATCTCACGCATGCCCCACATTACACCATCCAATCACATTCTTTGTGACCTATTCTCTTATTGGGATGCTGATCGGAACACCTTTCGATTACCAGAGGTTCGCGGTGAGTGGACCATCACTCTAGAGGATGTTTATTACATTCTGGGGGTCCCGATTATTGGGAGAGGTCTCACCCTTGAGATAGCAAGTTCGTGGGCCCAGATAGCACAGTGGGCCACATACATGGGAGATGCAGTCATCTCCACGGGTTCGAAGAAGGGGGTCAGAGTTTGATCCATTCCTAGCCTGCCCATCCCCTTGCTTTGCCAGGCTATTATGGGGATCCTTGCCTCGAGACTGATCGGGGACAAGGGAGGAGACACATTGTTATACTGTTGGTCCCCCATTATTGCACAGATAGAGGGACATGGCCATATATATGCCTGGGGAGCAGATATTCTTGGGACTACCTGCCACAATTTATACAGGGTAGTCCGTTTACAGGGGCAGTCCTTGAGCCACCCGACCCTGGTCATGAGTTGGGTCTATAAGCACTTCATCCCCTATGGCAGAGGTGTAGAGGTGACAGATCCCGAAGATGTGAGGGCAGCCAGATGGATAGATATGTCAGTGTTTAGAGCACCTCATCAGCCGGTTGCTTCCCTGACCACTGCCAACATGGAGGCCACACCATATTAGACTATGGCAGGTATATGGGGCGAGGAGGCTCTCACTTTGATCTCCTGCTCTATGACAGGGCAACTTATCGATAGAGTGGGGCGAGTGGAGATACACCCCTTCGGCCGAGTTCCTCAGCAGTTTGGCCTACCCTACATGGGTATGCTTCCCCCGGTGGCACCAGTATACAGATCAGCCTGAGAGGCTAGCGGTGGTCCTAGAGGCCGGGGTTAGACAGTTGTTACTCCTGGCGTTCCTATTGTAGCCAGGAGGATAGTACGTGCTAGAGGGAGAGCCGGTGTGCCTCAGACACCCTTGCTTCAGATTTCCGCGAGTCCTGCCCATAGTAGCGATGACCCCATCGATATAGACTCTGAGTCTAAGGAGTTTACAGGGGGAGAGACAGAGGAGGAGACTGAGGAGGACAGTGATCTTGAGTGGCATGATACTCAGGATATCATGCAGGCAGAGAGGGTCGAGCAGAGTGCAGAGAGAGTTACTCTGGTTTCAGAGGAGCCACTCTCCTAGGGCCATGGTGGGGAGGATGAGTCCGTTGTGGGGCGCTACGTCACCCCAGCCACAGGAGGAGCAACCTAGTTAGTGGCGGCATTTGTGGCAGGTGCTGATCCTATAGATCCATCCTAAAGGCCTGGTGATCCGAGTAAGTTACCCTCTCCCCTTTTAATGTTTGTCTAATTTTAAGATCATTTTAGTTGCTATCCCTCCTTTTTGTTTCATCTTGTATTTCCAATCTCTTGTTTTGTTTCTAATTTGTTTTCTCCTTTATTTGCAGAGACCGCCGCTGAGTGGTGGGACTTGATTCGTAGGGTATGTACTAATACCCTGATGATCCCCATGGAGAGGACCCATGCAGAGCTGTTTGTGGATGCTGGGGAGCCCTCAGCAGCTGGTAGACATACTGACATTTTTTCCCTAGTCTGGCATGTGGCCAGGATGGTATCGACTCTTCGTACGGAGCTAGCGGGGTATAGGACAGCTGAGCGCTTAATGAGGAGTCACTCTCGTGGTGAGACTACAACTGCCCCTCGGGATCCTGAGCCCTCTGTAAACTCAAAGCACCGGCATAGCCGGAGTCCTAGGCATGGGCGTGTGCCTTTAGGGGGGTCTCGTAGGGATTAAGAAGCCACTTGGCTCTCCTAGATCTTGTATGATATATTCTTTTGTATATCCCGGGCTCTTTGAGTGTCTTGACCATGCTTAGTGCATGATGGCATTATACAGAAACATTGATAATTTATATATATATATATATATATATATATATATATATATATATATATATATATATATTCTTTTTGGATCAAACTCTTTGGCATTTATGGCTTTGTTTCCTTTCCAGTTTCCTCATGTAGATTATACTGTTTATGCTTGTATGCTCTTTAGAATGTATGCAATGGAAAACAAATGGTGCAAGTGTTTTACTTTATTTTTGTATTTCATGATGCTGATATATGATAATGTAGATACAATGTGATTTTTGAATGTTAGTTTCTTTAAGAAATTTTTGACACCTCATATTTGTTTTGGAAAAGTGATGAAGATAAGTTGATATGATGAGCAGATAAACCTGCCCCTACTCCTAACTCCACGCAACTAGTAAGATGCGAGGGCTCATCACCAAGAGTTGGGAAGGGCGCAAGTTATAAAATGTGCCGAAATGATAATGATGAGAGATAGACAAAGCTTTGGCGGAACCAAATTAGGATGCTACAAGCTTACTCCACTCGAGTAACTTTATAGTTTTAGGATGTAATTTGCTTTGCGGTTTATCTAGACTTAGATCCGTAGATGGCCACATAGTAGGCAAAATATGGGTTTTTAGGATTTTAACTCTCTTGGAATTTTGAACATCTGATTAATTTGTTTTTGACTCAAGGCTTCAAGATTTGAGTTGTTTGCTTATGACCTTTAACGTTTGTTTGTTAAGAGGACCCCCTACACTTTGCCTCATGCTACTAGTAAGAAGCATGGGCTTATCACCGTGGGCAAGGCATAGGCGAGTAAGGGCATTTCCATCCTTTCCCAACCCTACGTCACTAGTAAGAGACGCAAGCTCATCACCGAAGGCTGGTGAGGCAAGAAAATGTGTAAATTTAAAATTTTTTGTTTGATTTACATGTTTAACTTATTTATCTGAGCAAAATGTCAGCATGCTCTTATTTCCAAATATATATATATATATATATATATATATATATATATATATATATATATATATATACGGGATAGATGTGACACCATGAAGCTTCTAGAACAGACCATAGGCAAGACACCTATTATAAGAAGAAACTAAAAGTGAGAACAAACCCACAGATCTTGGTATGGTTACCGTTAAGACCTCATCATATCTACCTTTATTTGATGAAATGATTCCGAGATAGTTTGATGATATCATGGAGATGGAGAAGTATGATTAGAGTGTTTATGCCAAAAACACCATGAGTTTGTAATGAATTGCTTTGAGAACAAAATTCCTTGATCACAATTTTTGTATGAAACAAGCGGACAAAATGATCCTAGTCTATATGAAGATGCAATGTAGATATAATTATAAGTAGTGCTAGCTGCTTATGCGTATAATAGTTTGAGGTGTAGGGAATTGACTGTTTCACCAAATTCCTCACCTTCCAGCGTACATAAGAGGTATGCACCATTTCCATAGTCCTTCATGACTCGGTATGGGCCCAACCATTTGGGCTGGAACTTCCTTCCTTTGCCGGTTTTCTTGTCGATATGGCTATCTAGCCTTAAAACTAAATCACCTTCATATATGTCAAATTCATAGACCTTCTTGTTATACTGCCAGCACATCCGGTCAACATAGACTCTGTGCCGCTATTCAACATCTAACCTAGCTTCATCTAGGCTTTCTAGTTGGGAAAGACGTGCTTCTCTATAAACATCTTCATCCAGGATCCCTTGTAATGAAATGCAAAGACTGGGTATTTCAACCTCAAGCGGGAGAACCGCTTCTGCCCCGAATACCAGCGAGAAAGGAGTCACTCCTATTGGTGTCCTTATTGAGGTTCGGTGGGCCCATAAGGCTGGATATAACTTCAAGTGCCAATCTCATTTGTTTTCTTTCACCGTTTTAAGGAGAATGGCTTTCAGTGTTTTGTTTGTCGCTCAACCTGTCCATTAGCTTGAGGGTAATACAAGGAGGCTGTATGATGGCTTATTTTAAATTTATTGCACAGTTCGTGAACCTCTTCATTCTTAAAAGAAGTTCGATTATTTGAGATAATGATTTGCGAGACACCATACCTGTAAATGATTTGGTTCAAAATGAACTTGGCGATTACAGAACCTGGTACAATAGTAAGAGGCATAACCTCTACCCACTTGGTGAAATATTCGGTGGCCGTGATTATAAAATTATGGTCGTCTGTAGACGAGGGAGAGAATTTCCCTATCAAATCTAGGCCCCACGTAGAAAAGGGCCATGGAATAGCAATTGGTTGTAGAGCTTGTGTTGGCATGTGAATCTCGTGGGAGAACTCTTGACACTTATGACACCTGCGTACAAAATCTACTGCGTCATGCTCTAGAGTGGGCCAGAAATAGCCCATTCGGTGTATTTTACGAGCGGTGGCATGGCCACCGAAGTGGCCTCCACACATTCCACTGTGAGATTCGTGGAGAATCTTCTTGGATTCTTCTGTGTCGACACATCTTAGGAGCATTCCATCGAACTCTTTTCGATAGAGCACTTGCTCTATAATGACGTACTTGGCTACAATAATGCATAACCACCTTCTTTGTTGCGGTGTAGCCCCTTCTGGGTACGTATGGTCCATGATATAATTAATGATATTAGTGTACCAAGGACACTCAGAGATAGGAGGTCTGGTCTCAATGTAGTATACGCATTCATCCGGAAAGTCCAGGTCTACTAGATCACCTCCGTCTAATGGGTTATCAGCTAACCAATCCACGATGACTTGTCCTTTAACAGATTTCTGATTTACAAATGTTAATTCGTATTCTCCCATTAAGGTTATAAAACGTCTAGCCTTCTTAGAAAAGGACCCTTGTGTGAGGAAAGTTCGTAAATGGTCCGTTTTTACCATGACCCTTATTTCTTGATTCAACATATAGTGTCTTAAGTGTTTAGTAGCAAAGACTATGGCAAGGCATTCTTGTTCTGCCTGTGTATAACGTGTTTCGTAGTCGAGAAACGTTCGACTAATGAAATAAATTACACGTTCTTTCTTGTCATCGTCCTCTTGGGCCAACATACAAGTCAGCGAGACATCGGTAGCTCGTGAATACAAAATTAATGAGCGATCTGGCTTAGGTGGCATTAACGTGGGTGGTGATAACAAGAAGCACTTAACTACATCGAAAGATTCATTGCAATCTTCAGTCTAATCAATGCTATAATCTTTCTTGAGTAGATTGTTGATTGGATGAATGGCGAAGCTTAAGTCTAGGATGAATCTCTGGATTGCACCAACCTTTCTGAGAAATGACCTGATTCCAGATTCATCTGAAGGTGGGGCCATTTCAAGGACAACCCTAATTTTGGTTGGGTCAACATCTATCCCTCGTGACGATATGATGTAACCTAGGAGCTTCCCTCTTGTTACACCAAAGACGCATTTCTCTGGATTTAGCATGACTCCGTATTCTATTAGACGTGAAAGAATGACGTGGAGCACTTCCGGATGGTCACAACGCTTCTTGGCCTTAGCCAACAAGTCATTTACGTAGGATTCCACGATCTTATGAATAAGATCGTGAAATATATATGTCATAGCTCGCTGGTATGTAGCACTAGCATTCTTGAGACCGAATGGCATAACAGCGTAGCAATAAGTTCCCCAAGGAGTTATAAATGTGGTTTTAGCTTGGTCTTGTTCAGATATTCTGATTTTATTGTATCCTAAAAAACCATCCATAAGAGAAAAAAGTTCGAATCTAGCTGTTGCGTCAACAATGACGTCTATGGATGGTAATGGGAAGTCGTCCTTAGGACACGCTTTGTTAATGTCTCAGAAATCTATGTAGATACGTATCTTCCCATTTTTCTTGAGAACGGGAACGATATTAGATACCCATTGAGAGTAGTCGACTGGTTTGATGAATCCTACTTGGAGGAGTTTTATTACCTCCTCTTTCACCATGAGAGTTACTTTAGGTTTCATGGGTCTTGATTTTTGTTTAATTGGTTTTACATCTGATTTAGTAACAAGGTTGTGTACCGCAATGTGGGGTGCAACGCCTGTCATTTCTTTATAACTAAATGCGAAAGCCTTCTGATGTTCCTTGAGGATTTGAGTGTGTATTTCTACTTCTTCTGGGGTTAACGAGGATCCTAGTTTCAATATTTTTTGTTCATCCTCCGTTCCGATGTTAATATCAATTGTTTCTTCAATTAAAGAGGCATTACCTTCTTTAAACTCAGGAGGGGCTGGAGGTAAGTTCAAATCATCCCTATTTTCTACTGAGTATATGCTAGGTTCCTTTTGTGGGGGAAGTTCCATCATATGATTCCCGAAGTAGGAAGACGAATGCGGGATCAAAGATAAATCTACTGTGTGATGGGAGAGATGTAATTCCGCATAGGCGTTTAAGTAATTCAAAGTTGCCATATCACTATCAACGTGGTCTAGGATAGTAAATTTGTTCTCATCCTTGCTTTTTAACAGAGATTTTGACAATAATTTTTTTACCAATGGTTCAGTACGAAGGGACACCATGAAACAGGTATCGTGGAATTCATTGTTTGGAGTGAAGCGTGATGCTGAGGTTGCTATAGAATCGGTGAGAAGATTTTGTTCTCGCGGGATTGCTTCAATTGATATGAAGTCAAACTTTTTGCTTAAATCTAATACAACTATTTTGTAAAGTTGTAAGTGCTTGGCTTTGGTTTCATATATCTCAGAGACTTGGTTTGCTACCAATTGTGAGTCTCCTAATACTCTGATGTTATCAACACCAATTCTTTTAGCTAAGATGAGGCCAAGGAGGAGGGCTTCGTACTCAGCGCCGTTTTTTGTGCATTCGAAATTTAGTTTAAAGGTAAATGGTAGGACTTTTCCCTCAGGGGAAGTAAAGATTACACCTGCCCTAGCTCCATAACGACATTTAGCTCCATCAAAATGGAGAGTCCAATATTTAGCTGGGAGTGTGGGCGTTAGGATATTTGTTGTGTTTGCATATTCTACCTCCACCATGCAGAGATCCTCTGCTGGAAGAGAACCAACACCTAGGGTATATCCCATGCCTACAGAATCAAATGGTAGGAACATTGGTAGGTCCTGTTCTACCAATTCAATGATTTTTGCAGTAGTTCCTAACGATACTGTTTCTACAATGTTAGCCTCATCCTTGAGGGCTGGGATCGTCTTGACCAGGCTCATAGTCTCAAGATCTGTCGTAGGTACCAACTTCCCCTCTGGTTTTGATTCAGTGGGTTTATTAAGTTGCTTTGTTGGGAGTTCAAAATCTGAGTGAATGCCTGGTCTTTTCTTTAAGTTAGCCAAGTGTATATCGAATGGTTTCAGATCACCTTTGGCTATAAATATCTTTCCTAAGTGTAAAAACCTTACTTCTTGAAATAGCGTAGAAGGGATTGCCTTCATGCGGTGTATCCATGGTCAGCCGAGGATCATATTATAGTTAGTTTCCCAATTTATAATATATAACTCAGTCAGGATTGTTTTGGGTCCTAAGGTGACCGATAGTATTATAGTTCCAATTGAAGTGGCTTTAAGGCTGTCATAGCCTCTTAGCGTGTTTCGAGTTGTAGAACAATTTGTTTCTCCATACCCTAGCTTTTGAAGGAAAGAGAAGGGGACTATGTTAACTGCTGCCCCATCGTCTACCATCGCACGCTTTACATAGTTGTTATAAACCCATACTTGCAAATGTAAGGCTGGATCGCCTCGGCGTGCAATCTCAGCATCTGTTGGAATTTTATTTATTTCAAAAATGAACTCGATATCCCTATCCGGCTGCCCCGGAGGATGAATATCAAAATCTACATGATTTACCTATGTTTCAGGGGGGGAGTGATGTTAATTAAATGACCTAAACCCAATGCTTCTAAAAGAGTAACCCTGTGGGTAGGAGAGTTCTTTAGTAAGTCTAAAAATGAAATGTGTGAAAAGGTTTTCGTTAGATCGTTAATTAAATCATAGGCACCCACGGGTTTTACTACTATTTGTTAGATCTTATCTATTCCTGGCAGGTGACTTGGACTTGGCTGAGAGAAATACTCTCGTGTTCTTGTTATAGCTTCGATGGGTAGTTCAACATCTAACTCTACTAAACCGACTATCTTGGGTCGCGACTGACTTCCTAGTTGTGGCGCAACTGATGGATTTAGTGAAGTTGAGGCTTCATGATCATTGTTTCCTATCATTACGCTCTTGTTTGTCCCATTCAGGTTTAATTTGTTTTTGTTGTGATCTGGGAGTGGATCATTAAAGATTTTGAGGGGTGCATTTTGAGGGGAAACCGCCCCTGTAAAAGTATTCAGTGTCGGTGACACAGGATCTGCCAAGAAAATATCTGTAAAAAATTGTCTTTGTTCTTCTGGCAATCGTTGCATGAATTTATTGTATTCACGACATGTTCTATTATCGTGGCCCCAGATTTTGTGGAAGCCACAATACGAGTTAGGATTATAATTCCTATTTTGTTGGTTTAGTGTATGTTGTGGCCTAAAACTCTGATCAAACTGTTGCCTATTAAAGTTTTACATTTGCTGTTTTTGATTTTGATTTTGGTTTTGATAACCAATTGAGTTTTGGTTTGAAATTTGTGCAGGGTTTCGAAATTGTTGTTGTTTTTGTTGCTATGGATGATTAAAATCCATTGTATTGATTGTCGGGGTAAAGTTGTTGTTTCGTTGATTGTTCATGGGTGGTGAAGTATTCACAGTATTTACCTTTTTAGGCTGATCGGTTACTCCATCTGTTGTCACCCCGTGATTTTTGTTAAGGATTTTAGGTCATTGATTGACATTTGTGGTAGTAGGATAAGTTGTAGTGTTATGGTTGGAGGCGATTAACCTCCCGTTTGTTCCATACATTTTGTGACCACTGTCAATTGCTGCTTGATCTATTCGAAGAGTGCTTTCAAGTACTTCATCGTAAGTTCTTAGTGGGAATTTATGGACTTCTTCCTTCACTTCTCTGTTGAGAGAATGAAGGAATAAATCGCCTAATTCGATCTGATCCATGTTTGGACCACTTGCCGATGAATAAAGAACTGTACGCCACCTCTGGATGAAATGGGTGACAGATTCATTATGTTCCTGCTTGATATGCAAGAACTCCCTGATTCCTGTTTGTAATAGTTTGTTCATGTCAAATGCCTTAATGAACTATGACACGAGTTGTTTAAACGAATGGATGGAAGCCTCAGGTATTCTATAATACCAATTGAGAGTGATGCCTTCTAAATTTTTGGGGAATATTTTAGCGACAACCCCATCCCAGGGGAGTAGTTCCCGAATGGCAGTGGCGTAAGCCTTGATATGTGCATTCGAATCTCCCTCACCTTTATATTTGGGTAAATCAGGAAGAGGTCTCAGAAGCATGATGCTTTGTATGGTGAAATCCAAGGGCTATTTCAAATATTCAGAGTAAGTCCCTATCGCATATGTTTCGACAATTAATGGTGCCTACTGAGGGAGCGGCAGTGGAATGGGTTGTTGATATGGCGTAGCATACGTACTGACAGGGGCATAAGGAAACCCCTGTGTTTGAGAAAACATGTCGGGAGAGGAGAACATATCTCCTTGTGGTGATTTGGAGTACATGTTTAAGTATGACGGGGTGTTGTCCAGGAATGGATTGTTTTGTACTAGACCGGGAGGAATGGTGTTAGAGATGGTGGGTCTAGTTGGCGTTTGTTGTGAATACTGAGGAGGCATGCCTAACGTGCCTATTCCTGTGAGGAGGTCTACTTGGCTAGGATGATGTGGGGGATTTCCTGCTTGCATGAATTGAGAATTTTGACTTACTTGGGCAAGTTCTAATCCCCTAAATTTTTCTACTAAATTCGAAATGACTTCATTTGGTAAAGTCATGATATTTTGCCTTGGTGGCGTTTGTTGTATATTTTGATGTTGTATAGGCCTATGATATCCTGCTATGAACTGATCATTGTCTTGCCAAGCTTCTTCGAGGGTGTTTCCTATATGCAGTGGCATAGAGGTATTTTCTTGAAAAGAGACCTTGGGCTGTGTTTGTAAACTCCCTATGGGTGGGTACATACTCCGGGAACATTGTTCATTCCTGGTATAACGTACTGAATGTTCATCATCTAAAACCTGGTATGGGTCTGATTACCTACTAATCTATGGTCTAAGTAGTACTTGAGGAGACAAACCAGATTCTCCTGTGAATGTCATATTGTTCGAGCCTGAAGGCTCTGTTTATTGCGTTTGAGCAAGTTGATCCAACTCCTCTGTTTGGAAGGACGAGCTATATCTGATCCTTGGAGTTTTTGTTGTAAATTGATTAGTTGAATGGTTGTCACCCCATACTGAGAGTGAGGGTGATGATTGTCTATTTTGTTGGGCCTAGTATGCCTCAAGACCCAAGAGGGGTCGGCCATATGCATCAAATCTTGACATATTCGGGGGGTATATGAATACCCGCATAATAATGGGAAGGGGCGAAAGTGATGGTAAAGCTAATGAGGTAGAAAAATGACTTTGAACCAGAAAGTAGGAAGGTTCACGTTAGGTTCACCAATTTTTTTGGTGAAGCTGATGTGAGGGCTAATGAAGTATAGAAGGTGAAACAGTTGTTTGTTTCACGTCGGGTTCACCAATTTTTTTGGTGACTTCAGCTGATGTGAATTCTAATGAAGTACAGAAGGTGAAACAGTTGTTTGTTTCATGTTGGGTTCACCAATTTTGTTGGTGAAGCTGATGTGAAGGCTAATGAAGTATAGAAGGTGAAACAGTTGTTTGTTTCACGTTGGGTTCACCAATTTTGTACGACGGAAAAGTGACAAGCGAGCTTAGGAATCTACAAGTAACTCTTCCTTACACCCGACCTCTCGAGGTCGTGCTGAGACAGCCGGTGGGGATGGAATATGTGTGGAATGCAGATAGATTAGTTAGGCAATCTGATATCTTCGATACGCACTAATGGAATTTGTGAATCTAAGGCAAAGAAGGCCCTCCTAACTTGAACTAGTGTGATAGATCGATCGGCAAGGATGACTACTTGAAGGCTCCAATCAATATCGACCTCTGGCGTGATTCGGTCTATAGGTTGCGGAATACGTGGAAAATGACTTGGGATAGTTTCGTGTATGTCTCCGAAAAGGGTCATGAATGATGGATATAGTTGCTTCTATAGGCGATTCTCTGGCCTAGTCCAGAATTCCCTAGCTTTGTTAGCTGTCACGTCTAATAAGGATATTTGTTTGATGATGATAGGTGGAGTTGAAGTAGACCGGAACACTAGTGTACGTAGGCCAGTGTCTATGTTTGATTCACTTATAGATTCGTTGGGATGTGGGACTTGTGGGGTTGCAACCGTAGATTCGTATTTGTTGTGGTCCTGCTATGGTCATGCGCGAAATCAACGCCTAATCCCTAGTATCTAGTAATCATATGCTTTCTCAGCTTTTGTATTCAGAATTAATAATTGTGTGATTTTCTCAGAATATCTTACGGGCGTTCGTGCAACCTGAATTCTTAGGTTGGTATCTATATCTGTGAGAGTGTCTCCTGCGTCTAGCTATGGGACCAAAGGATCGTAACAAAAGGTTTGCTCTCTTTTAAGCCCTTCTACAGTCATATGAATGTTTACCTAGGGTAATCTGTAGTTTGGTTGATTTGACCAAAACGTGTGTGCTTGGTTGTCTTCTATGTTTAACCCGCTTAACTGGGAATCAATTTGTTGTGCGTTTACTGTTGTTCGGAAGACTTGGATCCTAAGATTTTTATCTATATCAGTTATTGCTGTGATGAGATTGGGTTATGGCACGATTGGCTCGAATACGTATTCTCTGGGCTCCCTAGGTCCCGTGACTGTCATACAAAAGCAATAATGTAAACTAAATGCAGCAAAGTGATTCTTAACTACATTAAGTATATCTATAGTATATATGATTTCTTTATTTTTGTATTTTCTGATGAACTTTATGAAGGAATTTTAACAGAGCAACTACTTTAACATATATAGAATTTGACAATTAATCTAATGACAAAATTAAAACAAACAAGATAACCGAGTGTAGCTATTTGTCTGTGTAATTGCGAACCTATTCTAAACAATGAAATAATTAACTTAATTTATTTGTAAGACTCTCAATCCTACCTCAAAAGTGAGGAGTGACTCATAGTTCCTCAGAAACTATCAATCCCCACAGCTTCCCTGGCAATATCGAGAGCAGAATTGACTAAAATAAAGTGATTGGCTACTTTATTTGATATATTTCTAACTAGAAATTTGAAAGCTAGAACCTGGATTTTGTAGAATAGTGGTGAATCCGATGGTGTGTGTGATCTTGTCCCCTCAGTGTGATCTCCTTGTTCCTTTGTGTTCACGTGGATCCAGAAAAGCATGTAATGCTAGCGTCAACAGAAGTAGATATTGGGATAAAGGGAAAACTTTAGAATACAGACTGAATACAATGCGAGTAGGAGAGGGATAGCGCAAGAGTGTGCAGAGCTAGGCATATGCAATTCCTAGTGGGATTTATTACGAGTCATGCAACATAAGACGTCCAGAACTTGAAACTATCCTGTTTGAAGAACAAAACCTGCAACTTTAATGGCTTCCTATTGAAAACAAACTATTCTATTCCAATGGATTGGATGAAATGTCAACAACATTTACACAAGATGGATATGTGGCTTCCTAACAGCAAAACAATACTAACTAAGCATGCAATGAAAGAAAATAATAACTATAAGCAAAATGAAAGGCTAATCTATTGCAAAGAGAAATTCAGAGGCAAATTTGAGGGGCCATTTGCTTGAGCACAAGCCAAGTATTTATAGCATTTGCATTTACCCAAGGTAAAAACCAAATTGAACTCTTAAACTATAAACAATGGCAAAACACTATTCCAGGGAACCAGAATCATAAATGCAAGCTTATGGCGGTGAAAGAAAGCTAGTAAAACGTTGAAATTATGTGAGTCATGTTAAAAGAGCTTTCTGGAAAATGCGTAAAGGACCGCCGCCCTGTCCAGGGCGGTGGTTTCGTCACTGAAGAGCAGAAGGCCAAGAAAAGAGGAAAAAAGAGAAAAACAAAGGACGCAGGGGCTAAGCGAGGCATGCAGGATGTTAACGCATGTTTAGAGAGCTTTTCCAGATCCCGAGCACCTTGTGAGGAGACTTGTTTCATCATTGGGCACCTGTCACGTTGTTCCGGTAGTACAGTACCTTACAATTTTGGGTACGTACAGGGAACCATCTATCTTTCTCCAAACCAACTTAGTACCAGAGGGAATGACGATTGAGAAAAAGTAAACCACACCATTACATGGTGCCGAAACAATTACGATGGAAGCCTTTGAAAAAAATACTAATTTGAAGTTAAAATATTGAGTCTAGAATCGCAAAGAAGAAACCATATTGATTGATTGAGACAAGTTTTGAAATATTGAAATGAAAATGGGTTGATAAAAATTCATTTGCCGATCAAAGTTACAGCATAGCATTGATAACATGGATAGGGACTTCATAACCAACTTCATGCACATATTTCAATAAAATAATAAATGAACATATCATATTTATGTTAAGTATGTCTAAAACTTTGGTTTGAGAGAGACTATCATATGTCATGAATATTTATAAGTACTTACCAAACACCTAGGTTTGATGTTTTGGTATGGACTTACATTTACAAGTTAATTGACCCTAGATATCTAATTATGTTTAATGTACTTAGTCATATGCAGAGACATATGGAGAGGGGTTGGACTGCAACCTTCGCTAATAAATCCCAGCATTTTAAAACCTGATTTTACACTAGGAGAGCCCTTCAATTTGATTGCAAGTCATTAGTTTGGTTAAATTGAACACATTTCCTTTCACATTGCATATTAAAAACTAGAGAGGGAATTGGACAACAAAGCAACCTAATAAATCCTCCCTTATTTTGTGTACAAAAAACTAAATATTATACATCAACTCGAGGAAAAATGAAAAAGGGAGCTATACAGAATACTCTTAATGGAAAGCCCCGTCTGCAAATGAATTCATTAAAATACAACCAAGTTCAAATATAATGCTACTGAACGTGTCCTCTTCTATCCATTCCTCTCCCAAAATTGTTAACAAAACCGTGCCATCTGAGCATATATTGGGGTGAAAAGCTTTGGTTCTACACTTCACTATGGGCAGCTCGGTTGGGTACTTTTCTGTAATTTCAAAACTAAACAAAAACTTCACATTTCTGTAAAATCCCGTGCATGGCTAAATGGTTAACTGGAAGGTGGGAAAGCCAACAGGTTGTGAGACATTCACGTCATTTTCATGAGGAAGAATGAGGTTATAATAGAGGTTTGTATGTGCCCTCCTGAGTGCATTGATAAAATAGGGGACGCCTTCATTTAAAAAGGGTGGTCCTGAAACTCGCAGCCTTCTCAGTTGTCGGAGTATAAATCTTTTACAATGTTTATCGATCGAAAGTCAAAAAATATAAATTGGTGTCGAAGGTCGAGGATTTGAATCGATGGAGAAGAATAGACGATTTCCAATGGAGGAGAGATGGCCGCTGCATAAAAAAATTGTTAGAATAGCGGCCACCACGGAAATTCCTGTGTAAAAAACCTCCTTCGCAATTTTCTAAGCAGAAGATTGTAAGAGCAATGTGTTTGTTTGTAGGAGTAGAAGAGATGATTGATGATCTGGGGTTATCTTGGCTTATGGAAGGACTCTTTGTCTTCCATCTTCACAGAGTCCTTTCATTTTCTTTGCATAGGTTTATAGTTTTATTTTATTTATTTTAGTTTTTTAGTTAGGTTAATGGATATATAAATACTTAGATCTGAAATCTTAGTGTATTTAGGGCTCACATTTAAATAGTTGGTGTGTTATGAGAATAAAATAGTATACTTATGTTGTTTATTGGAACATTAAAAAAATGTAGATTAATGTATAAATAATGAATATATATTCATTTCTTTTATAGAATTTATAATGTTAAATTGTTAATAATATAAATATATTAAATACTAGTGTAGTATAGTAGTATCTTAAATACATCTATTTAAAACATGTAGATAGATATCAATTTTAAAGTTTTTTATATTTTTAAATTTTTTTTTAATGTCAAAATGATTCCAAACTCCTTTCCATTAATTAGTAAAAAATGACATCAATTCAATTATACTATTGTGTTGGTCATAATACAATATTTTTTGGAAAAAGCGGGGCCCAAAATTTTCCTATATGACCAAGATATTACAAATCTCCAATTGAAATTTCTAAGATAAATTTTTAATGTGTTAGTCAAATGAATGTCATATTTTAGTTTGAAATTCACTTATAATGGTAAATTCAACGTCAAATTTAATGTCAAAAATAAAAAATGTGTGGTGACTCCATCACATCCCACCACTTGTTGCCATTGTCAAATGTTTAAATGGGCATAATAACTACACACCAATGTGTACATAAATTTCGATGTGTTTACCTCAGATTTGTGACATAATTTTTCACAATATTGAAGGCATCCACATTGATTAACAACTCCACCACCTTATTTGTAAATTTTATGTTGGATGGTGATAAATAGCCTTGATCTAGCTGCAGTACAACTATATTGGGTATGTTCGAAAGTATTTCTAAAAAAAATGGCTCGTAAATTCACTTAGTGTCAAATGTATCATGCATTTTCAAGTGCTACTCTATAAAAGAATGAAAAACTACCATATGATGGTCAAATAAACATCAAACTCAAGATCGAACATTTTTATTGGCATTTCATGCTATTACTCACTCTCACTCATCCTTCTTCACTTCCATTCTAAGTTATACCAATCAATGTAATTCATAAATATTTATCACACACACACACACAAACACAAAACTATACTTTAGATTTAATTTTCATCATTTTAAACAACAATGACATGTAAGTCCTAGTAGTTTAATTTTTTTTGTGGGTACTAGATAATTACTATGGTGTTAATTGTTTACACCCTAAATCTAATACAAGAGCTTGATATGAGTTCTATTTTTACTTGTTAAATGTTGGAAGAATGTTGCAAGTATTTTATTTTGAATAAATGAATCCATATTAACCATGCAATCTAGAATACAACTATTACTATAGTAAATGATGATAGAAAGATGAAACAATAACATAAAACACAAGAAGGGACACACACACACAAAAAAAAAAAACAAAAAACAAAAATGATTTAGTGTGTAGATTGGATGAAAATTGGATGAAGAGCTTGATAAGAACTGGGGAGTTCTCTGTCTTTAGAACTATAATTGAAAATGCTCTTGTAGGAACTAGAAAATTCTATTGGGTCATAACATAGTCATTTTCTACCTTATATAATTTATTCCTCTAGATGTAGGTGTTCCAAAACCTTCAATGCTTAACAAATAATGTAGGTGTTCCAAAACCTTCAATGATTGTTTGTGGCATAGAAATGAGCTTCATTATCTATTGTTGAGGTTTGCTGAATGTGAAACACCTGTAATGACCCAACAAAGTAGAAAACTCTAGACACCCACAATAAACTTCATGCAAAACTTATATTATTCGACCCATATAATTCATGCAAAACTTATATTATAAAAGGAGAAATATGTGTGTAGCGAGGATCGACTGAACATTACACTCAACCCCTGCTAAACCAATTTAGGAATTACAGAACACCCCCTTTAGCGGGAGAAATTTTTGTCCCAATTAATGTAGTTCTCTAAGTGTGAGTGAAATATTATATATAAATATAATTCAGTTCCCTATCATGCCATTGTGTCTTTTGACACAATGAATAACGGGTGTAACTTTAGAATAAATATGTACCTTTCAAGGTATTCATATTACAGACCTCAACGGTGTGATGTGTTTCAAATGCTAAAATTGATTCCATTTTCCCCGTAATACTTTTGTGTGACTTAATATTGCCAATCCATATCTCAAAAAACTTTAGAGGCTCGGTAATGGATGAAGCTAAACTCTTGAACATAGTTTGAGTATTTCAAACTTGTTTGTAGTGGCCAGTGATTGATTAACTAAAATTGGAACTAAAATATGAAAAGTATAACCACTAGTTAATCTAAATAAGAGGACTAAAATGCTGTATAAATGGACTAAAAAAATATGGACTAATGGTAATTAATTATACTAAGTGTCTCTCAGTCTATCCCACCAATCTTGAAATCCAGAAGAATTATACTAAGTGGAAGAAAACCCTAAAAAATGTAAGTAAAGAAGGAGAAATGGCTTAGCTGATTAGAGGAGACTATTGCAGGTTTGTTAATAAAATCAGGATGTAAGAACGACCACCTAGAAGTCCCACGCTATCAATGCAAAGCTAGCACTCCGGTCGAAGGATGGATTTGGAGGATTTGAACTGACTGAGGAACCCTGGGCCACCATGGTCTATAGATTAGATGCTCAGATCTCTATAAATCCTCAAAATCTTAGTTTTACAAGGTCATGAGGTATCTTGAATTAAGGCTTTTAAATAGCCTTCTCTTTGTCCATCGCATCAGATTTGCTGGGATACACCAAATGTGCTGAATAATCATATGACGACTTGCAAGAAGAAAATGAAGTATCAAAACCCTAAGAAAAATAAAAGATGTAGAATGAAAAACCAGTAAACAACTCCATTTTTTGAGTCAGACTAACCTCAGCCGCCAAACTAGTGATCTTATCATTGAGCTATGCACTACATTTTAGACCTAGATGTAGTTCTGGTGCATGTGTAGGTGTTCCAAAACCTTCAATGATTTTTTGTGGCCTAGAAATGAGCTTCACTATCTATTGTTGAGGTTTGTTGAATGTGAAACCTCTGTAATGGCCCAAAAAGTAGAAAACTCTAGACACCCAAAATAAAATTCATGCAAAAAATTATATTATAAAAGGAGAAATATGTGTGTAGCAAGGATAGACTGAACATTACACTCAACCCCTGCTGAACCAATCTAGGAATTACAGAACACCCCCTTTAGCGGGAGAAATATTAGTGTAGTTCTCTAAGTGTGAGTGCAGTATTATATATAAATATAATTTAGTTCCCTTTTGACACAATGAATAAAGGGTGTAACTTTAGAATAAATATGTTCCTTTCAAGGTATTCATATAGTGTGATGTGTTTCAAATGCTAAAATTGATTTTGTTTTTCTCTTAATACTTTTGTGTGACTTAATATTGTCAATCCACATCTCGAAAAACTTTAGAGGCTCGGTAATGGATGAAGCTAAACTATTGAACATAGTTTGAGTCTTTCAAACTTGTTTAGTGGCTAGTGACTGATAAACTAAAATTGGAACTAAACTATGAAAAGAATAACCACTAGTTAATCTAAATAAGAGGACTAAAATGCTGTATAAATGGACTAAAACAATATGGAATAATGGTAATTAATTATACTAAGTGGAAGAAAAACCCTAAAAAATGCAAGTAAAGGAGTAATGGCTTAGCTGATTAGAGGAGATTATCACAGGTTTGTTAATAAAATCGGGATGTAAGAACGACCACCCCAGAAGTCTTGTGAAGGCTAGATCTAGAGGATTTCAATTGACTGAGGTGCCCTAGGTCACCTGGTTTATAGATTATGTTCCCAGATCTCTGTAAATGCGCAGAATCTGAGTTTTACAAGGTCACGAGGTATCTAGAATTACTCTCTGTCTGTCACATCAGATCTACTGGACTACACCAAAATGTGCTGAATAATCAAATGACGACTTGCAAGAAGAAAATGAAGTATCAAAAACTTAAGAAAAATAAAAGATGTAGAATGAATGAGTCAGACTAACCTTAGCTGCCAAACTAACCTTAGCTGCCAAACTAGTGATCTTATCATTGAGCTATGCACTACATTTTAGACCTAGATGTAGTTCTGGTGCATGTGTGTATGTTGTGCCCTAGGTACTCTTGTTTCAATCGTAATTTGTGAAGTAACAAGCAATAATAACTATAGAAAATGTAATAACATGTGTGTATCGAATATAATATAATCTCTCCCCCTATGCTATGTGTGTTGATGAATATCTCCTAGCCTTGATGCATGACACTATGCAGATGCAAGTGATACAATGGATGAACCTATAGATGGAGTTATAGTAATATGTGATGCTAGGACCCTCATTATGGTCTTATAACTTTATATTTATAGGGTTATCTTTCTCTAATTTAGTAATTAAATCCAACGTGGACGAATAGGAAAAAGACAAGGATAAAAAAGGCTAGAAAGACCCCAAAAAGAAGCAAGAAAGTGGAACATGGATCAGGGTGCCACAGGTGGGACCAGGGTGCCCCGAGGCACCTCGATACAGGCATGGGCAAACCTGGGTTTAGGCTAAAATGCTGAGACATTCGTGAAATAGGTGGATATGTGGGAGGAAGTTTTTGAGAATGATGAAATAAGATATACAATAAACTTATATGTAATGATAGAAAATAAACACGTGAATTTCTTTATACCCGACCTCCTGAGGTTATGCCGAGACAACTGGTGTAGAATGGAAGTGGATGTGAAAATGGTGGTGACAAACAAGATAATTAGACAATATTATTTCTTTAACACGTAAATATCGGGATATGCGAGTCTAAGGAAAAGAATGATCTCCTAACCTGAAGAGGTGTGATGGATCGATTTGATATGATAGTTGCTCGGAGACTCTAGTCAATGTCGAGCTCTGTCGAGATTCTATTTTTTGGTTTCTGAACACGTGGAAAGTGACCTACAAGTGCCTTATGGGTTTCCAGACAAGGTCATGGAAGTGAAAACGAGAGGCGTAATGGAGCCGCAGGGACTATGGGTGATTTTCTGGTCTAGTCCAGAAAGTCTTAGCCTGATCGGCTACTATATTCAATATGGAAAATTGTGCAATAATGTCAGGTGGAAGTGGTGAGGATCTAAATACTAATGTATGCAAACCAGTGTCAATATCCAATTGGTTAGTAGGCCCGTTGGGTTGTGGGACCTGAGGATCACAACCAAAGACTCGTGGAGGTAGTGGCCCTTGTATAACCATGCGCGTAATCAAACGCTGTTGCCAGGAGTAGTCCAATAATCATAGGATTTATTAGCAATGATGTTTAGTGTGTTTAGTTGTTCTATTTTCTCAGAAAAAGTTGCAGGTGTGCGTAAAACTGTCAAACATAAACTTGTATCAATGTTAGTTATCAATTCTGGCCCATTGGGTTGTGGGACCAAGGGATCACAACCGTACGTCTTTTCTTGTTGTGGACCATTGATGGTCATGTAGATTGAATTGGAATAATTGTTGTAACACAAGCTAACTATCAGAGGAAATATAATCTATGTTTTTGGTGTTTTCACAATATATATTGAACAAAGCAATGAAAGTAAGTTAATCTAGTGAAAGTAAATGTTTTTGTTCTTTTCTATTTTTAAGCAATGTGTCTAACCTAATAAACAAACTAAATACAAATGATTAGCCAGATGTAGCTAATTACTTGTGTGGATATGTGAATCTAAATCTGAAACAACTAACCTAATTTAATCAAAACCCTCCAAACCCTACTTCAGAGGAAAAAACAAATCATAACTCCAGAAGAGCTATTGTTCCCCACAACTTCCTTGGTAATGTCAAAGAGCAAATTTTCTAATGATCTGATCTACTTGTAATTACCTAATTAATTGAAATGGAAAATTTTTGCTACTCTATTTGATATGTAATTGAAACTAATGATTTGAAATTGACAATTTGATAAATAAAGAAGGTAAACACACAATTCCAACCTGGATAAGCAAGAGATTTGGAAAATATGGTTGTATCTGTACATTATTCCCCTCAGTTTGTTCCTTTCTTTCTTTGTGTGTTCATATGAGTCCAAGGAATTGGGAATGTAAGAACAACATCAAAAGAGGACACTTGAGCAATGGTAGCTTGAAGGAAATCTGGTTGCAATGCAAGTAGAAGAGAGATAACACAAGAGATCTAAGCTTGGCTATGCAATTCCTAGTAGGATTATGACAACAATACAATGCAAGACACACAAAAATTCTCAGGCCATTTTCTTGAACATGAGCATGGAATATATAAGAATTGGGGCTGGGATATGCCTTCATGCACAAGGCAAGAAGAAGCAGTTCCAACTAATTAAATTCATTTAAAAATAGAAGAGGGAAGGAGAACTAAGCAATCAAAACTATTATTAGACAATTTGGCTCACAGATGCATCCTAAAAGTGAAGTTAAGTGAAGCATCGCATGTTAAAAACATGCATGACGGAATCTGGAAAAAGCAGGGCAAGGACCGCCACCCTACCTGGGTGGCGGTCCTGACACTAAAGGCCAAAACATGCATAGAAAGAAGCGGGGAGAACTAGAAAAAAAACATAGAAAGGCTAAGTAAAGATGTCTAGGCTACAAATATTTACTATAGAATGGGTTTTGGAGCTCGAAAACCTTCTTGAAAGAACTTGAATCATCATTGGGGATTTTAGTAATAGTTTTTCGGCAATGTAGCACATGTAATTTTGGGTGCGTACATATTTCCCCCTCAGAGAAGCGTCTTAGCCATGAAAAGGTGTAAAACGTAGAGTCTGAGTATGGCGTTCCCCAAATGGGGAGTTAGAAGCTATACCTGACATACTCGTGTGTCAAAACATCATCGTCCAAACTCACGCTACATGCAAGAGGAAGAAAAACTCAAGTGTAGATAGATAAAATATTGAAAAATAAACACCAAATTAAAACGACAAGGGGACTTACCATTTGTGTGGGGATATAGAGATATACCTGTGCCAATGCTCTAGCCCCATGAATACATACGCTCAAAATGAGGTCAAAACATCATATATATATCAAAACAACTCATTTGTTAATTCATTTGTGCATATTTGATTTGGTGAATTTGGAGCTCTATGGACCCATGGTGACCATTTTAGATGAGAGTACAACCAAAATGATCATTATGAGATCGTGATCATGCCTCCATGAGCGGGAGATCGACCAACGTGGTCTAAGGTTGGTTTTTTTCCACTTTTGCATTTTCGTACCTAAAATGTAAAATGTTTGAAAAGTTTACCTAGGGGGGGACCATTTTCAAAATTTGTTGCCTTAAATGAGTCTCTAGGGGGGGCACCCATAGGGAAGTCTTTTGTTTTGTCCAAAATGGTCATTTTTTGTGTTTTTGAGCATTTTTTAGGGTTAAGGGCATATTTGGAAAATCGGTCCTAGGTCCGCCGCCCAAAGTAGGGCAACAGTCACAAGACTGCATGACCAAAATGACGTGTTAACTTGCATTTTTTTTTAGATTTTGATGTTTTTTCATGTTTTTGGTGAGCTTATCTTTTGATATACGTTACTAACTTTCTCTTTTTCCATCTTTTGGTGAATGTAGAAGAAGGAGGAGTACATACGCTGAGTCAGGAGAGGGAGTGTGATTGAGCTCCTTGGGATTTTGGATCAGTTGACCTAGGGAAAGATGGACATTCTATAGAGGGAAGGTATTTAGAGGATTTCATGGGTGCCCCATGTTACCCCTACTAGTCACATATTGTGTGACTTGTTTTCCTACTGGGATGTAGACCGAAACACTTTCTGGTTGCCAGGTGCCAGGGGTGAGTGAACCATCACCCTGGAGGATGTATACCACATTCTTGGGCTCCTGATACTTTGGAGGAGACTGAATCTGGAGAAAACAAGATCCAGGGCTGTGATGATTCAGTGGGCCACCTATATGGGAGATGCCACTATTTCATTTGGTTCAAATAAGGGAATTAAGGTCCAGTCCATTGCCACTGCTCCTATTCCTATCATCCGGAGAGCCATCATGGGCATCTTGTCCTCATGATTGATCGGGGAAAGGGAGGTGATACCCTTCTCTATTGCCGGGCTCCTATTATTGCATAGATTGAGGGGCATGGCCGTACATACGCCTATGGAGCAGACATCCTAGGGACTACCTATCACAACTTGTACAAGGTAGTCAGATTACAGGGGTAGTCACTGAGCCACCCCACTCTTGTTATGAGTTGGGTCTATGAGTGCATCACCCCATATGGAAGGGGAATACTAGTATTGGATCTAGGGGCTATCTGGGCAGTGAGGTGGACAACTATGTCAGTTCTTAGGATGCCACATCAGCTAGTGGCTTCTCTTTGACCATGAAAAACTTGGTTTCCACACCCTACCAGGATATGGCAAGGTTATGGGGATAGGAGGTGACCAAAATGGTGGCTTTCTCTACCACAGGTCAGTTAGTTGACAGGGCAGGGAGAGTTGAGAACTCATCCATTTGATTGGGTTCCTCAGTAGTTTGGCCTCCTGTATGTTGACATGCTTCCCCAGTGGTACCAGTCTACATGACCATTCAGGAGGCCCGAAGGGCCCTAGAGGAGATCACAGATTGGATAGTGGTTACCCCAGGTGTGCCTATTACAGTTAGGAATGTGGTTCCATGCTTGATGGGTAACTGGTTCCCCTTGAGTGCCTTTACTTTAGATTGCGGCCACTCCTACTCACAGCAGAGAGGAGGATGAGCCCATTGATGTAGACTCTAATTCTGAGGAGTACACATGAGACGAGACTGAGGAGGAGTCGGTTGGAGAGGAGATAGAGGATGAGGGGGTTGGTGTTGAGGCTGGTGAGGTAGCCCATATAGAGGAGGAGGAGAGTGACCTTGAGTGGCATGACACTCAGGATATGCTGAGAGTAGCACATGAGGAGGTGAGTGCGGAGAGAGAGACATTGGTCTTAGAGGAGCCACTTCCTCGAGGATGGGGAGGAAGACAATGAGTTTGTGATAGGACAATGCATTTTGGCCTCTAGATTTGGGGAGGCCCTACATCCACCAGTAGTAGCAAAAACCAATGACCCTACCTGGATGTCCTGGAGATCCGAATATGTTGATACTCTTCTCTCAAATTTGTTAATTGGAAATGTTAGTTAGTACTTTTTTTTTTTGGTTTTCTTTTCTACTCATTGTTTTCTTCTTCTTTTCTTTCTTGCAATGATTACACAGGAGTGGCGAGAGCTCATTTGATGGGTGTGCATGGACACCCTGGTTGATCCCCTTAGGGAAGACCCAAGTTGAGTTGAAAGCTCTTGACTCAGGCCAACCATTAGCAGCCGGCGACAGACACACTGATGTGTTTACACCTGTTTGGAGGATAATAGAGGTGGTGACCTCCCTTCATACCTAGGTGGTTGGATATGAGACCACTGAGTGACTGATGAGGCGTCAAAGCTATTCAATCCATAGTGAGACCATAGTCGGTGGCTGCCACCATGAGCACTCACACCATTCAATTCATTCCTAGCGTCATCGATAGCTGTAATAGGAGCCCATGGATGTGGCCACCCCTAAAAAAAATTAAAGTGCACCATCCGAGGGATCCCATAGGTATTGACAGGTCCTTGGGCCACACCATTTATTGCTTTGTTTCCATTTTGTCGGGCACTATACGAATTTTTTTGTATATCTCGGGCTCATTACGAGTGTTTTGACCACACCTAGTGCGTGATGGCATTATATACAAACTTGACTCATCATGATATATACAGACCCTTATTTTTGGTTTAGTAATCCATTGTATCTGAGTTAAATTCCTTTTGGCTTATCTCTCATGTGTACTCTAGATGTTTAGAATTTCTAATTTTTTATGCTTTTTAGAATGTATGCAGTGGGTGTGAATGATAACAAAATGATTTCTTTTTGTATTTTATAATGTTGATATATGATAATGCAAACACAATGTGATGTTGAACTTTAGTTTCTTTAAGCAATCTTTAGTACTTCATGTTGTCTTGGAAAAACATGGTGATACAATGATATGATAAGTAAATGTACTTGCCCCACTCCTAACTCCACACAACTAGTAAGATGCAAGGGCTCAACACCAAGAGCCAGAAAGGGCACAAGTTATGAAAAATTGTTGAATGGTAATGATGAGGGAAAGAAAATGGTTTGACATAACCAAATTGAGATGCTACAACCTCACCCTACTCAAGTTACTTCATAGTTTAGAATATGAATTGGTTTCCAGTTTATCTAGACTTAGATCTGTAGATGGCCACTTGGTTGACAAAATATGGTTTTGGGGTTTTAAACTCTTTTGGAATTTTTGGACATCTAACTCACTTTGTTTTTAACTTGTGATTTCACAATATTTGAATGGATTGTTTCTAACTTTCAAGTTTATCAAAGAGACCCCCTACACCTTTCCCCATGCTACCAGTAGGAAGTATGGCTCATCACCATGGAAAAAGCATAGGCGAGTAAGGGAATTTCTCTCCTTTCCCAACCTTACATCACTAGTAAGAGATGCAGGCTCAACACCGAAGGTTGGTAGGGCAAAGAAATGTGTAAAATAAAAATTTTCTGTGGATTTGCATTTGACTTACTTATAAAGGCAAAATGTTTAGAATGTTCTTATTTCTAAAGAGATGTATACATGATAGATGCGACACCATGAAGCTTCTAGAACAGACTATGGGAAAAGACACCTAATCCAGAAAGAGACCAAAAGTAGAACCAAGTATGCAGGCCTTGGTATGGTTATTGTCAAAACTTTGTCTTATCCTATTTGGATTGATGAAATGATTCAGGAAACAATTGATGAAACCATGAAAATTTGAAGAGATATGATTTGAATGTTTTGTTAGTTGCTTTTAGAAGTTTTTAGGAGTTTCTATAAGAATAAGTCCTTTGATAATGAATTTTACAGAATGAACATGGCAGATGAAAATGCAGTGTAGATGCAATAATGTACAAATGAAAATGCTAATGGATCATGTGTAGTACCTATTTAGGTGAAGAGAGTTTATAAAATTCACTAAAATCCTCACCCTCTAGTGTACACAGGTGAAATGCCCCATTTTTGTAGTCTTCTATCACTCGATATGGACCCAACCACCTGGGTCTGAATTTCCTTCCTTCGCCGGTCTTTTTGTCTATTTGGCTATCAAGTCTTAAGACCAAATCTCCCTCATATATTTCATGCTTGTATAACTTTGTGTTGTATTTCCGAGCCATCCGGTCAGCATAAACGTGGTGTCATTGTTCAGTGTTGAGTCTAGCCTCATCAATACTTTCTAACTTGAGAGAGGCATGATTCTAGATAGCCTTCTTCTCCCAGGATTCCTTGCAGTGAAATACAGAGACTAGGTATTTTGAATTTGAGCGGTAAAACCACTTCCGCACCAAACACCAAAGAAAAGGGGTTATCCCCTATTGGTGTTCTAACTGATGTCTGATAGGCCCACAAGGTTGAGAAAAATATTTAAGTGCCAATCTCGTTTGTTCTCCTTAATAGTTTTAAGGAGAATGGACTTTAACGTCTTATTCGTAGCCTCAGCCTGCCCATTGGCCTGAGGATAATAAAGAGAAGACGTGTGGTGACTTATTTTGAAATTTGCACACAATTCACATACTTTGTCATTTTTGAAAGATGTGTCATTATCTGAGATAATGACATGTGGAACCCCGTACCTACAAATGATCTGGTTCAAGATGAACTTAGCGATTACAGACCTAGGTACAGTGGTAAGAAGCATGGCCTCTACCCACTTAGTAAAGTACTGTGTGGCTGTGATTATGAAGTTATGGCCATCTGTTGATGAGGGAGAGAGTTTCCCTATCAAATCTAGGCCCCTATGGAAAAGGGCCATGGGGTTGCAATTGGTTGCAGGGCCTGTGACCGGTATGTGGATCTCATGGGAAATACTCTTGACATTTATGGAATTTGTGCACAAACTCTACCACGTCATACTCTAGAGTGGGCTAGAAGTATCCCATCCGATGTATCTTATGAGAAGTGGCATGGTTGCTGAAGTGACCTCCACATACTCCGCTATGTGATTCATAAATAATATTTTTAGATTCTTCTGTGCCAACACATCTTAACAACATTCCGTTAAAGGCTCTACGATAGAGCACTTGTTCCAAAATAATGTACTTCACAACAATGACACGTAATTGCCTTATTTTTTGTGATGTTTCCCCTTCTGGGTACTGTATGGTCCACTATAAAATTAATGATGTCAGTATATCATGGACATGCAAAAATGGGGAGCCTAGTTTTGATGAAGTATACACACTCATTGGGGAAGTGTATATTTACTAGATTGCCTCCATCCAATGGCTTATCAACTAATCAGTCTATAATGATTTTTTATTTAATGGATTTTGGATTTACAAATGTTAATTCAAACTCACCCCTCAGAGTTATGAAGCACCCAAATTTCTTAGATTTGGATCCTTGTGTGAGAAACATCTGCAGGTGATCTGATTTAATGATAACCCTTGCTTATTGGTTCAGCATGTAATGTCTTAAGCATTTTTTCATGAAGACTACAACAAGGAATTCCTTCTCCACTTGTGTATAATGTGTCTCATAATCAAGCAATGTTCAGATAATGAAATAGACTACATGTTCTCATTTATCATCGTCTTCTTGAGCCAACATGCATGTCAACGAATCATTTGTAGCTCACGAATATAGGATCAAGGGGTGATCTAACCTAGGAGGCATGAGTGTGGGAGGGGACAATAAGAATCATTTAACTGAATCAAATGCCTCATTGCATTCTTCCATCCAATTAACACAACAATATTTTTTCAACAAATTATTGATTGGGTGAACAACAAAGGTCAAATTAGGGATAAAACTTCAAATTGCGCCGAGTTTCCCAAGAAAATATATGATATAAAACTCGTCTGACAATGGAATCATCTCTAGTACAACACATATTTTGGTTGGGTCTACATCAATCCCTTGTGAATATATGATATATCCCAAAATATTTCCTCTTGTTACACCAAACACACATTTTTCTTGATTCAACGTGATGTCGTATTTTATTAAATGAGAAAGGATGATACGAAGCACCTCTGGGTGATCGTAATGCTTTCTGGCCTTAGCCAGAAATTCATCCACATAAGATTCCACAATCTTAAGTATAAGATCATGAAATATATATGTCATTTCTCATTACTAAGTGGCACTAGCATTATTAAGTCTGAATGACATGATAACATAACAATAGGTTCCCCAAGGATTTATGAATGTAGTCTTGGCTTGATCCTCCTCAGAGATTCTAATTTGGTTATACCCAAAAAACCCATCCATAAGAGATAACAATCTCAAACCTAGTTGTTGCGTGAATAATAACATCAATGGATGGTAATAGGAAATCATCTTTGTGACTAAGCCTTGTTGATATCCTAAAATTCTATGTAAATGTGGATCTTTCCATTCTTCTTGAGAATGAGGACTATATTAGACACCCATTGTGAGTAGTTGACTGGCTTGATGAATCCTACATGTAGAAGCTTCATCACTTCTTCCTTCACCATGAGGGACACCTTTGGTTTCATGGGCCTTGAATTTTGTTTAATTAGTTTAGCATCTAGCTTAGTTATGAGGTTGTGAACTGCAATGTGTGGTGTAATTCCCATCATTTCCTTATAGCTAAACATGAAAGATTTTTGATGCTCCTTGAGAACTTGGGTATGTATTTCTACCTCCTCTAGAGTTAGAGAGGATCCCAGCTTCAATATTTTTGGTTCCTCATCCATCCTGATGTTTATATCGATTGTTCCCTCGATTAAGGGGGCATTACTTTCCTTAAACTCATGCGGGGGTGGAGGTAACTCTAAATCCCCTTCTTCTCCTACCTTATAAATTTCCAGGTCCTTCCCAGGGGAATATTCTATCATGGGATTTGTAAATTAGGAAGAAGAGTGTGGAATTAGGGAAAAATCAACCTTGTGATGAGTAAGATGTAATTCTGTCCAAGAGTGTTTAAATATCCTAGAGTTGTTTTCATCCCTATGTCAATGTGGTCTGTGGTATGACATGATCACTCTCAGTTTCTATGTATGTCAACATTAGGGTTACCAGTGTATTATACGAATCAAACGTTCAACATGAATCAAGACCATGAAGTTTGTGTCTTCCAAATCACTACTCAGAGTGAAGTAGAAATCAAAAGTTTTCTGTGGAGTCCGCAAGAAGGTTTTGTTTTGCTTGGGATTGCCTCAATTGATATGAAGTCAAACCCCTTTGTTAGATTTAGCAATGATGTCTTTTAGAGTTGTAGATGCTTGAGCTCTAGTGTCATACACCTTAGATATTTAATTTGCAACTAGTTATGAATCACCAAGTACCCTAATCTTAAGATCACCAATTCTTTTGGCTACAATGAGACCAAGAAGAAGAGCCTCATATTTAACCTTGTTATTTGTGCATTCAAAGTTTAATTTGAAGGAAAAAGGTAGAATCCTTCCCTTAGGAGAAGTAAGGATCACACCTTCCCTAATGCCAAAATGACACTTGGATGCATAAAATGATGGAGAGTCCAACAATTACTTGTAAAAATGGACATTGGATCATCCTTTGTATCTTCCTCTTTTACCTCAGTTACTTCAACCATACATACCCTCATTTGCTGGAAGAGAACTGAATCCCAGGGCATGTCCCATACACATAGAATCGAATGGAAGAAGAATATGTAAGTCATTTTCCAATAGCTCAACAATCTTTGTCTGTGGTTCCTAATGATACTATCTCTTCAATGACAGGTTTCATCTTTGACTTCCGGAATTCCTTCGATCAGTCATCGTAGACCTCTAACTTTGTTGTAGGGACCAACTTCTCTTCTGGTGCTAAACTTGTAGGTTTGATTAACTAATTTTTAGGAAGCTCAAATTCAGAATGGGTCCCTAGCCCTCTTCTTCAAGTTAGAAAAATGTATGTCAAAGGGTTTTGGATCACCTTGTGCCACAAAGACCTTTCCTATAAATGTAGGAATATGAATTCCTGAAATAAACGTGGAGGGAATTTCCTTCATGCGATGAATAAAAGTTTGGCTAAGGATAACATTATAGTTGGTTTCCCATTCTATAGTATAAAACTTGGTTAGCATCCATTTTAGGCCCAAGGGTGACTGGCAATACTATAGCTCTGATCGGTGTTTCCTTGATGCTATCATAGCCTCTCAGCATGTTTTGTGTTGAGGAGCAAATTGGTCTCTATGTAGCCTAAATTTTGAAGGAAAGAGAAGGGGGACTATGTTAACCATATTGCCCCATCATCATATCATCACACACTTTACATAGCTTGTTGCAAATCCAAACTTGTAGAAATAAATCCGGATCACATCTATGATCTATTTCAGTGTCTGATGGGAATCTTGCTGTTGTCAAACACAAATCCAACATCTCTTTCAGGATGCCCTAGAGGGATAGGAAATCAAATTTCTACATGGTTTATTTGCGCTTTTGGAGGAGGGGTGATGTTAATCAAATGAAAAAAAACCTAGTGCTTCTAGTAAAATGACTCTATGAGTAGGGGAATTATTTAACAGATCCAAGAAGGAAATGTGTGAGAAAGTCTTAGTTAGGTCATTGATCAAGTTATAAGCTTCTACTAGATTTCCTAGTGTATCATGAATGTCATTTGATATAACCAGGTAGACCAGGATTGGACTATGAAGAATAATCTTTGGTTTTAGTGGAAATGTTAATCTGAGGTTCAGTGTCTAACTCTACCAATCCCAAAAAATTTTGTTTGTTGAAGGCCATCAAAAGGAGGTTCCACTTGTGGGTTTGATGAAGTTGAGGCTTCACAGATCATTGGTTCGTATTACAATACCTTTGTTTGAGTCGTTGGGATGTATTTTATCATCTTTTGGGCATGTGGGGGAGAGGATCATTAAAGATTTCTGAGTGGTGTGTTTTGTGGGGAAACCGGTCCCATGTAAGTTTTTTGAGTCGACGCGTGGTTGGGTTTACAAAAAAAATATCAGCAAATAACTATCTTTGATCCTCTAGAAACACGTTGTAGAAACTTTTTTGCAATCATGACATATTCTTGTGTCATTCCCCGCGAACCCTATGGAAAATCGAAATATAGATCAAGGATCATAATCTCGAGGCCTTTGGTTTATACCTTATTGTGGTCCAAAATTGTGATTATTTTTTGGTTGTTGGTTGTTATAATTAAAATTTAGGAACCCTTGCCCTTGGTTTTGGAACTTGGTTCAGATACCCTGCCTAGGTATTGATTGGGGCCTTGGATCTACATTTGTCTCAGTTAATAATATTTTTGTTGTTGTTTTTGAGGGTGATTGAAATCCACAACATTTATTGAGGGTGATAATTTATTATTTCTCTGATTATTGTCATTGTTGTTGTTATTTTTAATACTTGTATTGGGATTATTAACAATGTTAAGTTCCTTGGGTTGGTTAGTCACACCATTGGTTGTAACTCCAAGATTCTTATTAAGGATCTATTGGTCCTTGGTTATTGCTCATGTTGTTGGAGTAATTAGGGTTATTTTGGTTAGGAGTGACTAACTTTCCATTTGATGCCATAAGTCTGTCCGACCACTATCAAAGGATTCCTTGGTCAATTCAGAAGAATACCCTCCAGCACTTCTTCATAGCTCCTTAGCGGGAACTTTTGGACTTCTTCCTTCATATCCCTATTGAGGGAATGGAGGAACAAATCACAAAATCTCCACCTGATCCATGTTTGGAGAACTTGTACAAGAATAAAGGATCCTGTCTCCACCTTTGAATGAAGTGGGCTGCAGACTTGTTCTGTTCTTGTTTGATATGAAGGAATTCTATGATTCATGTCCTTAAAAAGTTTTCTCATATCAAAAGCCTTAATAAAATCTGACATAATTTGTTTGAAGGATTGTATTTCAGCCTCTAGTATCCTATAATACCAGTTGAGAGTGATGCCTTCTAGCATCTTAGGGAAAATATTCGCAACAACCACATCCCATGGGAACAACTCTCGAATGGCCATTGCTGTAAGCTTTGATATGAGCGTTAGCATCGCCCACCCCTTTGAACTTTAGAAGATTGGGCAAGGGTCTTGGGAGCATGAATATAAGGATAGAAAAGTCTAGAGGTTCCTTTAGATATTCAAAATAAGTCCCCATTGCATATGTTTCAACCATTGAAGATGCATTGTTTAGGAGGTGGAGGTTGCATGGGTTATTCGAAATGGCACATTGTAAATATTTTTTGGGGCTTATGTCATCCCCTGCAGATTACCATAAGGACCCAAGTACAGTATACATATCCCCCCGCGGTGATTTAGAGTACATGTGTATGTAGGGGGGGTTGATTACTTTGATATTGAGCTGAAGGCACGAAGATCCAAAGAATGTTGCATTTTCTAGCTCACATGGCGTTTGAGAACGCACTTCCAGCTGGTGCCTGTTGTTAGATATCTATATGTAGCGTGAGGGGGAATACCTAAGGTGCCCATACCTAGTTAAAAAATTCCTAGGGTTTGGGGTGCCCATATAAATTGGAGCATTCCGTGCAGTAGGTCCTTGTCCATAATTCAATGGATAAAGAGAAGTTCTTGCTTGTCCTTGTGTATGAACTTTAAGCATTTTTGGGTAATCTCTAACTCTTTGAATTTGTATACTAACAATTCCAAGATGAAATCCTCCATAGATGGGGTGGTGTTTTATTTAGGTGTTTTTTGTTGTACCTTTGTAGGCTGTTGATGAGCGTGGTATCCTGCTATGAATTGCTCACTATGTTGCCACCCCCTCGTTGGCAATGTTTTCCATTATTAGAGGGGTAGTGTTATTATTTTGAAGTAGGACATCACCATGTCCTTGCAACATATCAAAAAATTTGGTTCACATTTTGGAAACGTTGTTTACTCCTGATGTAATGTGATAAGTATTCCTCATCTAGATGTAGGAGTTGGTCCGACTACATGCTAATGGGCTATTGAAACAACACCCGAGGAGATGAATTTGCTTCCCCCAGTGAAAGTCATGTTGTTAGAACTTGATTTTTCATGTGGATATGTCTATGTAATTTTTTCAAGAACCTCGATACATGCAGAAGAAACAACATTGACTCCTTGAAGAAGAGGATTTTGAGCATTTGAATGATTCTCTGCCCATGTTAAGAGTGAAGGTGATTATTGTTGTCCACTTGTTTGATAATTGTATATGCCATAACTCTAGAAGGGGTTGACCATATTCATCAAATCCTGACATATTCGGGGGGTATAAGAATACCCAATGGATAAAGGATGAAAACAAAAAATAGATTAGAAAAGTGGAAACGTTTAGAGACTAGCTCTTCATTTCGAGTTCACCAATTGTGCCGAGATAGCCGGTGTAGAATGGTGTGGTGGTAATGAACAAGATAATTGCTTAATCTTATGTCTTCAACATTCAATATCGGGATTTTTGAGTCTAAGGAAAAGAATTCTTTCCTAACCTGAAGTGGTGTGATGGATCGATCTAATATGATAGCTGCTCAGAGACTCTAGTCAATGTCGAGCTCTAGTGAGATTCTATTTGTTGGTTGTTGAACATGCAGAAAGTGACATGTAGGTGCCTCGTACGGGTTTCCAAAAAAGGCCATGAAAGTGAAAATGAGAGGTATAATGGAGCCACAAGGACTATGGGTGATTTTTTAGTCTAGTACATAAAGTCTTAGCCTGATTAACTACTATGTTCAATATAGAAAATTGTGTAATAATGTCAGGTGGAAGTGGTGAGGATCTAAATACCAATGTACGTGCAACCAGTGTCAATATCCAATTGGTTAGCAGGCCCATTGGGTTGTGGGACATGAGGATCACAACCAAAGACTTGTGGAGGCTGTGGCCCTTACATGGTAATGCTCGTAATCAAAACCTGTTGCCAGGAGCAATCCAATAATTGTAGGATTGATAAAGAAATGATGTTTAGTGTGTTTAGTTGTTTTATTTTCTCAGAAAAAGTTGCAGGCGTGTGTAAAACTATCAAATGTAAACTTGTATCAATGTGAGTTATCAATTCTGGCCCATTGGGTTGTGGGACCAAGGGATCACAACCATACGTCTTTTCTTGTTGTGGACCATTGATGGTCATGTAGATTGAATTGGAATAATTGTTGCAACAAAAGATAACTATCAGAGGAAATCTAATCTATATTTTTTGTGTTTTCACAATATATTGGAATAAAGCAACGAAAGCAAGCTAATCTAGTGAAAGTAAATGTTTTTTTCTTTTCTATTTTTAAGCAATGTGTCTAACCTAATAAATAAACTAAATACCAATTATTAGCCTGATGTAGCTAATTACTTGTGTGGATATGTGAATCTAAATATGAAACAACTAACCTAATTTAATCAAAACCCTCCAAACGCTACCTTACAGGTGAAGAAAAAATTCATAACTCCAGAAGAGCTATTGTTCTCCACAACTTCCCTGGTAATGTCAAAGAGAAAGCTTTCTAATGACCTGATCTACTTGTAATTACCTAACTAATTGAAATGGAAATTTTTTTCTACTCTATTTGATATGTAATTGAAACTAATGATTTGAAATTGACAATTTGATAAATAAAGAAGACAAACACACAATTCCAACCTGGATAAGTAAGAGCTTTGACAAATATGGTTGTATTTATATCCTTCCCCTTAGTTTGTTCTTTTATTTCTTTGTGTGTTCATATGAGTCCAAGGAATTGGGAATGCAAGAATAGAATTAGAAGAGGACACTTGACCAATGGTTGCTTGAAGCCAATTTGGTTGTAATGCAAGTAGAAGAGAGGTATCACAAGAGATCTGAGTTTGGCTAGGCAATTCCTAGGAGGATTGTGGCTGCAATACAATGCAAGATACATAAAAATTCTTAGGACATTTTCTTGAACACAAGCATGGAATATATAAGAATGTTTAAAAGAGTCTACAACTAGATTACAAGGCAACAATTGTCACTAACAAGTTCCAGAACAATTCTAATTCACTAGAACATACTTTTCTTTTATTAACGATTATTAGAGGTCATAAGGTCCAAATTTAGGGTTAGAAGGTACAATAAGGTTCAGAGGGTAATTCCTCACCATACCCACTCACTAACAGGCTTAAAGATTCAACTTGATTTTTCTCAAACTTAACGCATTCAAAATTTCCCTAAATTATTTCCATTGGATAGGAAATTTCCTCACCTTTCCATTGATATAAATAAGTCCTCCTAACTCCTCATATTTTTTGAGTTATTGGCCGACGGGCCTTGGGGTGAAAATTTTCCCCAAGAGCAGGCTTGTGGGCCCAGGGGTGAAAATGTACCCCAAGAGTGGATCAGCAGGCCATGGGGAGACATTTTGAAAAATTTCCCAAATGGGGCTAAAAAAAACTTTGCACCCGTGCACCTGTAAAGTCTGCAAACATGTGGCATCTCCTAAGCCAATGTGGGGAAGGCAAGGTGGTGGTGGAGAAATGCTCACCTGGCGGGTAAATTCACCTAAGTCTCCGTTGGCTCAGGGACATGTGGCGCCTCCTAAGCCAACACAGCGGGAAGGTGGGGGCGGGGGGGAGAAAATTAGTTTAATGCCCCAAAAGGATAAGAGGGTATCATTCACCCACACCTCCTCTGATGCCTCATGATGCCATGTGGCAGCTCCTATTGGCTGAGGGCCAGCGGGCGGCGGGGAAAATTTGGAAAATTTTCCCAAAATTTTCTGGAAGTGCTAAATTAAAAAGAGATCCACCCCTCCGCCAATGCCTCGTGGTGCCACATGGCAGCCTCTGATTGGCTGCGAGGTCGGTGGGGAAAATTAGGAAAAATTTCCCAAAAATTTTCCTGAAGTTCTAAGGGAAAAATTCGAGCCCACGCGGTCCGCCAAGGAAATTTTTCCCAAAATTTTTTTTTTGACGCCAAGTGAAGGAAAACCTTCAGAAGGCCATAAATTTTGATAGAGGGCTCGGTTTTGGGAAAATGAGGACTTTCTAGAAATATATCTGATGTCCTCTTTACACAAGGATTATTAATTTCAATTTTTTAAATTGATTAAGGGGTAAATTTCAAGAAAACGACCTGCAAGATTTTATAGTGCAAACTGGTAAATTTTAACTTGTTAAATTTGTTCAATTTGTTCTTGTCCCTCTCTCAACATGTCAAATAGACATGGAAAATTTTATTAGGTGTATTTAAGAGAGATTTCAAGATTCAATTTGTCTGATTGATTTACAATTTGAACATTTACATTTCTTGATAGCAGCACGACTGTAAAATGGTTTGAGCTTGATTTTGCTAAGTTTTTATAAGAATTTCCTTAAGTGTTAATGTCTAGATGAATTTGATTAGATATTATTATGCCCAAATTAATGTTTCATTTTTTATTCCTTTGTTGTAGATTCGGTCTGAGCATTTGGGATTAAATAATTGTCAATAGGAAAAAACAATACAAGACAGAGTTCAATTTTTAAAAAGGTCTATTTTCCATTGTCTTCTTCCAAGTATTATAATGTGCTCCAAACCTAATATAATGCATTTAGTTGATTCAATCCAACTATTCAAAAACTAAGATACATCTCTGATTTCCAACATTCACATATTTCAAAGAAACAAAGTATTACACTTCCTTTCAAACAGAGATTACAGCTCGCATCTAAATGATTAAATTCAACACAATGATAAATTTGAGGAAGATTATGCAATCCTTTATCTATTCCAAAAGACAAATTTACAACTTCCTTATTTTATTCTTTCCAAAAACATATATTATATACAGGACAAAATAATACATTTTCTTTTCACGTGTTTCACTTTTCCACTTTCCAAACAGGGATTTCATAGAGCTTGTTAAGTACAAATTTCCAATGGAAATAATATCATATGAACAAGGAAAACACTTCCATTAATTCAAATGAAACTCTTACAACCTCCTTTCCATTTGATTTCAAAATACAACATACAAAACACATGTCATTCTTTCACATTCTTTCCAAAACATAGAATACAGAGTATAAATCTTTTACATTTCAAATTTCCACTTTCATTTCCAATACAAAGTATATTTCCATTATAATGAATACAAAGATCATCCAATTCAAGTGGGAAAGGGGCTACAATAAGATTTCATTTCACAAGGGATTGTCAAACTATCTTTATCTCAGCTCCAGAACAACAACATGCAGATTTCTCATTCTTCCAATTTGATCACAACAAGAGTAGGGGAAAGGAAACACTCTCCACCCAACCAAGAAATCCAATGAAGAGGAGAATCCATCCTTCTTCATTGGCCCCCGAGCCCAACCACAAAGCAATAAAAGATGTGATCCAACTCATGGCAACAACAGGCTTCCACAAACACTCAAGCAACATAATCACAATAAAACATAGTCCAAAACAAAATGTAGTTTTCAACTATATTAAAACATGAAAAACATTACTGAGGCTTCATCAAGCAAGCCAAAGGAGCAAGAAACTATGGGGGATGCTTCTTATGCCTCCCAAAGGGGAAATGGGTATCACCACCTGAGAACAAACCACCAACATATATATATATATAGCCCTATATATATATATATATATATATATATATATATATATATATCATCCCTGACTTGCCCTTATGCCTCCCCAAAGTACCCCTTATTCCTCACATTTCCTTATGCCTCCCCAACCTCTTATGGCACCCCATAACGAGTAAATAAATGCAAGCTATTTCTTTGTAAGGTGGAACCCAAATCCCAACTCCCTCCACCCTTATACCTCCCTAAAACACACTTGTGCCTCCCACAAAATATAACCCCATAGTCTTCTCCTACACCATTCCTAGGCCATCTACCCAACAGCCCACAAACATGCCAAAACATTCATACATTAACACTTACATTCATAAAAGAAGAGCATTTCAAGAGTCAAGCTCCTACCTCTCCATGATGGAGTTGTTCCAAGTTCCAAAACAACAAGCTTTATCCCAATGCAAGCAATCCAAAACAGCCAAGCACAAGCATGCAACAATCTTCCCAAAAAAACTTCTTCAAAGCAAGAGCTCCCAAAACAGCACAAGGAATTCACCCAAGAATAAAGTCTCCAAAATGAAGCAACCCCAAAACAAGGAAAGCCATTCAAATTTTATAGAAGAGGGAAGGGAAGAGGATGAGGCAGGTCCACGTAGGATACCATATCACACATCTTCAACCCCAACCCAAAAATCAACTTCATTCTCCAATGCATAATAAATAGGTGGGTGAATAATATGACAGTTTACTTACACACTCAAATCCAACCCACACCCCAAAGGACTGAGATTAAATCATGCAAGAAAAGTGTAATTAAAACCTACAATCTGCCTTCTCAAAAATCATTATAAAAATCTAATCTCAACTCCCCAACCATAGGTATGGTTGGTAATTAAATTTAAGAGGTATGGGACAAGTTTAACTTGTCCCACAAGCCTCCAAAGTCAGCCTCCAAGGACAATTTCGAATTTCCAAGAAGGTGGAGTGTTTCACACTCAAAAGTCAATTCACACATCACTTACATATCTCTTACACATACTTATATCACTTTAAATCATGGCCAACAACTCTCATTAATTACCTTCTTATGACATATTTGATTTATTTATTTTAAAAATATGATTACTCACAAAATTTACACACCATTTAATAATTAATGAAAGGGGTAAAAGCATCACAAAATAAACACATGCAACATAAAAAAAGGGACCAAAATAAAAGAAAATACATAAAACCCCTTGGTCACAATTAAAGGTGATCCCCCCATGGGAATCCCTAACACACACAAACACACACAAACAAATACTAGTTGCCATGGTGACCTTGTTGAATTCATCTAGAATTCCAATGTGGTTGGTCTCCAATCCCCCGATGTTTTTTGTGATATTTTAAACCTGCAAAACACAAATACCTCCTTCAGCCTCGTGGCCATATTAGAACATCCAAACTAATATAAATATAATTACCAAAATCATCTAGATATATGAATCACAACAACATCAAAGCAATCTAGCAATGTCATTTACAATTTTACTCAACACTTATATCATCATCTAATAATTTCCATTTCTAGGTCTACTCACAATATCCAAATATCACAAGTCTGCACAACATCCATAATATAACCATGTCAAATAGTATACCATCATCAATATCCAAAGTGTTTTTAATAATCATCATCATAACTGAATCAAGTCAACAATAACCCATGATCTAACATCTATCATCATACTATAATAAGGTCCATAATCATGTCTATAATATAATCAGCCAGTATCATGATTAGTAACAAAAGGTGTCAAAGGAAAGTGGGCACTACACATGACGAAATCTTGAAAAAGTGGGCAGAAAAGTCACCCTGTGCAGGGCGGTGGTCCTGGTACTAAAGGCCAAAACATGCACAAAAAGAAGTAGGGAGCCAGAAAAAAAGTGCACAAAGGCTAAGTAAAGATGTCTAGGCTACAAATATACATTGTGAATGGGTTTTGGAGCTTGGACACCTTCTTGAAAGGACTTGAATCATCATTGGGGATTTTAGTAACCATTTTCTGACAATGTAGCACATGCAGTTTCGGGTGCATACAGTGGCCAAAAGGTGGGATTAGTTACTATGTTATTCACTTGAGAACCTTCTAAATAGTATTATAAGACTGGGATAAATAATTCCTAAAGTGCGTGATTTTGTGTCTACATTTTGCCCTCACTTTATGTTGGTGAGTGGAACGATTGGTAACATAAAGTAGATAGAGATGCATACTTGATATCCATGTACAATGTAGAAGAAGAAGTTTCATTGGAATAGACTCAAGCGTGGAATGACCAAAAGAAAAAGTGGAGGAGTGTGGATTTTAAAGATGAAAAATACACATAAAAAGTGATGAGGGTGAACCTAGGGTAAAACGCGTGTGTAGTTGCTGCGGTATGAAATGTACCTATATGGTTAGTAAAGGAAAGTTCCTATCACGATGTGTTGTCATTGTCACTGTCATTGTTGTTGTTTTTGCCCCTAATTTGACTACTTGTTTCTCATCTGACCGGACCTATAAGGAGAAACCTGTTATCAACCTGAATATCAACATACAATCACACATGTTATAAACCTAAATATCAACAATGCATTTAAGGCTTTTTTAATAAAAAATCAATCTATAACCAATGCAACCACCGCCTCAAACACATTGTAATACTAACACATTTTCTCTCCAAATAATTAAAAACCAAATCAATTATGAACGTTATTAACGTATCACTCTAAATAAATAAAAATTATACCATTCAACATTCACATTGCATTGTACACATGCAATTGCTAGTATATATAAGTGTGTATATAAGATTATTATGCCGAAAGGTTTTTTTAGAATGGGGAAAGCATCTAGGGGCTATGAATAGTCAAATTATCAATGGAGGAGAAACACATGTCGACGAAACACGAATCATTTTGATCCGTTGATCTGCACCGAAGCCTATTCTTCCTCCCAAGACATAACAAAAATGAAGGGCATTTGGTCTTTTTGACAGACTTTGTAAGAGCAGTGTCCTCCCCATATTGTATTTATTATATTGGTATGTTCGGCATGCTCTGCCAGTTGAAATGACCTCAAAAAATTATTTCTTTTGCATGATTTTTATTAAAGTTTTGGGAGCTAGGCTAGAATTGTAGAGTGTTAATATTAAATTATTGTTAATTTGGTTTTGGATGGTATATCAGGTCCATGTGTTGCTGAGATAAATGCTTGGGAGATCAAAATTTGGATTGGTGATGTGGCTGCTAAAATGGTTTCCTCTGCGGGTGGTGGATTTTCTGCTACTTTTACTTGCTTGGGTTATGCTGGGCGATACAAGCAGATATGACTTTAGTAGACCTGTCATGGGTTTGTTGGAGCTTAAGAAAAAGTGCTATAAAAATTCTTGTGCTTGACGTTGGAACTCTAACATGAATAAGAGAAGGGAAGATCAAGGTATAAATAAATAATGGTCGGTAGTAGGTATTGCTTTCATTTTTTGTTTTTTTTCAATAGCTATAAAACCTAGCAAAATGGAATTTAATGGGTGTTGTACATTGTCAACAGGAGTTCCTCCCAATAGACAGGTTTATGTCTAGCGGAGAAAAATTTGTGGACGGGAAAGTGAAAGATTTCGATTCTATGATTCTTGTAACTAGATACAAAAGAAATGTTTCCTCTTAGCTTAAGGTAAAGAAAAACCCTTGTTAGTGGGATTCAAAATGGTGTTTCTCATTTACTTCTAAATCTGATCTCTCAGTTTTAAAAAAAAAATCAGTTCGGAATGTGACTTTTTCTCATAAAACGGGTTCCCCAAGATGCCCTTTCCCAATGGATGGAAGAAAAGGTTTGTTGAGTGCAACAATGGATGCCACGTGGATCACAAAGGACATTGGCAAGGGATGGAAAGAAAAATAAAAGAATTTTGAAGGCCCTGATTTGCTTAAGTGAAAGAAAAAAAGGCTCCATTAGGCTAATTTTTTTGATTTTAGAAGCGATCGGACGGATTCCATGTATACCGCATAACATAATGATTAAAAAAGTGGGTTGAAACACAAAGAGAAAGAATCATCGTAGATTTCTACAATGCTTTTGACATGAAAATAGGTAAAATCCATGCCTAAGCCAAATGCAAAGCATGCTAATTTTGGAATCCCACTAAAAAGAGGAGTCAATACTATATAAGTGACAACATGTTTTTGGAGAAGCAGAAGAGAGGAGATCTTGTGCCCCCCAATACAATGCCAATTTTTACATAGGATTTTTGTTGCCATGCTACAGAAAAAATAAATATAAAAAACCCAAACCCAAACCCCCTTTTTGCTTTAGTGTGTTTTGGTTGGGGCTGAGAGCTCCCAAGTGGGATGCTGCTGATGATGATGCCTTTGTATAATAATATACTTACAAAAAATATTTTTAAAAATGCCATTCCATTCCTTTCAAGTGTGGTATGCTTTGGTGTTGGACTTGTGTAAGAAGTAAAGAATTTTCAATCACACCCACTTTAAGAAGTGCCATTATATGTGTCCCTGAGTTTAATTTAGCATTTTCAATCACACCCACTTCAAGAAATGACATTATATGCACATGTGATAGTCTAGCATATTAGTCGGGAAAGAGTTTATATTTGTTTAATTTATTATTTTAAAGGAATAATTCACACTTTTCAATCACATCCAAATCAAGATCTCCCATTATATCTATGCTTCCCATAGTCTGGCATGACAACCTATAGTAATTTGATGATTCATTTTTTTAAAATAATAATTCAGTTCTTTACTTCACATTCCCTCGCCCCATCAAGAACTAAGATATATTTATAATGTGAGAATTTTGCATCAAAGCTTACTGTAATTGCATAATATATTAAATAGTTATTTTCTATTTTGAAGTAATTTAGTATTATCAATTGCACCACATCAAGAACTACCATATATTTTTCTCCGTGGCTTTAAGCATAAAATGCTACACTTTGAAATAATTTGGTATTTCCAATTACACCCACATCAAGAACAACCCTTAGATGTGTCTCTCAGACAGTTAAGGATGATGCCATCCAATAATTTGATGATCCCGTGTCCTTTTGTTTTTGAAATAATTCAATATTATCAATGACACCCGCATGAAGAAATACCATTATATTTTTTTATCTAGTAGTTTAACATCATAGTTTTCTTTAAGTACATTATTTTGTTTATTTTGAAATTATTGAGTATTATACGCCTCAAGAACTATTATTGTGCTTGCCCCTTTGTCAATTTGGAAATGTAGTCTAATGTCATTTGATAATGAATAATCACTACAGTCATTTCAAATTGGGTACATACTAGAATTATAATCCTTCTTTGGGTATATGAATTTCAGTTTTAGCTGGTGTTCTACCCAATAGAGTAGCTTTGCAAAAAAATCTTGGTGCCCATGTGAATATCTTCCCATCTGTTGATATCACTTTTAACTGTGGTCAATACTGAATTTACCCTACTGGTTTTGACGGACTGACAACTAAGTACCATTGGAATAAGTTAAATTCATTTGATTCTTGGTTTGTTTAGAGCCTCTCACATGCATTTGTTCAGATTTTGTGTGTCGTAGATTATAGAGTATAGGATGAGGCCATTTTATAAACTTGCAAGCCCTTAGTAAATTTTAATTGATCTTTGTTATAATCTACTACTCCAACAGGTGTGAAATGATCATATAGAAATTGTGGCCTTGATGTATCATTTCATTGTTAGCTTAGCCTAATCTCGAACAAATTCCACTCTAAAGATTGGCCCAAGAAGATTAATATTACCATAAGGTTAATCTTGATCATCTCAGAGTAAATCTTTGGTTCAACTGCACTTTCTTATCAAGAGAGAGTTATATGAGAAATTTGGAATTCTTATTTGTTTATACTGTATAATGTTTTTCTATATCGATTTCAAAATTTTGGGAGTCTTGCTTTATTTATGAGAAACCAATTACTTACAAGATCACCTTCTGAAATAGAAGTAACAACTGAATTTACTCCCTCATTGAATCAACCATGATTATATTTTGAATCACACTCAACTAGTTACACTGAAAGGAAACTTCACCAGGGAAATCCCCCCTCCCTCTAACAAGCAATAGAACATCGATGATAATGATCAATAGGTCAACAAAGTATGGACACTCTTCGCCGTACGTGTGGCACACATTTCCGTATAAAAATTTTATTTGCACGTTGTCATAGTTGAAGATATAAAACATGTGTTGCATCTATTTTTTCTGATGTGGAATTACAAGCACAAAGAAAACATGTAAATTCCATACAATGCATAAAATTACAAAAAAATATATGGTGTTTACAACTGTGTTGGCATAAACACATCTTCCTGATTTTTGCAACTTCTTGTTTTAAACTCCATTTTGTGTATCAATCAATTTTTTTGATGGTAGGTAAAGAAAAACCAGGTGGATGGAATGAATTTTTGTAAAAAATGCCAATAATAGAGCTAGCAAGACCATTAACAAGAGATGTTTCAACCCAAAAATTTGTGCAAAGCATGACTTTTTGGTTAACGCAGAGAAAAAGTTTGTGTTGCAAAAGATCCATAATCAACTTATTGAGAATCAGTCTACCTGATGTTTTTAGCAAATGATTTGGCAATAGGAGAGTAAAGGGGTTTCAACAATTTGGTTCTATAATTTTTTAGAGGTCTCGTCACTCCATCTACAATTGATTTTCACCTAGTCCATATCCTGTTTGGTGTAAGTGGTTTCAACAACCTGGAATACATTAGTTGTATCAATATTTTTGAATAAAAGAATGGTGGGCCTCTCACAGGTGTTTCTGGGCACTGTGCGGGTGTTGAAGAGGAAGGAAGATTTATAGGTTGAGTTGGCCCATGTAAGGAAGGTTTGTAGAGGGAACTCCAAAATGCAGGGGACCTCAATTCTTTTGAATATTTACATGTTGTAGCCCTGTGAAACAAACATCGTCGAATTGAGCCACTTGTCGTAGAAAATGATCTATTGTAGAATGTTATCTAGATCCATCTTGGTGGGCTTCATGAAGTGATGTAGTGGCGCCATCGGGTGTGCCGCTAGCAACCCGGACATGTTTATGTGAATGTCAAACTGCACACAAAAACACAATAGAAAATTTGGGAAAAATCATTTCAAATTTATAGCTTTTTATTTGAAATACGGCGTGCCATTTTTAAAGATTAATTTCAGTTAAATTAGCATTATGATTTCAATTGTTCAAAAGATCATATTGTAATTGCCAATTTTTTAGTTTAAAATAAAGTTTGAAAAAAATTAGATACTTCATATTTTTAATGTGAGATATTGATAGAGATATTAACTGATCATATTTTAATATTTTTAATTATGCCGAAAGGCCTATTCACCAGGGAACGCCTCCTCCCATTTGACATGGAAAGAGACACATAGGGTTGAGATGATTTGATTAATGACATACGGTCTGGCATAAACCTTACACTTGGCAGCGAAACGGAAGGCATGGCAGGTGAATTTTTGTGATGGCTCGATTTAGCGCAGTTCTCTTCACGTACTGATAACATCTGTTTCACCTTGGTTAACATAGATTTTAGCATGGTCAATGCCTTTATTTATATGTATGGTGGTTAACGCCTTTGGATTTTGAAATAAAGTGCTTGTATTCTTATGCAAGGAAAGTGATAAGTCTGAAAGGTCGTTTAGGATGCTTCGTTGTCCATGTTCTGCTTTGGGTTTTGTGGAGCGCCTAGTTGGGGTGGTGGGTTTGGACATGTGGGTCTATATTTCACATTCAATTTTTATTTTGTTGTTAAATAGATGGAGAAACAAATAAAAAATATGATACTTTTGAAGCCATATGATTCATATCATATTTTTTCAAACACAATGTTATCAATCTAAGGAATATTTATATCGAATATCCTCAAAAACAAATATAAAATGTGTACTAACTCTACAAACCCGTATTTTTCCTACATTAAACTTGTCTTATTAAGAAAATATTGATAATGACATATAACATGAGGATAAATCTAAAATATCTATATAACTCATAATAAAAATCGTAAAACACTAGCAAGACTGACTCATAATAGGTTAATTCTGGATCTTTTGCAACACAATTTTTTTTTGTGCGTCAACAAAAAACTCGTGATTTGGGTAAATTTGTGGGTTGAAACATGTCTTGTTATTCATCATTTGAGCAGGTGTATTCATTTAATAGGTCTTGGCAATTTCACTTTGGGAATGAACTCGAGCTTCCCCTCCAACCCCATGCCCAAAAATCTCATGCCTTTCCAGTTGATGAAAGGGGCAATGAACCTGCAAAAAAAAATTAAGGAAAGAGAATCAAGAGTGAGCACTAAATAAAATTACCTGAGCACTGTCACATCCAAGGCATATTTAATGGCAAGCTCCAGGCATCTAATTTCTGAACATCGTAAAGCTGCCTCAAACCTAAGCACGCGCAATTGTGGAAAGAGTAAAGAAGAAGAAGATGTTTGAGGTGGAGCGGTGAAATAGATTGAGAGGCATTCGCAAGATGCAAAAGCAGTGTCGTTAATGGAGCGGTGATGGGTGAAAATGATGTGAGTTTTAAAGGTGAGGGAGTACAAAATGGAGCTCATACTCTTTACGACATGCTCCTACTCTAGCCCATATGTGTTCATGATGTCTTTTCCCTAAAGAAATTTGAAGATAGATTTTTCATAAAATCCTTTTGGGTAGTTGCCGGACATGGTTTTTCAGAATGTACTCATACTTTTGGGATCTTTAGTGACCACAATTTTTTTTTTTACCATCCATGGAGGCTTAAATTGTAGTGTGCGATGAAGAAAAGAGGGAGAGAAAAAGGAGGAGAAGAAGCATCAGAGTGATGTAAAGAAGAAGAAAAAACTAGAAAATAAAGAAATCGTGCATTTTCCTAGCAGCTACAAGTAATGATAGCAATTGATTATGAGTTGGACAACCACAAGCTTAAATTGTTAAAACCCCTTTATTCTCTTGTTTCTAGATCATTTTCTCAAAACACCGCATCGATTGACTCGTAATAGATTGATTATGGATCTTTTGAAACACGATCTTTTTCTTTGCATCAACCAAAAATTCATGTTTTATGTAAATTTGTGGGTTGAAACATGTCTTGTTAATGGTGCTACTAGCTCTATCATCGACATTATTTATGACAATTTGTTTTTCCCATCTTGTTTGTCTTTACTTGTCAATTTTTTTTATCATTACATGGTGCTTTATTGTATGCTTCGATTTCATTTTCCACTCACCATTATTTATCTTTCGATGTTAACATCACACACCTCACGTGTAATTGTTAGTTATATATTCAAGTTAAACATAACAATATCAACTTAATAAATTAAAAAATTACATTCTAATTTAAATGTAAGAGCATATTTATATAAGAACAAGGGATGTGTCTTAATGTATGAGAGATAATAATTAGCTGAGGTTGGTATGGTCCTTTATGAACTCTAGGTTTTGTAGGCTTCCATGACAGAGAGAACATCTCCATATACTGCAACCTTAAAATCCTTAAATCCAACGGACTCCACTAGATTTTGGAATTGTGGGGCGGTGCGTTCTTTGCCACCTTTAAAAATAGTCATCATGGCTAAATCAAAGCTTGCAACTAACCTTGATCTAGAACTCATGTCTGTCTCCTCCGCCAGTAAACATTCAATGATAACTAACTTGCCAGCACGCTTGCTAAGGCTGAATAGCAATTGCTTAGCAGTCTACCACATCTTGTGTCATCCCAATTGTGTAACGCAGTTTGCATGGATAACATACAATTACAACAATTCATTAGCATGTTAATAGGAATTAGAAGGGGGAATATGAGTAGTATTTCACACCTTGAGAAGTATTGCATCCCCACCAGAAGGAATAGACTCGAACATGATACCTCCACGGTGCTCTATGCCTGTCGAAATTATTGGGATAAATGTTAGACCTAAATAAGCCTCAAATTACTTTGAATGTTTTGGTCCCTGCTATTTGTGTATATGTTCTAACTATATTAAAAAGAAAAATGGAAAAAAACAAAAAACATTAAAATAATAATTATAGTTAGAGGAGGGATATTAAAGTAGATTGTTTTGCAGAGAATTGGTGAATTACCTACATATGGAAATAGATAGCTTAGTAAGAATATGTCTTTTGTTCCAGGATTGTGCCATAACGGCTGTTACATCGGTTAGCTTCCATCAATTAACAATTCAATAGTTTTAAAGAGGAATAAATTATAAAAACAATTAAATAGTAGTGTGCTATATAGACACAAACACGCACACACGCACACACACACAATTAGTTAGTTGAATTAAGGATTTTAGAGTATTTGTAAGTTGCAATTAGAAATTAAATTGTAACATTAAAAATCTCACTCAAAACATTAAGAACACTCTTTAAAACAAAATGATATCATTTTTATAAATTGAGTTTTAGATATGCACTTCTAAAAGAGGACTTATAGAACCATCCCAAATTGTTTCCTTCAATAATATATATATATATATATATATATCAAATATATATATATCTAATATATAACATCATTTTATTTATACAGATGTAATTTAATTGTAACATATTTTAATTCTATAAATTAATTTAATGAATACTTAAAATTCTTAAATAAGGCACAAACTTAAAATACTAACTATATTAATTATGACAATTATATTAAGCAAAATGATATAAGAGATATGTATAACTATTTTAAATGTTATATTCTGTGTTCTTTAAAGTCAAATCAATGTCACCTAATATAAACCACAGATTATTTATCTCGATGATACTATTTTATGTTTTATAAAATTATTTTTTATTTTAGTAATAATTGAGTGTTACCAAAAAAAAAGAAGAAGAAGAAGAAGAAAAAAGAAAGAAAGAAAACTTAAACATATTAACCTAATTACATATTCCAATTCTAAAATTAGAATTTTAATATCTTAAATCAAAGTATGAGATAAAACACGGAAGAATCGGATTCCCATTGAAACTTTATATAAAACAAAATAATGTCGATCTCAACATCTCTGGATTCCATCCAAAATTTTCGACTAACCCGACATTTTAGTAGCCTTGGCAATGACAAAGGGCAAATCGAAATTAATAGCAGAAATATGCGGATAATGAGCCTTTATCATATTGCAATTCAGCCCTGTTCCTCCCCCAACATCCACCAGAATCTTCACGTCCTTGAACCCATCATAGTTCTTCAGCACATATTTCATTGACGGATTGCTCAGGGCAGAATAAAATACACCTCCCATCTGGGTATTCTGCGCAAAGTACTGAAACACAGAACTGCCCGTAGGCTTTCTCGAAGGGCACCACACCTTCCTCCAAAACAGCTTCGTGAAGATGCTGCAGCGTCTCGAGGTGAGACGTTTCAGTGTTGAGCAGAAACATGGAGCTCAACGACAGTCCATTCTCTTCTTTCGCCAGAAGTCTGGAGATTGGTGTCAAACTGTAGGATCTGGGATTCGAACCTGAGATGGCGAAGATGCCGTAGGTTGAGAGTGCCAGCAAAAGCCGCTCTAATTTTGCTTCGCTGGTTGCAGTCCCCGGGATTCGATCCGCGATCTGCTTGGCTGTGAGAGGAGTGGACTCTGCGGATAGGATGTCGGGAACTTTAAGATAAATTGCTGCCTTTACTGCCATCGGAAATGTGCAGAGATAGGATAATTCCAGCAAAGCCTGCGTGCTTTCAATTGATGTATAACAATTGTGACCAGCCATGGTCGAACTAATGCTGGAAAATGCCAAGGCAGAGTTGATTTATTGCAGAGGAGAAGAGACTCGTGCATTTTTATGTATTCAAGTGGAAATCTGCATACGGTGGAAAGGGGCGGCCTATGAATGTGGTCGTTGAAATGCCAACATCGATTTAATTTTGAAATGGGACAATTTTCTACTAAGTTTGTAGCAAACTGTGGCAGAAGCTCGTCCATGTATCAAATTCTCGAGATATACTAGTTTTTAAGGTGTATTAATGATATAATTGAAAGGGCAATCATTGTAATTGGTAATACCAAGAAACTCAGTTGACGAACTAGGAAATTTTACGGCCTTCATTGTTACTAAATTTTAGTTTAAATATAAAAAAGAAGTGTTTTGTTGTTTGGTTGGAAATGCTTCATTAGATTTAACCTCAATGTCCCCAGCCTCAGTAAATTTTAGTTTGATATGAAGAAGGGACCACTAGATGCACAAGTTTCATACAACCTCCTAGTAAATGCCCTGATCTTTACGAATCAACCAAGATCTCATTGAAAAATGCTTCACTAGATTGATCAACTAGCAATCACACATGAATTGTATGATGGAAACGTCGAATGTGATACATTGAGAATGTGAAATTGGAGGGGACGAAATGGTGGTGAAGGAGGAGGGTCATTGAAGAAGGGGGGTTTGAGGGAGAAGAAGTCAAAGGTCAGCAAAACATTTGGGAGAATCAATGCAAAACTCTTCTTTCCTACAGCCATGTGCCATTTTTGTCAATTGTTAGGAGGAAGGGGAAGTGGTGTGCAAGGCATCGAAACACCATATTTTGGAGATATCTTAAGAGGAAAGGAGTAGTCAATCAATATTGCCAATGTCAATAATTGATGTTTAGGGCTTGTGTTTTTTGGGTATTAAGAAAACTATCACGGTAACGAATAATCTGTATTCCATGTTATCGTCTCCATCTCGCTTGCATTTTTCACATGAGTGCAATTTAAACTTAAAGGGGTCAAAAAAATTGGGGACATTCCAAAAGGTTCTTGGTTTGAAACCCAATCACTCAAATACAACAAACCATGCTCTCTTTTTGTGAATTGGGAAGAAATGTTGCCCATGTACTTCAACCATGGAAGCTATTTATACTTTAGCTAGAAGTGAGGACAACTATTCTTGACATGTGTCAAGGGTTACCCGACAGGGGAAACACATCGATCGCCATAAAATGGGATTTGCTATTTTTTATTGGTGGGAAGGTTGTTGATTGGGAAGAGTTTAATTTATTAGATAAGACAAAGAAATGATTAAAAATGATGGAAATAAAAAGGTGAAAATTAATTCCTATATCTCCCACATCTATTCCGTGGGTTAGAGTGTCCCCACCCAAAAAAATATTTGCTATTTGTGCTCCACCTTACCATCTCAATCTCATTTGGATTATTCACATGAGTGCAATATACGCTTAAGGGGCAAAAATAAAAGGGGATAATCCAATAGGTTCAATGGTTCGAAACCCAAACACACTACTTTTTGTATCACTTTTAAGGCATCTTTTGCAGTGTTAACTTGAAGTAATTGCAGGGAAATAAGGGATACGTGAAAAATCATTGATAATATAGCACCTCTAACGGTTGATCATATGAGTGACAAGTAGATTTTATTTGTCTATCATTTTTTTCTATTTTTTACAATGTCTATGTCATCAATTGAAAAGAATGGGACAATCTAATAACTTCAAGGTTCGAAACCCAACTACACTACTTTATTTTTGTAGTAATTTCCAAGGTTCACTTTTAGTTTGAAGCTCAAGAAATTATAGGGAAATAAGGGATGCACGAGAATTCATCAATAATTGAGCCCCTCGAATGGTTAGTTATATGAGTAAGAAGTAGATTTTGTTTTCCAATCATTTTGTTTATGATATTAAGATCATCAATTGGAAAATGATTACTTTAGTAGATAAGATGTACACATGAATGGAAAGCTAGAAATAAATATGTGAAAATGAAATACATGAATGTTCCACACCTATTCCATGCCAAGATTATTCCTGTCCAAATAATATTTGTTATATGTGCTCCACTTTATAGTCTTGATCTTGTTTATTCATGTGAACAAAAGTTATACTTCAAGGGGCCAAAATAAAAAATGGGAAAATTCAAAAGGTTCCAGGTTTGAAATCAAACCCAATACTTGCTTGTTGTAGCACTTTGTGGACCTCCTTTTTGATTTTAAGCATGATTAATTTTAGGAAAACAATTAATGCATAGAAAATCATCGATAATTGAAATCCATTGGCTTGTCATATGAACATGAAGTAGATTGTACTCTTAATTGAATGTTTTAAATTGGGACTCCGTATGATTTGTAACGTTGTAAAGACCAAATTTCTCTTTAATTTATAAGGAGACTTTTTTACTAATAATACCATCAAATTGTGTCGTGTAATACACATTTCTATAATAGATTCCTTGTGCACATGTCGACGATAAAAAAATTGAGGAAAATCCTATAGGATCCAAGTTTGATACCCAACCCCATGCTGGCTTGTACTAGAACTTCGTATCCCCCTTTTTACAACATCAAGATCATTGACTAGATGATGTTTAATATGGTAGATAATATGTAGACATGAATGGAAATCTAGAAATAATAATTTGTAAATTAAATACGTAAATGTCCCGCACCTATTCCATGGATAAGATAGTTCCTGTCCAAATATTATATTCTATATTTTCCCCACTTTATAGTCTTGATCTTTTTTATTCATGTGAGAAAAAGTTGCACTTCAAGTGGCTAACATAAAAAATGGGGAAAATTTCCAAGTATGAAATCAAAGTCAATACTTTCTTTTTGTAGCACTTTGCAAACCCTTTTTTCAGTTTTAAGGTTGATTAATTTTAGGAAAACAGTATATGCACAACCAATAATTGATTATTAAGCTCCTCTATTATTTGGTCATATGAGTGGGAAGTAGTGATCTAGATAACAACCAAGGTAACAATTCTAGTGGGGAAACTTCTGGGAGTCATAAATTTTACATCATAGCTTAGATTGACTCCATTCAAAAAGTTTCTCAAAGATTGGAAAGTGTAAAATATGGTGAAGAGAAGTCAAACAATGTTTGGAAAAGTGTGACCCCTAAAATCTAGTTTTGAAGTCCTCAAAATGCAATTTCATGAAAAATAGTAATTTCATAAAATATTTGCATATGTAATTCATGAAATATGAAGCGCCTTGCATACCTCAATATTGGTGACCTTGAACATTATTTTAGACGTCTCTTCATATTTTAAAAATTACTATATAAGTATATGCGATCTGTAAAAAAAAGACACTCATCTCTTTACAGAGATAACTATTATAATCATAGTCTTCAGAGTAATATACATCTCTTCTTAGAGATAGTTTTACTGTTTACATCTAGCACAATTTTTATTTTGTACTTTAATCACAAAACCCCTGTGAAGACCCTGCAACACTATTTTACCAATCACAACAATTTTAACTAGAAATGGAAATAACTTGCAACAAATAACTCAAGCAAAAGAACTCGAAATGATATTGCAAATAACTTAGAATGATATTGAATTGTAAGCATCTTCAACAGGGAAACCTCATTTGAGAAATCTCAATAAAATATATTCATGGATGCCTCATTGAGCCTCCAAACCTTCTTATATACTAATTCCTATCCGAAAAACTACTACTTCCTGCACATGTGGGATTATTCAAATATGTTGAAGGGACGAATTACAAATCATATGCATCAAAAGTAGCTAATCTACTACAAATAAAATAGAAGGGTAGGAACATCCCCTCCCTCTTGGTAAAAGATTTATCCTCAAATATTCAGATGTGGAAATTGGTGCTAAATCTGGAGAAGTGGCTCCCATGTTGTGTCTTCTAGGTGCATGTCGTGCCAGTGGATTATGAATTTTGTGATGGAGCATGAGAAAAGTTGGTGGCTCCACATGTATAGGATGGCTTATAGTTTGAGAAGGATGGTGTCTTCATTATCAAGTTGTGGTAGAGTGGTTTTTACTTGGACATTGGTTCCCAGAAATTTATTGAAATAGGTGACATAGAAAACTAGGTGAATTTTAGAGGAAGGTGGAAGATCCAACTTGTAAGCACTTGAACCAATTTTCTGAAGTACCTTATATGGCCCGTTAAACTTTAGAGAAATCTTATGACTCCCTTTGATCTTCAAGGATGATTACTTATAAATTTGGAGATGAAGGAAGAGCATATTGCTTGGTTGGAAGGTGTGCTTGGAGTAGTGTTGATAAACCTGCTGCTCATGTGCTTTTGTGCCATGTGGAGATTGGCTCGTAGAGTGCTGAGAATTTGATCTTGGTTACATAGAGTAGTGTCGATGGTATGAAATCTCGAATTTCCAAAGTTATATAGAAGAAGGGTTTGTGGATTTTTATGATAGACTGCTTAATATGGGGTCATTTTAGTAGAAGTGTGGTATGAGGTATTGTACCACCACTTTGTAAGCGGAAGCCACTTTGTCCAGTGGTGTTGTTGTTCTGAAACAAAATAATGATGGAATGTTTCTAAACACTTGTTGAATATTTTTGACTCACCATCCGTCTTGGGGTGATACCTGAAGCTCATCTTCAATTGGGTGCCTGTTTGTTGGAAAATATTTGTCTGAAATTTACTGGTGATAGTTACATCACAATCAGATATAATGGAGGAAGGAATGCCATGTATACGGAAAATATGATCCATCAAAATATGGGTGACCCTAGAGGCTTTATATGGATGCATGAGGGAACAAAAATAACTATATTTAGAGAGGCATTCGACCATAAAAAAGATCACTATTTTAACTCTCGGCTTAGGAAGACCCTCGATAAAATCCATAGTGATATCTATCCAGATCCTAGTCAAAATTTGGAAGGGTTCCAAAAAACTAGGAATTGTTGTTGTCTCACCTCTTTTGTGTTGGAAGGTAGCACATTTTTCCACCATCTATTTAATAACACCCTTCATTCCTTCCAAAATAAGTTTATGCATGCCCGCTCATAGGTTTTGAGAAATATGGAGTGTCCTGCTGATGGAGAAGCATGGATTTCATAGAAGAAATCTTGATGAAGGTCTATCCAATGAAGAAGCACCAGATGACCCTTGTGGCACAAAAATTCACCATCCCATGAATAATGTGGTATGGTTGCGAGGTCAGTGGCATATCACTGGATGAGGTGCTGTGAGGACGGATCAAGTGCATAACCATTTTTTTATAGATTCCATCAATTTTGGGATGGGAATGGAGATGGCTGATAGGGATGCCTTGTCCTCAAATGCACATGAGAGAGAATCAACCACAATATTTTCTTTACCCTTATTATAATTTATCTCATAATCATACCCCATGAGTTTTCTGATCTATTTCTATTGTGTTGGGGATGAGACCCATTGTTCCATTAAGTATTTCAATATCTCATGATCTATTTTGATGCAAAAATGATTCCCCAATAGGTATGACCATTATTTTTTTACTACATGGAGAATTGCCATCATTTCCTTCTCATATGTAGACAAGGCTAAGTTTCGGCCCAAAAGAGATTTGATAGTGAAGGTAATTGGGTGACCTTCATTGAGAAGGACAAAACCCAAGTAATTCCTACATGCATCACTTTCAATGGTGAAAGTTTGAGAGAATTTTGGCATGGCCAAAACTAGTGTGCTACACATATCCTCTTGAAGAGCCACAAATGTATGGCCAACTATTGTGGTTTAGGTGAAGGCATCCTTCTTTAATAAAGTAGTCAAGGGGGTCGCGATATTTGCATAGTCCTTGAAAAAATTGCGATAGTACCCGATAAAGCCTAGGAAACCATGAAGGCACTTGAGATTTTTTGGCCGAGGCCACTCCTGCATTGCACTGATCTTGTCTGGATCTACACAGACCCTATCAAAAGAGACAATGTGCCCTAGATATTCCACTTCTTCAAGGCCAAAGGAACCCCTGGAATTTTTGGAACATAATTTATTTTCTGACAAAATTTGTAATGCCCTGTTAATATGTTGGAGGTGCTCAGCCCATGTGCAGGTGTAGATCAAGATATCGTTAAAGAAAACTAGGACAAAATGACAGAGGAAAGGCTGAAAGATTTTATTCATGAGTCCTTAAAAGGTGGAAGGGGCATTTGTAAGGCCAAATGGTATGACCGAAAATTCATAGTAACCATCATGAGTGCATAATGATGTTTTTGGAATGTCTTAAGGATACAGTTGAATCTGGTGATAGCTGGAGTGAAGGTCCAATTTGGAGAAACTTTTTCCCCATGGAGCTCATCTAGAAGCTCATTAATGACTGGAATGGGGAAATTATCTTTGATGGTAAGGTGGTTAAGGGGATGAAAGTGTATGCAGAGCCACCACGATTTGTCCTTTTTGTGGATAAGAAGTACTTGATAGGAGTAAGAGCTGGTGTTGGGGTGAATGACGTCAGATTTAAGGAGGTCCCAGAATAGGTTTTCAATTTTAGTCTTTTGCAGATATGGATTGCGGTAGAGATGGATGTTTGAGGGATGATTCCTAGAAGGAGTGGGATGTGGTGATCTTCATGATGTGATGGGGGAAAACTCATTGGTTTGATAAAAATAGTATCATGTTTGTCGAGGATGGTTTACAAGTCTTTAGGGTAGCTAGCAGTAGTGTGGGGTTGGAGTTGGATGGAGTGTAGATGGGAAATTATCCCATGAGATCCTTTCTTCAAAAAGATTTCAATGCAATGGGAGCTGATGATGGAATAAAATCCTAGAAATAATACCTTTAAGGTGTGCTTCCGGCCATTATCTATGAATTGCATTCATAGATCAGAAAAATCCCATAGAATTGGTCCCAAAGTGTGGAGCCATTATGCACCTAAAACCACATCACATTCACGTAGATGTAGGACAAAATATCCATTCACAAAGTGTAGTTTCCTATCACAATGCATACATTCTGACATTTCCCTTTACAAGGAAATGTTCCTCCATTAGCAATCAATAATTCAAATCTAGAACAAGGGTACACAAAGAAGTCTACCTTCTTAGCAATGCAGGGATTGATGAAATTGTGTGTGCTACCTGAGTCAATGAGTATTGTGAGAGGAATATTTTTGAAGCACCTGTTATCCAAAATTCACCCCCCCAGGGTAAATTTGATAACATGCATCAGAATATCCAAATCCCAAGAAAATTGATGGATTCAGAGCAAAAACCAGGTTTCTAGGGCCCCTTCAGGAATTTTTCTAAATCCCCAGGCCGAAGATGGAAAGTGCAAGCTCTGAGAAAATGCGGAAAAAGTTGCAGAAGGCAAATAGGTTGATCCAGGAAAAAATCATAAAAATGACTAAGTCCTAGTCCTAGGAGCAACAGGGACATCTGGGACAAAAGTACGCGGCGGGCGCGAAGAGCCGATCCGGCCGAAGGAGAAAACATTGGCTAACTGCTGAGAGGGATGCAAATGGGAAAATCGGGCCAAAAAGGCGCGAACCGGCCGAACCAGCCGAAAAGAGTCAAGTCAGTCCGAAACAAAGTGGGACAAGCGGGCCAAAAATACCCGAACTGGCCGAATCGGCCGAAATAAGTCCAGAGGGCCCAAAATCAAATGGGGCATCTGGGACAAATGGACGCGAAATGCCCGAACCGGCCGAAATGAGCACAAAAGGCCCAAAATCAAATGGGACATCCGGGACAAATGGAGGCAAAGTACGTGAAGGAGTCGAAGGGGCTGAGGACCAATGAGAAATCGCCACGTGCCACAAGGAGAAAAAGTCAAAAGGTCAAAGGGGCGAGTTATCGAGCGCTGAACCGAACCAATGAAATGGCGCCACGTGTCTAAGTTTAAGGGGCCCACAAGAAATTTCAAAAGGAAAGCCCGCGAAAGATGGAGGAGAGAGAATTGCTCATCCAATCAGCACGTGCCACGTGTCATCCAGGTGGCAGAGCACGGGAAATATTTCAAAATCCGTTTTTGTCTGCTCCGTTGCCTAAATCTTCAAATCACCATATCTTTTGATCCAGAGCTCGGATTTCCACGTTCTTTATATCAACAGAAAGCTTATGAAATTCTCTACATGATTCTGGGATCAATCTCGAGTTTTGGTCCAGTCTGAAGAGAGAAAATCGAGAAACGGCTCTGACACGTGTGCACGGCCAGAAGTGACATTTCAGCGGCCAAATTAATGCAGAATGGGTCGCATTCTCCTCCAAATCAGTCAAATATGACAGGGTATGGGTTTGTAAGGTTCCCCATACCGATTTAATGCACATGCAGTCATGAGGAATGGGCTTGCACGTTTTCCTACTTTTCTGTCCCCTGGGCTCGACCCATGTAATGTAAAAAGCCAGATTTGGCTCGTTTTGAGAAAAGGTTGTTCATTCTTTCTGCTCTGCCCTCCCTTCTTTTCTTTTCTAGGCTTGAAAATGGAGTTCGAACCTCCTCCCTACTCTGTAATGGCGTTTTTTCCCTTTTACTAATGGAATGATGTTCTGTGCAAACTTCTGGAGCAACAAAACGTGTTTTGTGATGCATCTGTCCATCCTTCCTCGTTTTTGCTTGTTCTCTTCTTGCCTCTCTTCATTGCAGGTATTTGTGCATGTTTGAATGTTCATTGCAGGTCTGGAGCTATGTTTATGGAGTTTTGGGACATTTTCTGTGTGAAATCTATCCTTGGGCCTGTGATGCATCTGTCCATCCTTCCCATTGCTCACCTCTCTTTGTCCCATGGCAGTTTTGATAGAGGTTCAAAATTCTCCTTCTCTGGTGTATCACCGTTTTAGTGTAGGCTTTTGCTGTTTTTCCCTTCTCTCTCTCTCTCTCTGTCTCCTTGGCATGGTTAGATTAGGATTAGATTAGCTTGCCTGCGCTGGAATAGCTTGTGGCAGGTAGTTTAGGAGCAGGAACTAGCCTTCTCTGGATATTCCTCTCTCGGTTTCACAAGTCCCACGCTTGGAGAGAGGTTTCCATGTTGTGCAATCATACTGGATGCCTGAACATCAACCTAGAAGCCTGATGTGCGTCCAGGGGTGCTGTGATTTTGCACTAACAGTTTTGGCACGCCGGTTGGGACCTTAGAGGTCTTTCACTTCATCTTTTGCAGGTTGATGTGTTCCTGTGAAGATTTCAGCCTTTGGAGGCACTTGCAAACACATCTGGCGACTCCATCTGGTCAACAACCCATCTCTGAAGTTGCAGACCTTCCTTTCCATTCATTTTCATTCATTTTCCATTCATCCTTCTTTCCACTTCTTTCATTCTTCCCCATTCTATGAAGTTGTGCAATCATGACTTCATTTCCATCATGGATTTCATATCAACAACAACAGTATATTCCACCTCCAACAGGTTTTACAAATCCTCCAGATCAGCATGCATATTCATATGAACAGCAGTGCCAAAGTCAGTTTGGCTATGGAGCTTTCCAAGAGCAAGAGTATGCATATAATGAAGACAATCAGATGCAAGATGCTGGTCTGTTGGAGAAAATCCAAAAGATGGAGGTAAACATAGTGCAGTCCAGGGCTCAGGCATAGATGAAAGCTTTTGGAATCAGTTATGGAGCACCCTGTCCATGGGTGGGACCTTTTCCAAGGCATTACAGCCCTCAGGAGAAGCTTGACTTCATGATTGCAACACTGCCTTTGCTTGCAAAGTGGATTGAAGAAATAGAGGTGTATGAGAGAAGTATTCAGCAACCTTGTCAATGGGTAAGCACACCTTCTCATGCCTTTTCTTTTCCTCTTCCCCAATCTGTTTCATTTTAGCAGTGTCAAGTTTCAAACCCTCCATCTGCTGTCCCAAGTGTTGAATCCATCCCTCCATCCTCTAGTCTTCCACCCCATCTCGATTCTTCTTTCCTTTTCCCTTCTAAACAGTCATCCCCTCCACAAGAGCTAACAGAAACACCCCCTCTTCCAAAGAAACAAGAGGTTTCACCTCCTCCACCACCACAAAAAATTGCAAAAATCAGTCATGAGGGACAGCAAGAGGAAGGGGAAGCTGCTCCAAATCCAAAAGAAGAGGAGCAAAATCTAGCTGTGGAGGAGAAAAATGCAGATCCAAGGGCTTTGAGCACAAAGCAGGTTACAGAAGAACCTTCAGTTCTTCTTTCCACTTCATCTCTCTCAAGTTCTAGCACTGAAAAGGAGTTTGATCTCTCAAACTCAATATTGGAGAGTGAAGGAAACCATGGTGGTCAAGTTGCAGATCAAGAGGACACCATGGAGGAAGTTGAACACGAACAACAGGACAACAATGAGGCAGTTTACCTGTCAGATTTGGAGGACTGTTTTGATGGAGAAGAGCCGGTTGAGTTTTCACCATTCTCTCTTTCATCATCCACATTCCAAACACAAGAGCTTGCTGCCATGAAGGAGAGCTTTCATTTGCAGCAGCCTGCATCTTATAGCAGCTCTTTGGAATCAAGATTGGAAGATTCTAATCTTCCATGTTCTTTATTGGAGGAAGAGAAAGGACAGAAGGATTCCACCATTTCTTCCACACCATCCATTCAAGGTCTATAAGAAGACTCCATTTTTGGAGTTGGAAATCAGAGCTATGGGCACATCCAAAGGATCAGACCACACCCAATCAGGTTCTTGGCTTCATTGGAGCCAAAGGAGAAGCCACAACCAGTCATGCTTGCTTCTGAGCATGAGGATGAGCTACAAAGTACCAAGGATCAGCTGCCATACCTCTCCAATCCAAATGCAGAGCAACTAAAAGAGGTATTGGATTTTTTAGTTGATACCTTGATGATTTGGATAGAAGACTAGCTTCTTGTTGATTTTCCATCCATCCAAACAGCCATGATCAGTGCCAAATCAATTGCATGGCTGCCAATTTTGAAGAAAGGAAGCTATTTCTCACAACCAGTTGCAGGGTTTGTTTAGCTTGCCTTTGCTTCCAGCTAGAGTAGAGTAGGTAGATTTTCTTTCAGTAGAAGAAGTGCTCGTGCACACTCTGCATGTTCCATTTGGGGCATGTATGATTTTCAGTTTTGTACATAGTTTTGGTGTTGCTGGTTTTGCTCTGGCATAGTTCATTTCAGTGGTTTTGGTGAGAACAACTACATGCTCAGTGGGTTTCCAAGTGGCTCAGAGGGGAGATTTTCAAGGTTCAGATCAGTTTTCAGGCTATTACTTATGACTCCATGCCCAATGGATTGCTTCAGGCTACTGGTCTTTTCATCTAGCAGGCAGATGATCCCGCTGAGTCGCCAAATTGTTATCCAAAATTCACCCCCCCAGGGTAAATTTGATAACATGCATCAGAATATCCAAATCCCAAGAAAATTGATGGATTTAGAGCAAAAATCAGGTTTCTAGGGCCCCTTTAGGAATTTTTCTAAATCCCCAGGCCGAAGATGGAAAGTGCAAGCTTTGAGAAAATGTGGAAAAAGTTGTAGAAGGCAAATAGGTTGATCCAGGAAAAAATCATAAAAATGACTAAGTCCTAGTCCTAGGAGCAACAGGGACATCTGGGACACAAGTACGTGGCGGGCGCGAAGAGCCGATCCGGCCGAAGGAGAAAAAATTGGCTAACTGCTGAGAGGGACGCAAATGGGACAATCGGGCCAAAAAGGCGCGAACCGGCCGAACCGGCCGAAAAGAGTCAAGTCAGTCCGAAACAAAGTGGGACAAGTGGGCCAAAAATACCCGAACCGGCCGAATCGGCCGAAATAAGCCCAGAGGGCCCAAAATCAAATGGGACATCTGGGACAAATGGACACGAAATGCCCGAACCGGCCGAAATGAGCACAAAGGGCCCAAAATCAAATGGGACATCCGGGAAAAATGGAGGCGAAGTACGCGAAGGAGCCGAAGGGGCCGAGGACCAATGAGAAATCGCCACGTGCCACAAGGAGAAAAAGTCAAAAGGTCAAAGGGGCGAGTTATCGAGCGCTGAACCAAACCAATGAAATGGCGCCACGTGTCTAAGTTTAAGGGGCCCACAAGTAATTTCAAAAGGAAAGCCCGCAAAAGACAGAGGAGAGAGAATTGCTCGTCTAATCAGCACGTGCCACGTGTCATCTAGGTGGCAGAGTGCGGGAAATATTTCAAAATCCGTTTTTGTCTGCTCCGTGCCCTAAATCTTCAGATCGCCATATCTTTTGATCCAGAGCTCAGATTTCCACGTTCTTTATATCAACGGAAAGCTTATGAAATTCTCTACATGATTCTGGGATCAATCTCGAGTTTTGGTCCAGTCTGAAGAGAGAAAATCGAGAAACGGCTCTGAGACATGTGCACGGCCAGAAGTGACATTTCAGCGGCCAAATTAATGCAGAATGGGTCACATTCTCCTCCAAATCGGTCAAAGATGATAGGGTATGGGTTTTTAAGGTTACCCATGCTGATTTAATGCACCTGAAGTCATGAGGAATGGGCTTGCACGTTTTCCTACTTTTCTGTCCCCTGGGCTCGACCCATGTAATGTAAAAAGCCAGATTTGGCTCGTTTTGAGAAAAGGTTGTTCATTCTTTCTGCTCTACCCTCCCTTCTTTTCTTCTCTAGGCTTGAAAATGGAGTTCGAACCTCCTCCCTGCTCTGTAATGGCTTTTTTTCCCTTTTACTAATGGAATGATGTTCTGTGCAAACTTCTGGAGCAACAAAACGTGTTTTGTGATGCATCTGTCCATCCTTCCTCGTTTTTGCTTGTTCTCTTCTTGCCTCTCTTCATTGCAGGTATTTGTGCATGTTTGAATGTTCATTGCAGGTCTGGAGCTGTGTTCATGGAGTTTTGGGACATTTTCTGTGTGAAATCTATCCTTGGGCCTGCGATGCATCTGTCCATCCTTCCCATTGCTCACCTCTCTTTGTCCCATGGCAGTTTTGATAGAGGTTCAACATTCTCCTTCTCTGGTGTATAACCATTTTAGTGTAGGCTTTTGCTATTTTTCCCTTCTCTCTCTCTCTCTGTCTCCTTGGCATGGTTAGATTAGGATTAGATTAGCTTGCCTGTGCTGGAATAGCTTGTGGCAGGTAGTTTAGGAGCAGGAACCAGCCTTCTCTGGAGATTCCTCTCTCGGTTTCACAAGTCCCACGCTTGGAGAGAGGTTTCCATGTTGTGCAATCATACTGGATGCCTGAACATCAACCTAGAAGCCTGATGTGCGTCCAGGGGTGCTGTGATTTTGCACTAACAGCACCCCTTGACATTCATAGTTTTCAGGGTGGTAACACCAACTAGTGAATGCAGGGAGATATCTGGTTGATCCTCTTGGGGTGCAGTATCTTCTACTGGGCTTGGTTGATTTGGAGCATCCTGGAAGTCCCTGCTATTGGTCTCACTGTCTTGTTCTAGTGGTGATTCCACATCTAGTAAGTAATTCTTTCATGTGACACACCTTTTACCCTTAACCCATTTATCACCTTAGTTGTAACATAATCCCTTATCCTTACATGCCCACATCTCGACCTCGGTGAGAAGCTTGATCTCGGTGTTGGACATCAGTAGCTAGTTGGTTGAGTTCTTGGTTGTGGATGACAGTAGGAGTCGACGTTGTTATGAGATTTTAGCCCAAGATGGTCCAAAGGAGTAACATCAAAATTTGATGTTGCATGATGATTGGGAGTTGTTGTTGATGTAAATATTTTTTTGAGAGAAAGTTAATGCAAGATCATGGTATTTTGAGGTCCAAACACGCTGACTGGCTAAAGGGCAGTTTTAGGATCTAAAATAACAGGGTCTAGTAAATCAAGTATAACTGGAGCTACAGGTGAAGTTTTGAGATGACTAAAGTTGAATTGGAAATAGGATTCGGATATATATCCTTTGATATATTTATTTCCTTATGATGTTGTCATTTTATAGGGTTTCCAGAGCATTCTTTGAGTAGGAATATTTTTTGGCAGTTCAAGACATGATGTGTTTCATTGAAATTTTGAGTTGTTTGAAGAATGAGAGGGATTAGGTTATCCTTTCTATCACATGGAATTTAAACAGGGATACATTTTTCATCCAATTAATCCATTTATAGGTATTTAATGTTCCTATAAATTATTTTATTATCTAATCTTTGAAAATAACTTATTGGGAAGGTTGATCTAGTGAAGACAAAAATTTACTGTGTTTTTCATCAGGTGAGTGTTAAAAGGCTTCTAAATTTATTATAAGTGTTTCTAAATGATGGTTAATTTTTTTAAAGTTTTTCTATATGGAATTATTTCATGGTTATTGTAGAAGTGCTATGGTGATCAGATTTAATTTTCCAAGGTCTTGCTGAAGGGTGTAGGAAACAACAATGTCTTGAGAATTACAAAGAGTGAACTAGGGGCCATTAAATGGAATAATTTGATTTCTTGAGATATTATTTGTGACCATTTATGGATGTTTAATATGTTATTTTAATCATTCATGTGTGTTGATTTATGGGTTCATGAAATAAGCATGGTTTTGGAAGTGAGGGAATTTTTATCACTCCAATGTGCCCATGGGGTTTTTGGGCTATTTCTGACACAATAGAATGAAGTGTTTAGGCTAGGATGACATACTATCGGTCAGTTGTGGCTGTTATTAGTGATTTAATTTTGGGATTTTTTTATGAATCTAGTGTGGTCGATGTAAGTAGAGGAAAACTGACCTAATTTTGGATTTGAGCCTCAAAGAGAGGCTATACAAGTAAAGATGTATTGGGTACAATATTGTTTCTGGCTAATCTTTTGGAACCCCTTTTTATCTTATTTTGAAGAATAATTTTGCTGAAAATAAAAAACCCTTTGAGCCTAGCCCAAAAAACCCCTATGAATCTCATTCTATGATTTTATTTTGGTTGAGTCTTCATGAGGATGAATTTAAGGAAGTGAACAAATATGGTATTGTTTCTTTGAGAGCGAGTTGAAGGAGGAGGGGAATATTTGGGTCCTTGTATTTATATGTTATCTTCATATCATATTGATTTTATTTTTAGTTTTATAGAAGTGTCTTCAAATCTAATATTTAAGTTGTGAATACCTTATTAAAGAATTACTATCTTCATGTGTGGATACTCTTGATACACTGATGGATTCATATTGAGTACATCTTCATTGTCAACTTGTGATTGCTAGTGTTAAAGACACTAATTCCTTATAATATGATTTGAATATCAATATAAGTTGTGATGGATCTAAATTGAACATCAATAAAATTGGTTTATCGTTTTTCATCTTGTGATTCCTTTCATTTGAGTATGACATTAATTTTGAATAAAATTTTGTATGTTTTGATATGTGTGCTTCATGATTTTGTGTGGCTAGGGTTTTGAAGAATAAAAGTGAGTAATTTTTATTTGGGACTTATTCAACCCCACCCTCTTAGTCCCTTATCACCTCCAATAGTTGGTACCAGAGAACATTCCCTTGAAAGTAGCCTAATGAGATAGAGGGATATATCTTAGAGTGACAAGATGACTACTGGGGACAATCCCTATTGGCTATCAACATGATAAGGCATGGTGACCCATATTTATAGGATGTCAGCATCTCATGCAGAAAATAGTCAATTTGGAATTTTAGAGGAAGGAATCAAGCTCTCTAAGATTCAATGCCCAAAGATGAGATCAAGATAAGTTGAAGGTGAAGAGAGAAGAATGTATCAAACATTGAGGTTGAAGAAAAAGGAACTGAAGAAAGAGTTAAGGATCCACCATGACAAGTAAAGGTGCTCATCATTTCATGAGATTTTAGAAAATTATGATCCGTAAGATGTTAGGAAAGCAAAGGGTGTATAATGCTTGAAAAGTCCGAGGATTCAATGAGGGTTCATCCAAGTCAGAGAAGAATGAAGAAGAATCACAGTCCAGGATCTAATGAAATGAAGGCAAACATCCAAATAAGGTATAGAGTTCCAAGGCTTTCATCTCATGGGGGATCACCTATCATGCACAGCCAAATGCAGCTATAGGTATGGTTTTTTTTTATGGAAATTACTACAAGTGTGATATTTATGGACATAGGGATAGTAACATGTGTAGTCCTAAGATTAAAAATAACTATGACTGCAAAGGAAAAGTCTTAAGGAACATAATTGTGAAGGAAAGAAGGAAGACGAATTTCAAGATAAGAGGAAGTAAGAATTAGGTCAAATATATGGAGTTCAATGTTATCTTTACCGTGAAAAATTACATCTTGAAAATTATTTTAAGAATGAACAACCAAGCACTAGAATGCATGTAAGAAAGCTTCAATGGTTATTGCTACACTTGTAAATGAATATGGAAATAGGTATTTTGAGTGTAAAGAGAAGATACCTTATATGATTTAGGTACCACAAGATAGGGCACATTGCAAGGTGTTGTGATGTAGGAAAATTGAAGAAAGAAACTCATGGATCTTAATCAACAAGTTTAAGAAGTACAAAAAAAAGGAAGATTCTACGTCAAAGTACTCAAGATGTTTCCAAAAGTGTGATTGATAAAAAGGAAGAGTATAATGTGTAAAAAAAGTTAAAAAAGAGAATAGATGGATCAGTCAAGCAGCTAAGAAGAGGGATTGAGACCTTATTTAGGTCTCTCATCTAGCTCCCTTTATGGTGACATGTGCCTCTATTATGCTTCATAGGGGTGTATTGGTTCTAAAGAATCATTGGAGTGAGCGGTAGTATATATTTTTATGTGTTTCGTGTCCTCTTCCATCATGTTGATTTATGTTTTCTTCAAGTCATATAGAATGTTCTTCATTATGTTCTATAGAGTTAGTCAGTGTTGTGTTTTTCAAGTGTTTAATGTATTATAATCCTTCATCAAAGAATAAAAATTTGTAGTTTCCATAGTCTGAGTTTATTTGAGCTCACTGTGTTAAAATTTCGTGTTGTCATGATGAACTCAGTAGGCTTATGGATCATGAGAAAGTCCCATAAGGATGATGTCATATGAGAGTCATAAAATTCTTATGAAGTGGATTAATAATTGTCAAAGGTCTATCTTTAACTCATCTTGTCATGGAATTTTTAAGTGTTTTAAAGGGTCCTTGGTGGATTCTCAATCAGAGTCTTCTCAGTCTAAGCCTTGCATAGTCCTAATGTAATGATTCTGTCGTGTATGAGATGTTGTAGGGTGTTCATGAAGTCTCTAGTTCATGTTTGATAGATAATATTCTATAAGTTTTATGAAGCTATGAAAGGTGTCCTCATAAGTTTGAGTGGAGATCATTTTGAGGTCATAGAAGGATATCCTTTTTCATAAGAATGTCTTAGTAATGGTCATTTGAACGGTATGTCACATAGGTTCACTCATTGGTTTGTGTAGGTCATTGTGTCATTGTGTCTTGATATTCATAAGGGAGTTACATGCTCTTATGTAGTATGATTTGAAGATGAAGCTATGTCATTAAAATGGATAACATGTTCATCTGCATATCACTTGATCAAGTGGTTTTTATTAATGAGGTAATGGTCAGTCACCGGTGATGTTTAAGTGTATATCCTAGAAAATTGACCAAGGTAAGAAGGTGGTATCACATGGTTCCATATCAATTGTGTCAAGTGCTGTGGAAGTGGTTTGTAAGTGGAATGTTATTATAATGGTGTTGATGAATCTAGTTTGTGGACTCTTGAAGAGCAAAAATTTGTGCACTCTTTGAGTTCTCTCTTGCCTTTAAAAATAGTGATTTCACAGTGCACTGTATGAGTGGTATGGAAGGCAATAGATGAAGTTGAAGGTGAAAATGTTTGGTATCCATAAGCTAAAATATTATACACAATCTTCTAGATAAACATGTGATGTCTTCAAGAATCAAGAGGTATTATATCCTAAATAAGTCTAAATTATCTAAAAATAGTGTCATAACAGTAAATTGATAGTGAAAGTGCAAAATGACCTAATTAGAAGAGGTGTATCTTTCAAACCTGGAATGTTTTTCTTTAAAGAAGATTCTAAGGTTCACAATGTAACTTCAATGAAAATTTCAGAAACCATAGAATAAATTGTAAGGCATGAAAAGGTGTGCATGAGTCATGAATGAGCAAAAATTTATGAAACATGGTCAAATTTTGTAAATGTTTGTTCCTTATAATCTCGTGAAGTATCAAGCTACTTAGTATGATTGGTTGTATCATCATATGACTGTACGTGGTAATTTTTGTGTTCAGAGGTTCTTCAATGTTCCGAGTCAAATGAGAAGCCTGGATATGACAAAGATATATGCTACAGGAGTATAAAGTCTTTATGAGTTAGGTTTATATTCAATTATTCAGGTCAATTCATACAATTTCTACTATGCTAGTGAATCAATAATAATGATGTCATCACAAGGATATTTGACAATGTAAAAGAGCTACAATGTTTGATTAAGATGATATTATGGGTATATCAGTGCTAATGTAGTATTAAGAAATGAAAAGAGAAGTTCTGAATTCAAATGTCAAGGAATCACCAAGATCTCAATAATTATCACTAGTCGATGAGAATTGTGTCAAACATAAGGATTTCTTGTTACTAGGAGAGTCATTGAAGACAATTTTTTTTCCCGTTGAGGAGAAAAACTAAAGCACAAGTCTAGAAGTGACTAAGTTCCAGTTAATAAGGCCATATGCAAGGTGCAAAGTGATGAATTTTTGATTTAAAGCCTTTAGATTGTCTAAGAAGCAAGGTACAAAATGTCCATAAGCTCATATTTAGTTAGGTGATATCTCATACTAATTTGAGGTATGTTTACTCCCAGGGGGAGTGTTTGATTTTTTAGAGGTCATAATTAACTAAAGAGCTAAAGATTCAAGATGTGCACAGAGTGTCCAAAATATTTCTAAATACATGCTACCGTTTTGAGCAAGATGAGCATGAGAACTTCATCCACGGGAACTATAGTCTTCAGGATACAAATTTGAATTCAAGGTATGTCTTTAAGTATTCAAGAAGAACTAAGGTTGTGTTACAAAGTATTGGACTATGAACTAGCTATAGGACAAAGCAAATGAGATATCAAGAGTTGTACAGAGAGGGTTTCATATATGTTTTAAGTGTCATAAGGCACTATATAAAAAGGTGAAGATGTTTGATTCAAGATTTCCCTAAATAAACAAAGGAGAAAATGCTTTAAGGGGTGTTTAGGGGATTCTTGAAAGACTCAGATGTATTCGAACGTATGTGTTTAGATGATCAAAATCTTCTACAGTACCCTCTTAGAACACAGGTGTTAGTTATCATGAAATGGAGCTATGAGGAGCATAGATAAGGTATATAGGGTAAGGCTACAAGTTTTAGGATAATCTAGGCATAAAAGATGTTCTCGGTCACAAGTAGGATGATGAAAACTAAAACACAGTACTTGAAGGATGATAGAGCTGTAGATATCAGAAACAATTTCATAATACAGTCACTCCAAGGTATGAGTAAGATGAATTCAAGGTATCAAAAAGGTTTGAAGGTTTAGAAGCATATGAATCTCAAGGGGAGGATGGTTTATATGCCTCTTTCATGTATGTATGTTTGCCAAATCACAATGACTATGAAAATTATTGTTTTGGTTTCTCTTGTAGCCAATAGTCATCTCCAGGTAGCAGAGAACTGGGATGAAGATCTACATAAGTATCTAAGAAGTTTGATATCTCAAATACCAAAGAGAATATGAATCATGAAGTTATATACTTTGTGTTCAAAAGGAAAAGATAGAATTTTGAAAAAAAGGATACTTCTAGGAATGTATGAAGAGACCTAAATGTCTTACAATTATGCACTGCGATTGACTAGAGATAAGATCAAAGAAATGAAGAGGAAGCATGAGTAAATGTACTTATATCTAGGAAGGTTGAGATCTAAGATGACCCCAAAGAGTCTGAAATAGGGTTTGCGTCACAATTAGGGTTTACAGGTTTGTATGGATCTCTTGAAAAGGTGATGACTGAGATATTTTTAAGCTAGAGGATAGGGGGAGATTTAGGTGGTTCTTATAATCAGGTGACATAGGAGCACAAGGTGTAAAAAACTCTATGAAATCATGCATACAAATTTGATTGAAGACCTAAAGTCTTAAGAGCTATGTACTTGATGTTTACATTATGTTAGATCTTGAATGTAAGTTGTCCATCTATATGTGAATGTTATGGACTAAAAACGGGCTTTAGGACTGAGCCTAAGTGCCTGTAGTACTCCTAAGGCATGATAGCAAGGTAAGAAGCATGAAATTTAGCTTATCTACTTGAGATAGGTTTCTAAAGTCTAGGTGGGAGTGTTGGTTCTGATAAGTCAAGGTTATGAAAAACATATAGTAACATGTCAAAATTGGCTTTAGATGTACTAAAAGAACGGTTTAGGGGCCTAAGTTTCAGAAATCGTATGAAGAGAAAGAATATGCTTTGTAGAGCTTGTCTCGAGCCTAGACAAGTTGGATTTTGGACAAGAAATGTTTTTTGCTCAGTTGATATGCTTTGAAACCGACATTGTTGGCATGTGTAAGATGGATATGGATAACATCTCAGAGTATTACAATATTTCCTTAAGGGAAAAAACAGGGTTGTGGTAAAAAATTGTCTTGTTTTACTTGCCTAGAAGATGGAAAATGATGTTTTTTTGCTTCCAAATAAGGTATGATTTTGTTTCTTTCACGAGTCTTGATGATGTTAAAATATTGGAAGTGCTTTTTTTCCATGGGTATCATGGTTGCTTGCATGCCTTGAAATTAAGGCAAGAATTAGTTTTTTGAGAAACAATTCAAGAGAATAGAGTCACTTAGAAACCTTTAGTTGATGTTTCCAACCAAATACATTAAGGTGTGAAGTTGTAGGAAGGTAACGAATATGAGTTACAGGTATGAAATTGTCATTAATGTAAAAAGGGGGAGAAGTTTATGGTGTTTTTCCATCAATGAAAAAGGGGGAGATTGTTGACATGGTGTCCTAATAGGTGTTGTCATTGATGAAAAACAACACTAATGACAAAGTGAATGTTGAATTATGATGTTATGATGGTGTAGTTGATGCTAACATCCTAGTTTATATGATGGACATCAAGCTGACTACATTGCGATTCAATAAAGTGCATGCTTTAAATTGCAATCCTATACAAATACCTAGGAGATGTATCTTAGCAGTATGAGATTCTTGGTTGCTTGGAAGTCATGTGGACATGATTGGCTAGCATGCTTTTTCAGGGTATCTTGAGCACTCACAACTAGTGGCATAGTACGTGTACAGGTGGATCACTATGGTTACAAGTGCTCATTGGGAGTAAGTATAGTAGTTTGGAGGTGTGACAATGTGGCTTGGAGCCATATGAGTTCATGAAAACATGCATAACAAGGTGCATAATGTTATCCAAAATGTGCCTATGCTTGGGTTATTTGTATAGCTCACTCCTTTATGCGTCTTCACAACTCTCTTGAATGCCTGCAATCTCCATGGGTTGAAACTATCAATGTAATTGCACTCAACATGGAGTTTTTCTAAAAATGTGAGAGTTTGTAATTGGGAAAGCTCGGTGACTAGATCAAAATGTGCCATGTGGCTATTCCTGGAGTCAGGTGGACACATACAATGGGCAGAGGATCTACTCTAAAATATACTCTAACTTACCAAGGAGACCATGGGTAACGAAGTTGCAAGAAATTCAAACCTAAATTAATAGAGGTGATGCACCAATCCGATTGTTGAACACCTGCTTTGCAATTAAACACAAACCATTAAAAGTGTCATATCGCCACCATGCATAGATAACTAGGATTGTAAAGAGATTTCAAGAAGTTCCTTATATGAACATGGAAGAGCTAGGGTTTAAATTATCTACATATATTCCATGGTCATTTATGCAAGAATTTGGTACAGTCCAGTTACAATGGCCAGAGAAAATCAAGAAACATCTGCATGGCACGTTTGTAACGGCCAGAAATAACATTTCACACATTTCAATTTTAGATTAGAGAATAATGGAAGGTGCGAGCAATTCTTCTCCAAACTTTTTGCAAATGGCCCTCCTTACAATATATAGGAACAAGTAGAGCATGGAGTCTAGTAAGGAATGCCCATGTCTAGTTTTAATGCATCTTCATTCAATGGGGAATGGCATCCCATGTTTTTTATAAAAATGATGGGTTCTACTACAAAACCCATGGGCTCCAAGTACCCATGCATTGTAAAAGCCAGATTTGAAGCTCATACCTTCATTATGGTGGTAGTTGAGAAACCTAGGACACCTTAAAAAGTCTTCTGTTGCTCAAATTGCAGCTCCTAGTTGAAAGATATTCACCATATGGAAGGTCGAGCTGTCAGTCTGCGAATAACATGAACCTGAGAGTTCTAGAAAGTCCAAAACCCTTAAGCCTGAAAGTATAAAATTTAGCCTTTCAGGTTTCAGAGTTTCAAACATTGCAAGGTGATTTCCATATTTTGAAGTTTGAGACTTCTGAAACTCCAAAGTACTCAAACCTGTGAAACTCTGAAGTCCAAAATTTCATCCTTCAGACTTTTGGTGATTGTTTGCTTGCTACTTTTCTTGCATGATTCCCAAAATTACTGCTATCCTAAATTATGTGCATGTATGTTTTTGTTAGCATTTCATGAACTGTGTCATAATTTGCAAAAGTTTCCACTCCATTTATGCTCACCACTTCCTTGAGGTGCATCCAAAACCCCGATTAGCATTGAAATTCCAAATTCTTTAGACTTTTGCACTTCTCTATCTCTGTCTCATTCCAACTTCGAGTAGATTTGAGGAATTTCCAAAACCTCTGCAATTGTGCAAAAGTTTGAAGATCTTAGACTTTCAAAGGAGTTTCAGACATTGCTAACCATTTTTTGTCCTAGCCTTCTCCAAACTGCCAGAGAATTCAAAGTCTCAAAAATTTGATCCTTTCTCCCATTCTTCTTGGATTTTGAGGTTTAATATGTTTCGTGCAATCACACTGGCCATTGATTTTCCGAACCTACATTTCATTGACGATCCTACCTACAACCTGATTTGCATCCAATCAGATGCTGAGCTCGATTTGACCAAACCAATAGCTCCATATCATGGCATATGTAGGTATTTTTCTGGTTCAATTTTCCTGAGGGGCAAAATTGGATAACAGTTACTTGATGACTTATTGCATTATTTCAGTTAACTCTTACCTTATATAGTGAGGATCAAACATGAATACATAGGTAAGTCTTAGTGACTAGGGAAATTGAGGTATTGGAATTGAATTTTTGATGATTGGATATGTTAAAGGGATGATTCATAGATGCTTTGAGAAAAATTTCAGGTGCCCATGATGTATATTTTTCTAAGATATGATTAATTATTGTAAGACAAGGTCAAAATTAAGTGTACTTTCCAGGTCTTAAAGTTTAAATTCAGATGCTTGTTGTGAATAGTTTGATCTTTGCAAGGGATATTTTGGATTTTAGGAAATATTTTATGGTGATTTTATAAGGTTTCAAAAAAATAATGAGTTGGTAATTTGATCGTCGGGATTTTATGAACGAATTTTAAGAAGGTAAAGTGGTCTAAAACCCTAGTTAAACCCTAGCTATGAGACAGTTTGCAGTAAGTGAATTATTATTGACCCACATTTTCATTGATTCATAGTGTATAATTGATAATTTTCTATGTTGTAGAGGAATTCTCTTATATTTCCATAAATGTATGGTTGAGTTCATGGTCATGATGTGGGCCCCACCTAAAAAACATAGTAGTTTCTAGAAGAAGGTAAGGTTTTATGACAAGATGTTCCAAAGGAGTAAAATGCAAAATTGATGATGCGTGACGTATGTGAGTTTTTTTTCTTGAGTTATATGGACGTTTCAGAGATAGTTTCATGTAGGTTCATGCTTGTTTTGAAGTCGAAACACGTTGAAAGGTCTAAGTGCAGTTCTAGGATCTCAAATAGACAGGGTTCCGTAAAATGAGCTATAACTTGAGCTACAGGTGGATTTTTGAGAGTGATTCAAGTTGTCATTGGAAATAGGATTCAGAGATATTTATATATTATATTATTTTTTACATCATGATGATATAATTTGAATATATTTTCCATGGACATTATTTAAGATAGAAATAGTTTTTAGCAATTCAAGACATTATGTGTTCTAGTGAAAGTTTGATTCTATTTGAAGCATGAGATGGATTGGTTGATGCTTCCTATCACCTGGAATGTTAAGATAGGATGAAATTTTGAATCTAATGAACCCATTTTTTATGTATTGAGTGGGTATGTATAAAAACATTTTATGAGTTAACCTTTGGAAATAACTGGTTTTGGCAAGGTTGATCTGGGGAAGGCAAAATGCTATTGTAGTTTGAAGAGATGAATTTTTTATGACTTCAAACTTGATATAATAATTGTTCTTCAGGTTATAAAATTTACATAAAATGGTTACATGTCATGATTTTTAGTAATTTGAAGTGATTTAGTGGCCTTATTAAGTTGTCGAGGGTGCTTAAAGGTGCAGGAAACAGTTGTTTTGAGATTTGTAAAATGAACTGGGCCTAGTAAATGAAATGATTTGATTGTTTGATAAAATGTGAGACCATGCATGATTTTTTTATGATATTTAATCCATATAGAATGGTTATTTGGTCATGAAAAAGTATATATTTATTGTAAGTACATTTTTAAGAATGTGCCCATGAGGTTTTGAGCCATTTTTAGCACTTGTAATGTGGTTTTTTAAGCTAGGCCGACCTAATTGGTTCACGTTTGACTATTATATTTCAAATTCAAAATGTTTACTTGATGTATGGGTTGTACTAAATTGAGGGAAAAGGTTTTTCCTAATTTTGAAATGTGAATAAGCATATGAAAGCATGTTTTTGGGTGCTTTTTGAAATCCCCTTTATCTTCTTTTGAGGAACCCTTTTTCTGCAAAGAAAAAATATTTAGGCCTAGTTCAAAACCCATAGAATTCCATTCTACAATAGTAGTTGGTTGAATTTTCATGACAATAATTTGAGCAAGTGCAAAGTTGGTGTTGTTTATTTGAAAATGAGTTGGAGAAGGAGGATAGATTTGGATGCTTATGTTTAGATGCTATCTTCATAGCATGTTGTAATTTTCAGGTTTATAAGGAGTTTTCAGATCTTATATTCAAAGTTGAAGACATTCTCATAGTTTTACTTTTTCATATGTATTCATGAGACATTGATTTTCTTGAGAGCACTTTATTGTATCTTGTAGATCATTGTTGAAGACATTACACCTTGTGATCTGATTTGAGCATATATATAAGTGTGTGTGTGGATATAATTTTATTATAAATATATGTGTCTTTGATATTATATTGTGTTTCTTACATTCAATTTACTTCATTGAAAAAAAAATTATATGCTTTGATGTGTTCTGCATGAGTTTGTGTGATTAGGGTTTGAAGTAAATGTGAAAAATATTTTATTGGAGATTAATTCACCCCTTGCTCTCAGTCCTTGTCACCTATAACACCCCTTTCCTTTGAATAAATCCTTGATCCCATACCTAGCCAAAGTACCGAGAAAAATGGAAAAATGGTTCCTTACTAGTTTATTGCGTGTTTTTTGGGTTTCGGTGGAACTAGTAGAACAATTCTACAGTGTTTCGGGTTATCCATATCCCCACTTTTCTTGGAATATAGGGTAAATAGTATTATTTGGGTTTTTTGGTAGAAGGAGGAACTCAAGAACAAGTTCCCATGGGTTAATTTTTCCCCACATCCCCCAAAAGGCTACAAGTCAAAGGAAGTGGCTGAGACAGTGTAATGTTGGAAGTGTCTCTGAAGGAAGAAAGCATCAGAGACATTTCAAATTGATATCAATGATCCGAGAGAATTGTGAAAAATGTTGCGCCAGGAGAAAATCATTCCATTATCAAGTTGTTGGTTAAAAGGGAACACTCCGCGTACAAAAATTTAGACAAGACAACAAATCCTACATGTAAATCTTCCCCCTGATAGCATTGACTATGACAAGGAAATTACACTGAATGCTATTGTGGATGGATGGCTATTGAGAAACATATTGATTTATATAGGTGCAGAAGTAAATGTGCTTACATTAGATGCATGGGTATAAATGGGGAAGCCTCCATTACAGCCATCATCTAATGTGTTGTTTATGGTAGACCGGACTAAGGCCACTCCTATAGTAGTTTTTAAGGATGCATCTATAACCATACAAGGGGCCAAGTTCATAGGGGATTTTGAGGTATTAGCACTTGCAAAATTAGACAATTTTCTAGCGTTGATTGGATGCCTTTCGTGCTATGTGAATAATGCTGACTTGAGATTCAATAAGGGGTATATCAGCTTTGAGAACAAGGAGGAAAGAGTTATGATACCTCTAACAGATGGGAAGTCTACACCATATGTTGAGCCTCTAAGTGAGGAGGACTTAAACAAAATTTATGTACGTGCTATTCATAACCCAGAGGTCAATGAGCGATCAAAAGAAGGCATCCTACAATGGGAAGATTCTCATTCTATTAGTGATACTACGAATATTGCTTGTGACAATTGGGCTCATGGTATATATGAACTAGTAGAGCATGAGGTGAAAATCATGGATGCACAAAAGAATGGACTTCGTTTGGTTCAACGGATAGGTAGCACAATACCTTGGTATATAGGGAGAAAGATCTTCATGTATTTTTTAAAGCCATGGAAACATGGTGGACAGATCAAATTAAGAGAAGAGATATGCTAGTATATACCTTGCGCAAGACAATAATGCACTGGTGGGTAGTCCACATAGATAATATTATAGAATGGGAAGAGATTGGGATAACCCTATGTATTAGGTTTGTAAGGAACAATGTACCTACGCAGATCTACACTTATCATGGTGATCAACCTATTGAACATCAAATTTAGCAGTGTGAGAGAATCTGGACAACAGGACAGGAAGCATTACCACCTTCACTCTAGGTGCATAGATTGTACTCTATGCTATAAGGATGTGCATGCGCATGGTATGTATACACAAAAATACATCGAGACATTGGAAACTGGAAAAATTTGACTGCAGAAATGATCCAAACCTTTGACTACTTTTCTTCCCAACCTCCAATAGAAGAGGCATTAAAATTTGTCAAGCACTTAACTATGGGAGATAAAGCAAAAGTGGAAGAATATATTCAAGAATTATTTGGTGAGACAGAGTCCAGAGCACGTATTGAAAAGGAAGAAGAAATGGACTCCATACTACTTGAACGCGCTTTCCTTGAAAAAGAGAAAGGAAATGTGGTTTACATCGTGGATGATGAGGAAGTTGAAATTTTGGATATTGACCATTCACAGGGGGAACATGAGGTCTTAGATAGTGCAGATAAGGATACATATGCATATCATGAACCAATGAAGACCAAAAAGGTAAATATAGGATCAGAGGCTAAGATTAAGGAGGTCATAATTGGAGACTACTGGTCAAACTCAGAGGTGGAAAAGATCATTGAGTTACTCAAGGATTATCAGGACTTACTCCCTCAAGGGTATCATGAACTTAAAGGCATGCATGAATCACTTGGGGAAATGAAGATAAATATTAAGGATGGTAGATGCCCAGTTAGAAAGTGACCTTATAGAATGAATCCCAATTTACGTGAAAAGGTGAAAGAATAAATTAATAAAATGTTGAAATCTAGAATTATCAAGCCCCTTGATGAGTCAGAATGGGTTAGTCTAGTGGTGATCAGTATCAAGAAGGATGGAAAAATTAGAATATGTGTGGAATATAAGGAGCTAAATGTTTCCTGTGTAACAGACCCATTCCCTACGCCATTTATGGAGGAAATCCTAGAGGGAGTTGCAGCGTGTGAAATATAGTCCTTCACAGATGGGTTTTTCGGGTATCATCAGGTTAGGATTTCTCAGGAGGATCAGGAAAAGATTACATTTACTACTAAATGGGGCATCTTTGCCTATACTGTGATGCCTTTTGGATTGAAAAATGTGCCTGTTGTATTCTCACATATAGTTGTTCAGGAAATCAAATATTTTATTCACAACTTTTTGCAGGTTTATCTAGATGATTGGACAGTATATGGGCTTGTGAAAGATCATTGTGACAATCTACACTTAATGTTTGAATGATGAAAAAAATTGATTATCTCTTTAAACATCAAGAAGTGCATATTTGCTACACCATTCGGAATACTGTTAGGACATATAATCTGTAAGGAAGGTTTGTTGGTTGATCCAGCTAAGGTTGTAGTCATTCTAGGCCTAGAGATGCCTACTAGTCAAAGTGAGGTGAGTGGATTTTTGGGTCATATGGGTTACTATCAAAATTTCATCAAAGGGTATGCCAAAATTTCTGTACCCTTGGAAGAATTACTAAAAGGGAAAGGTACATTTTATTGGGGAGAACCGCAGTAGCACGCATTTGAGATATTAAAGGAGAAACTTACTACCGTGCCCATTCTACATTTTCCCTCATGGGACAAACCATTTCATGTGCATGTGGATGCCTTTGACATGGCCATTAGCATTGTGTTAGCTGAACTTGGTGAAGGTATTATAGATCATCCAATTTTTTTTGCTAGTTGGAAGCTGACTCCTGTTTAACAAAATTATACAACTATAGAGCGTGAAGATTTTTCAATGATATATGCATTACACAAGTTTTGATAGTAATTTTTAGCAACACCATTTGTGTTTTATACAGATCACATGGTGTTGAAGTACTTGGTAAACAAGTCCATCTTACAGGGGCGCATATGCAGATGGGTAATCCTATTTCAAGAGTTTGACTTCACAGTTGCGGTGAAGCCAGGGAAAAGTAATTCTAGACTAGACCATTTATCTAGAATCAACTAAGGGGAGGAAGCACAGACAATTGAAGAAACCATGCCATCTGCACAGTTATATAGATTACAACGTGCGCCCACGGAATTAGAAGACATTGTTTTCTTTCTATGAACTGGTATGGCACCAGAAGGAATGAAGGCATTAGAAAAGAAATAATTTTCTATACTTGCGACACTGTTTATGTTAATTAGTGGTGACCTCTACAAGTTAGGCAGAGATGAAGTATTACACCGCTGTGTATTAGAACATGAGAACACAGATATTATGGAAGAGGCCCATGGTGGTATTGCAGGAGGCCATTATGCAGGTGAGGTGACTGCCCAGAAGATCCTACTCGCTGGATTATGGTGGGAGACACTGTATAAAGATTGTAATGCGTATTGCAAGGCATGTGAACATTGTCAGTGCCTAGGAAAACTAGGGCAGAGAGATGAGATGCCTTTGAGATCGATTACTAGTGCTGAACCATTTGAGAAATGGGCCATTGATTTTGGAGGACCTATTCTGTCAGCCGCGCCTGGGACTGGATCACACTATATCATTACTTGCACAAATTATCTCACACATTGGGAAGAAGTAGCACCTATGAAGGACTGTACAGTAGCTACAACAACTAGGTTTCTATGGGACAATTTTCTTACAAGATATGGATGTCCTTTAATCTTGACAAGTGATAGGGGCACACACTTTTTGAATGAGACAATCAGGATCCTATTAGATGAGTTCATGGTTGCACACCATAAAAATACACCCTATCATTCTCAGGAAAATGGAACTGTTGAGGCCTTCAACAAGATTTTGAGCCAAACTTTGAAAAAAAATTGTGATGTTGGGAGAAAGGATTGGGATGATAAAGTGTCAGCTATTCTTTGGGCATATAGAACAACTTACAAGAGATTGAACAAAGTCACACCATTTCAGTTGGTGTTTGGCACATAATATGTTATCCTTATAGAATTTATGTTACCTTTTTTGCGCATTACGTGTGTTGGAGGTATAGCTGATGAGCAGGCTCTAGAAGAGCATATTGAGAAGATGATTCAATTGGATGAGTAACGAGCCATACCACAATGGCGTCAGAAGCAGGACAAAACCAGGTAGAAGGCATGGCATGACATAAACATAAGGGATAAGAAGTTTGAGATTAGACAAATGGTACTTCTTTATGACTCTAAGTTCTTGCACCATCTAGGAAAGATCAAAGTACATTGGTTGGGGCTGTATGTCATCACTCAAATACTTGAAATAGGTGCTTGCCAGTTAGAAGCACTTGATGGAACATGACTACCCGGTTACTTTAACGAGAGTATGCTGAAACCCTACTATAAATAAGTCTTCTTGGTGTTTGTGATAAGGCAATAGTGCCATTTAGAATATGTTTCCATTATGTATTTCCTTAATGTGTTTCCTTCATTGTCACTATTTTTTGTTAATTTAGTTTTTGTTTACGTGTAATAAGTGCGCTTGCACACATGAAGCTAATTACTATATGATAGATGTTTATGCATAGAGGACTGCACATACTATTAGTGTGGGGTGGTTGTACTTATCTAGGTACAAGGTTGTGGGAATTGAAAGGTGAAAGGAAAAGTTGCTACGGGTGTGCTTTAAAGTCAAAGAAAGATTGATTCTCACAAGTGAACAAGGATGGAGATGAAAGAAGAGACAATATAACACAAGGCAAGTGAAGGCCATGATAACTACTAGGAGAAGGTACAATGACGAGGTAATCAGGTGCAAGGGTGTGCGCTGAAGAGAAGTCTATGACCAGAGGGTAGGGAGGTGCGCTAGAAGGTTATAGCTGGGGCATAAAGATATACTACACGGAACAAATGAATTTGGTCAATGAATGAGGGGATATTTGGTAGGTGAAGGAGCAATAAATGCATCAAAATTTGAAAAATTATATAAGGATGGGATACGGATTCATTTTCACCGTTTTGAGTAAGAGTATTTGAAAGAAGGTAAGTGCAAAGAGCCAAGTGATCATTTTAAGGTGCGAGAGGTGTGTAACCAGTCATGAAAAATATATTTGTGCACAGAAGAAGCTTGTGTCCCTGGTGGTGAAAGGTTTGAGCGAGGTGACAGAGAGGAGTTAGGGCATACAATTTCACCTTGGGCACGCTGAATTGAACTAGGGTTTGCTTCGTACATTAAAAAATTTGAATGAAAAGGATCTACAAAGGATTACAAGATAAAAATGGCACCGAAGAAGGAAACTACAGTAGGAGTAAAAGGAAAGAAGAAAATGGATCTTTTAGAAGGAAGAATGACATCAATGTCTAGTGTTGTGTTGGTTCTACAAAATGAAAAAGGAGATATTATGAGGGATGAGTTGGAATCCATTGCCGTGGACATTCCAGAAAAATTAGAACAAGCACTCACTGAATGATAAGCCTTAGAGGCCGAAATAAAGGAGGAGTATCCAGAGTTCATACTTCAAACTGATATAGAGGAGGCTACCTCATAGCCTCATAAAACTTCTTTATTTATCTACATTTTTTCATTCTTCCATTCTTCTATTCTTTACTTCAATTTTTGGAGATAACCATTATTGGGGTGATAATGAGATGAGTGTGGGGTGATGTTGATCAGAGAATACTTGTTAGATATCACACAAGGAGTCCATGTGGGAGAGAAATCTAGGATTAAGGGTGCGGAGGGACAAGAAGAGCCCACACATAGAGGGCAAGTTCAACATTTAGGACTCAGCCAATTTTGAGTATGAAGACCTATTTTTAGAAGATGGCATGTGGACCACACCAATGATGCAGGGATGTGCATGCCACACATTGTCCATTTTTAGAGGATCAGATCAAGTGTTTTACATGGAGATGAGCTAGGAATAGGATTGTCACTTCAGTTAACTGTAAGAGGTATATAGATAACACACTTGAAAGTGTGGCTATGCCTGTAAATGATGCATGGCTATTAATACCATGTAACCTATTTCTGGAATAGATAAGCAGTGAAGGGAAAGTCCCCACCCTATATATATGATATGAAGTACATAGTAAAATATACAAACAGGGAGAGATGGATGTATGAAGGTATATAGGTATGCGCATATGATTAGATTACTTTATCAGATCTATGCGGACATTGGTATAAATTGACATTATTGTAAGGAGCTTCTATCTTTATTAATAGATGGAAGATATTGGTTGAATCTAAGTGTTATTCCTATGTGTAATTGAGTAGTGCATGTTATTGATTCAATCATGATTACTATTTAATCTTGTTCTTTCATGGATTTGAATGTAGCATGCATGGTAGAATGATGGATTAGTTATGGACATATATGTTTCTTCCTTCATCATACTAACATCCTGCTACAACAACCCTAAAGAGGGACTTGGTACCTTTGCATGCTTCGAGTGAGCGCTCAGTCTAGGAATGCCGATGTGACTAGGGTGTTATCTGGTAAATTCTAGGTTGCATCACTAATCCAATTGGGGGTGAAATTTCTACATTGGATCCTTTCTAGAGTAGTGACATTCTAATTTTAGAATAAGGTCACCAACATTAGAAGTGGCGATGAGATAGGATGGTAGTTTATAAAAGATGGTATACAATGAGATAGATGAGCGAAGATAAAAGCTATGTGCTACCATTGAAGAAGCAAATAAAATATGTGTCCCTAAAGAGACTAATAGATGGTCATAAAAGTGGGATTAGGTTGAGATAAATAGATATGATAAGATGGGATGAAATAGATGCGATAATGGGAGGTAAAACATATGTGTCACCCTCCAAAAGTGAGGAGGTGAGGAGAAATATGCATCTCAGTGAGATGAAAAATGGCCATAAAAGGTGGACTTAGGATGAGAATGGAAATAATGGAATGGATAAGGGGAGATGATAAATTGGATGATATCGATACGATGAGAAGAGAGGGAAACTACGTGTTACCTTTCAAAATTGAGGAACCGAGAAAATGCGTCCTTAGAAAGATGAAAATGGCTAGAGAGGTGGAATTTGGATGAAATATGGTGCCCCAAGAGAGGTACAAAAAAGTTCCTCATAGGTGGAATTAGGATGAGAAGATGGTTCCGTGAAAGAGGCACAAATATGGCCAGAAAGGTGGAATTTTAATGAAAATATGGTGCCCCAAAAGAGGCACGAATATGGCCATAAAGGTAGACTTAGGATGAGAAGATGGTTCTGCGAAAGAGGCACATATATGGCCACAAAGGTGGACTTAGAATGAGATGAACTGATAAATAAATTGGATAAGATGAGACAAAAAACTAGATAAGATCAGATGAGATGGGTTGGATAAGATTGGATGAGGTAAATAAGACATTGTCAAGGAAGAAAAGGAATTAATTTGTAAACATGCTGATCCTAGAGTGAAGTCCCCCAATGTCAAGGGATCCATTTGGTGGCCATGTCTAAAGATGTGAGAGGATCAATAACAAGAGGAGAATTCTCCCCCAATGAAAGAGACTATCTTACATTAGGAAACTTAGATGTAGATGATCTAGTGGATGTTGAAGGAGATTGGATGGGATCATTAGAAGGAATGTCAATGATAAATTTATATTTGGATTGGATAGATGGTTAGGGATCATAGGAGTGATTTTCAAGTAAAAAAATATTGATGAACAAGGGAGAATCATCTTTAAGAGGAATGATATGTGGAGGATAGATGATAAGGGATGATGTGGATGAAGGAGGAGACTTAGAAAATTTTATGGGTGGGGATGTAGAAATAGGAATTGGACTAGCTATGGTGGATGGAGAAGGAAGATCCTCTTTGAAGTAGAGTTCATCTTCCTCAATAAGGTCATGGATGATAGTTTGGAGGGCCTTATAATGTTCAGTGTCATGACTTGGGGTACAATGATAGGAGAAAATGAGATTGGGATCAAACCATGATGGTTTCTTACTGTGTGGATCAAAAGATTTAATAGGAGGAAGTGTGATGGCATATACTTGGATCAAATGTCAAAATATATTTGCATAGGACTTGATTGAGGTGTTGCAAGGAAGATAACTCTTGTGTATTTTTATTAGTATATTTTTAATTGGATTTAAGGGAAGGAGTGGATATAGATTGGATGGGTAAATTAAATGTCTTAGAAGATGAATCAAATTTGGGAGGAGAATTAGATTATTTTGATTTGGATTGATTATTGGGACATGTATTAAATGAAGGACCTGGCCCTAAAATAGATGGGGGTGCTCCTAGGAAGGATTTTGTGACGTTGGATTGCTGAGGAAAGGTAAGATCTAACTTCATACAAGAATGCATAAGAGACCTTTGGGGATCCTTACCAAGAGTCTTAGGTTTTGATCGAGAAGGTTTACCCTTGGCAGCCTTGGCAGGGATGACAACAATCTCAGCTAGAGGATCTAAAGATTGTGGTGTAGGGGTGGATATTGATGGAGAAAGAGGTATTTGTATAATGTGATTAATGAGGTCTATGTTGGATGTGGTTTTTGTAGGTTTTGGATTAGTTAATGTGGAAACAATTGGTTTTGTAGAGGAGACACAAATACCCTTTTTGTTTGTCTTAGGTGGGGGTGCTTGTTTCATAAATGTTTCAAAGGGTATCATTGATATGTTTTCAAATTGAGAAGATGTGATTGGTGTGGCAGCAGGTATAGATGTGGAAAGGGTAGATGTTGAAGGATTAAGTGTATAAGATTGGGATAAAATAGGTGATGTGGCCATGTCTAAAGATGTAGGTATATGTAATGAAGATGTCAAGGTAGACGTAAGTGAATTTTTTGATGTGGTAGATATATAGGTAGTTGGGGTCGATAGGGAGGTGGGTTTAATTGGGACGTTTAGGGATGTAAGTGATGTAATGATAGGTGTGTTTGATGTAGATGTAGATAAGGGGTTTAATAGGATAGGTTGGGGCATGATAGATGTGGATGAATGGTAGGTATAGTTAAAGTCGATGTGGATGTGGTAAAGGTAAGAGTAGATGTAGATGTAGAACATGTGGTAGAATTTAATGTGATAGGTGTGGTAGTCATGGATATGGTTGATGTAGATGTGGTGGTAGATATTGAAGAATTCATAGGGACAATATATAAGGTAGGGGTAGATGAGATAGGTAAGGATGAAGGTGTTTGATGTATTGTATTGACTACAAAAGGGTTAAATTTGAAAGATGTGGAAGGTGGAAATTGATTTTTCGATTGTGGATTAGGACAGGGGTGTTTGAATATGTCAAGGGGTTAGCTAAGACATGAGATTTTTTTTTTCTATTTGTAGATCCCCCTGATTTATAAGTTGTTGAACATGATATTTTAAAGAATGGCACTTTTCAATGTCATGACCCTTGAATTGATGATATTTATAATAGTAATTTTAATGATATCAAGTGGGTTTGGGGTTCGAGTAGTCAATAGGTTGGATGGGATGAAGTGTGAGAAGGTGAAATGCCAACAACTTATCAAATATTGAACTGTAAGATTCCCCCAAGGGGGTATAATTAGAAGATGGTATAAAAGTTTCATGTGAAGGAACCATGTAAGAGGTATATGGTTGTGGCTGCACAATATGAGAATTGGATTTATAAGTATGTAAAGAAGCTTGGGGGTATGTTAAATTTGAGGGAATGTTTGAGAAGAGGGGATATAATTAAGGGATGGAGATTGAGTTGGTTTGGAGAATGTGTGATGTTGGAAACTAGGAACATGATAGGATAGTTGGGATTGGACGGAAATATTTGATTTTTGAGGAATGCTGGTAGACTGGGATAGTTGGATAGGCATTCTAGTGATAATATTAGATGAAGTATGGATAATGTTGATATGAGGCAATGGGGTGGAATAGGATTCACCAATTGAGTGGATTGATGGGAGATCTAAAAAATAGGAAGTCATAAATGGGGCTAAAAGGAGGCCTAAGGGTTTCAAAAGGAGCAAGAGATGGCAGTGTGACTGGTCAAGGGGGAATAAACTGATGAGAGATATGAGAATTGGTTTTAAAAGGGGGATCGATTTGGATGGCATGTTCTTCACAAGGTTGGGAGGCCCAAGGCGATGTCTCAAGGTCATTTGAGGAAGGGATATTGTTGGATATATTATATTACTGCATTGTCTCCTCTTGAGAAGGAGTATTAACAGGTATGAAATGGGAAAAGATCCGTGTATGAAATATGTTAACAAACAAATAAAGCAAAATTTTTTTTATTAATATGATTAATTAGGAAATGTGAGGAAATGAAAAATATGGATAATGAGGATACCTAAGAGATGACAATCTAAGGTTGGTTTTAGGTAGTTTTGGCTGGGGATTCCTCGATATTCCTAAAGGTACGCAAGGCCCACGTCTGTACATAATTTGTAATGCGGCTAGAACATCGCAGTGAATTTTTGACTGGGTAATCAAATCCCAATTAGTTCCACTTGGTATGAAAATGTTTAGATGTGTAGGTTGATATGTGAGTTTGGTTGTGTGTGATAGAATGTGAAATATAAACAATTAAACCCTTACTTATAATAGATGAGAAAGCAAGGATGTTAGAGGTTATTTTAAAGCCCAAAACCAAATGTGACAGTTCGATGAGAACAAACACACAAGAAAGGGAAAATGTGATGCAAAAAGGAGAAAATTAGACAAAGATAAGAATACATGGAGAACGATTTTCCTTTTTATCTGATCTTTAAAGTGCTCCAGAATCCCAACATGAACAAGAAACAATAAAAGCTTCTACCACAATGTTAGTAGAAAATAGGAAAATGAAAGAAAATGCAAAAGACTCACCTAAAAGGGTCCCTCCCACTAGGTGTGCCAGTATGTTGATCAATTTTTCTCTTTCCTATTTGGATTAGTGAAGTAGAAATAAAATAAAATAAAGTGACTCCAAAATTTAAGGGTTTAAGTCAACTTGGAAGAAGATTGTGATAGAAGGACAAACACACATTGAATGACCGCACTGCAAACTGGATGCACCTGTAAAACAAAGGTAACTAGAGAGAAAATGGATTAGATGGTAGATAAGGGGGTTTCTTGACGAAGTTGGTTCTAAGAAGTGTTAAATTCGTTATACGGATGTCAACCCCCATGTTTGATAAAATATGATAAAAGCAATAATAAGAAAAAGATGATATGTAGAATCAAAGGCACACAGAAACTAAAAATACAAAAATGTAAGGAACATACATATCCGATCTAGATTAATAGAAACTAGAGTATACTTGGCTGGGTCTATGATGACCCAGGCTACAAAGAGCAGGTTCACGGTGACCTTAACAGATGGGTAAGAACAACAGATAAAATGCGGACCTGAGGGCTCTGTACATAGATCCAAAAGGATGAAGCTTTGTGATGTCTGATATCAACCTGCGATAGATACCTAAAACCAAAGAAGCCGAAGGGATGTAAAGAAATGGAGACCCAAGGTAATATGTTATAAATAGGAGTTGGATTGATGGTGACTATGGATCAAACGAGTCGACTTGTACTGTCAGAATAGAAGAATGATAGATCTAAAATGAGGTGATTTCAGAAACAGACATACATGGTGGTAGTGGATTTGAATGACAAAATGGGTAATGCAGTAGGGTCTGGGTCGATGACGACCTAATGGGGTCAACGACAAACTGGGATAAACTAGGTATGGCCTAAAATGGATGTATTGGACGAACAACCTGCACACATAACATATAGGAGGAAGAGATGGATCTGGATCTCTGATTGCAGATAAACCTGTATAATGTCAGCAATAAATAACAAAATAATAATAATTATGCAACAAGAGAATAAATCAACACAAGGTGCAGATGATGTCCCTAAAGTCTCCTCTTGAGAAGCAAACAATCTCAAATTATCCTCTAGAGGACTGAAGTAGATGCATAAATGATCAAGCTCCAAGATAGGATCACCAAAAACGTAAGATAATTCTTAGTATTCCTATCCTTTGGTAGAGAGGTAAATGTTGCATTATAGGGTCGACAATGACCCAGGCGGGTCGCCGCTAACTGCGGGGAATTGTCCCTTGGATGGTAGAATGGTGATTTATTCGAGATATGAGTCTTTTATGGATTAGGATGAGTGTTTTAAAGCATGTAGGTAGGTTAGGGTTTCCTAGGGAAGTGATATGGGTAGGTGGGAGATAAATATGGATTAAATAAAAGCTAGAAAAAGCATAGGGATATGGAACTAAGTAGTTAGGGATGATAAACAACCTAGGGAGGAGAAATGAAAGATAATTAGAGGTAATTAGCTAATGAGATGATGATTAGAAAATAATTAAATGAATATTAATTAAAATTAAAAGTGATAAGTTAATAGATAAGGGGGATGTGAACTTCAATTAAAGGAATGAATTAAAATAAAATGGATCTAGATAAGACCATGGTGAAAGAAGTGGATGCGGGAAACAAGGATAAGGATACCAAATTTTGGTGTCTACAGTGGGATAAGTGTTAAATTTTACCTAATCATTTTAAATATTTCCAAAGGCGTTAATGTGAATGGAAGGTTTAGTAAAGCCATCATAAGTGATGGAAGGTGTGATCCCTCCAAGGTCTATGGAAGCTATGAGTAGAGAGAGAATATATTTAAATGTATTGAAGGACCTTGTTATGAATGGGAGATTGGGAAATAGGTGCCCAATTGATACAAAATAAGATAGAAGGGGAGTATACTTGGTTTTTTCATGCCCCAAGAGATTATTTATGGTTGGATAGTAAGTCAAGATAGGTTATTTTTCATTTTCAAGAACTGATTTATAGTCATACTTTTTTGTTAACTTAAGTGATCAATAAGTTATACAATGAGTAGAGTAAGATCATTAGTGAAAGGAGGGTATTATTGGTTGGATCAAAAAAATTATTTTCTTTCAGAATGCTTAATATTTGAATCCAAATTGCTATAAAGATAATCTTTGATGCATTTTTGCAACATATCAACTGATTCTCCTACGGGATTGGGAAAATTTGAAGAAATTTTTGTATGGAATGAGGATAATCAAACTTAGTAATATTTTGATATTATCATTGGTCTTATGAAAAAAAAGTAGAATTGTGAATGTTAAATCTAGGATGAATGTTTTGATTGAGGGGAAATGCATTCTTTGTGTTGGAAAATACTATAGTGAAAAGTCAATGTAATGAGGAAATAACTTAGGCAGAGTATGATATTTATGATTATTTCCATTGTAAAGATATTGTGTGATAGAAGATGTATTGTAACCACTGACTAAGTATTCCATTATGATTTTTTTTGAGGTTTAAGAAGTTTTGGATAGGTTTTTTTGATGGGATTAATCATGCACAAGGGTTATAAAGGGACCGATGGTGTCAAGGTAGAATAATTCAAGGAGGAAAAGATAAAAATATGGAATTGACAATGGAAATATTTTCATAGATGTTTTTGGTGTAAGGTCATAAGGAATTATGCATGGGAAGGATCAATCATGGGAAAACAATTCAAGTAAGGAAAATTGGAAAATTCAAAAGGAGGATAAAATTTAATCTAACCTACGATAGAGTTATATTGACTTCAGGTTCACCAAAATGTATGACATGCCAAGATGGATCCCCTCATAGGTTTCAAATTTTGGTGGGTCAAATTTAGGCCTCCACATGATATGTGGATACTCGATGTACTCAATGAATGGTAGTGTCGTAATTATAACCTTAAGGTATATATATGTTTCTAAGGAATATATATAAGGTAAAGATATGTACCCTACTAGGATTCATACTATGAATAAGTCAATAGGGATGGATAAAATCTAAGGGGAATAATTTAATAAGACAAACCAATAGATCAAAGTAAACATGCATATACCCTAATGCATAACAATGAATGACATATCATATATATACATATATATAAACAAAAAAGAAACAAAGGATAAAAAAGGGTTATAAATACTTACCCATTGATTAACTAAACTTAACTAAACTAATGTAGTCAAGGGGATAGTTAATCTAAGCTATGAAAAACTATGATAAAATAAATAAATATAGTAAAGGAAGTATACAAGTAAGCTAAAAAACTATGTAAAATAAAATGATAACCATAATGTGCAATAAAGGAAGAGGAAAGAACTCAGTTGATTCGATCCAATAAATGAACTATGTCGCAGATGTGACCAAAAAATGAGGAAGCATGAATGATTGTGTAGAAGTCCCAAAAAGGGTGGATCTAGAGGATTTAGCTGGACTCGAGCACCTAGAGAGGGACTGGGCCACCTGTGGGCATCTGGTCTACAATCTAGGTACCATGGTCTGTGAAAAAGCTCTGAAATTGGACTTCATAGGGTTGGGAGATGATCTGGAACCTTTGCTGTGTGTCGCATTAGATTCTTTGTCCCATCCTAGATGTTGCGAATAATCCAATATGAGAGAAAGACCTGTAAAATACCAAAACAATATCGAAAACCTAAAAATGAAAGATGCAAAATGAATGGGTCAAACTGACCTCACATGCCACAACAGTAGGCTTACTAATTGAGTGTTGCACTACATTTCAGACCCAAATGTAGTTTTAGTGAGTGTGTACATGACGTGCCCTAGGTGACCTTGTGTCAGTTATACTTTTTGAATTAGAGAGCAATAGCTAAATGTAGAAAATGTAATAGTATGTGTGCATGGAATAGAATAAAACCCCTCCCCCTATGAAGTGTGATGCATATGTCCTAGCCTTGTGCCTTGTGATGGAGCTATGTGGATGTAAGTGATCTCCAATGTAATAGATGGATGCAACTCTAGATAGAGTGATAGTAGTACGTGATGCTAGGTCCTTCATTATGGTCTCATAACTTTATATTTATAGGGTTCTATTGATCTAACTTCATAATTAACCTGGAAAAGGTTGACTACAAGAAAGATAAAGGCCTCAAACAACTAGAAAGAGCACAAAAAGTGATAGGAAAGTGGAAAAAGAATCGAGGCACCCTTGGTGGGACCAGGGCACCCACAGACATCTAAGTATTAATCTGGGTACCCTAGTCAAGGCTAAAATGATGTGGGATGAGAGAAGATGATTGGGCATATGGGTGTAAGAGGTTGGTAATGATGAAATAAAATAAAACAAGATGGCCAAAAGAAATGGGTTAATTAGTACTTTCTTCACTCGAGAACCCTCTAAATAGTAGTATGAGATCGTGATAAATAAATGTATAAAGTGCATGATTTTGTGACTACAGTTTTCCCCCACTTTATGTTGATGAGTGTAAAGCTTGGTAACATAAAGTAGACAGAGATGTGTACCTGATTTTCATGAAGATTGTAGTAGAAACGTGTCGAAGGACTAGAAAAACCGTGGAATGAGAAAAATATGGAGAAGTGTGGAAACTAAAGATGATAAATGCGTAAAGAAAAATTTATAAGAATTAACCTAGGGAAGAACGCGTGTGTGGTTGTTGCAATGTGTGATGTACCTACATGGTTAGTAAAGTGTGTGCTGTCATGAAGTGTTGTTGATGTTGTTGTTGTTGTTGTGATTTCCCCCATTTGATTGCTTGTTTCTCTTACAAATGGACCTGTAAGGAGAAAATGATCAAGTAGTCAAATATGTATGTGTAACAACATAATTTAAAGTATCCATGTATATGAAAGCATGTAAATGTAAAATACACAAATGTAAATGAAACATGTGCACTTGATCCATGTCGAGAAAGAGAGTATAGAAGGATATCTTGTACTGTGATTTGTTTGGGTGATCTCACGCCATAGGAAAAAGAACTGAAGGGAGGAAATTATCTGTGTCCTCCAAGCTCTAACTTCTTCTCTAAACTATGTGTGAAGAGATCTCTATATTATCCTAGCTTTTTGGGCAATCCAATGCCACTGGACGAAGTAGTGTAGAGAGGCACACCCACTGGAACATCCAATCCTATAACTGCTTTCTAGAATGCTACAGAAACTATGTCCTATAAAATCCACTGTGTATGGGGTTCATAAACTGGTATGAACCCAATCATTATATGTAACTAAACTGAACTGGTGTATAATCTGTGTGTTAGTATGTAAAACCCCCAAATGATACCCCCCTCTTTGGGCACTCATGTGACGTTGCTGATAGGAGAAATACAACCCCAAAAGAGGATAAATCGAATGTATGTTGTAACCCTAAATAGTTCTTGGTAGATTCCAATGCACACATAAACAAGAAGGCTAGCCAAAGAAAAGTTTAAACATGCATGCATATAGAAAACAAATGTGTAAGCTAGGCAAAAAAATGTGTAAGCTACCAAAACAAGTAATGTAAACATGCAAGAAGACAAGTAAGCTACAAAAAGTGGGTTGCAAACATGGCACATCACTCACGATGTTGAAATACATGCAAGGCCATCATGGATGCAAAAAAAAACAAGTGTGAAGACCAAACATATAATAATACCTGTAAACAAGAGTAAAAAATAACACACAATGTAACAAACAATAATGGAAGACAATACCCCTTCATGAAAAATGCTACACATGAAGCACCCGTTAGCATATTAGAGAAATACAAAATATTTCAAGATGTGAATAACTAAGTAATGTAAAGTGCTAAGTAAAAAATGAAACAAAAACACATGTGAGAACCGAATATGGATGACCCCAATGACCACTGTAGGAAGGGTAGATGATGAACATCCATGATGCGTGTAAAAGATCTATATCTACGGTCAAAACTAAACAAAGACATGAATGTACATGTGTGGATGATAGATAGAATGACATATAAGAAATCAATGTAACATGTGTAGTAAAGTGATCATGTAAAACACTAGTAAACAAGAGTAAATGCCCCCAAGACAATGGAATATGTTGTGGATGGATGAAATGGAATGCAAGATGGAATGGTAGGAGAGGTGTGCCTGCTGAGTTGATGGAAAAGGTATGCAATGAGGTTCATTTGTTTTTCCCCCTCAGCAGTCAATAATGAATTGTAAACTAGAGCGTGTCATCGGGAAATGGTCAAGTAGTGTGTCTTGTGTCTAACGTGCTATGATGAATGTGTAAGTATAGTGATGAGATGTGACCTATAAATAATGGGTGCATAAACCCTATAGCCGAAGCATATATCATGAAAAAATGAATGTATAAGTGATGATTTAACCTAACCGTATATCACTATAAGATTAATGGATTAGTGATGATTTAACCCTAAGCATATATCACTACAAGATGAAAAAGGGGAGTGGTGATGTAGCCTAAGGTGTATACCACTACAAAATGATAGAATGGGTGACCATTTAGCCTAAAGTGTATGACAATAATCTAGTAATTTCACATGATGAAAGGTCAAATGATAAATTTATGATGAAGAGAAGGTCCATTTTATTTGTAAACTCTTGGCAGTTGCATATGGATCAAGGAACTAAAGTGCATCATAGGGTAATGAGTGCATCACATAGAAGACAATGCCATATAGGTGATGATAATGAAAAACCAAATGATGAGGAGAATATGTAAATACACTATTTGTAGAATGCAAAAAAAATATGTGTAGAACATGTAAAATACAAGGTGAATAGAACGTGTGAATACGTGACATGTAGAATGTGTAAAATGATGTGTATGTAAATGAACTAGAAATGTATTATGTAGGATGATATAATGATAGAATCATATATGATGATGACTATTATAGTATGTAGAATATATGTGAAAATGTGTGGTGTAATATGTATGGTATGTAGATAAACAAATAATACACTATGTAGGATAAATATTGTAGGATATAAGACGCGTAGATAGTGGTGTATGCCTAATGATGTCTAGAATGATGTATGATGTATAAATGCACAAATGTCAAACTATTGTAGACTAAGTGTAGAATGTATGATGTATGATGCTTAATGTGTGATGAAATTATATGTGCAATACCTATGGTGCAATGTGTGGATTCATGTGTGGTAAGCCCTCAACAATCAAGTGTGAACCAAAGCACAAGAGTGCATCATCAGGTAATGGCGCTAGAATGTATGATGAACATGACTAATGCAAGGATATGAATGTATAAGGATGTAAATGATGATGAGTGTATCTATGATAAGACAAGGTGGGGGGTTAATGTGAAGTGGTATGCCTCGTAAGTATATATAAATATATAAACTAACCGATGATAGTGAAGGACAAAGGTCCTCCACTCGATGATGATGAAAGCGTAGGATGATGGTCTAATAGTTTTGGTATGGTAGACAAACACTATGGTGGTGAGTGAAGTCTATATACATGCAAGGTATGAATATGGGATGGAGGTCATGATGTAGTAAAATGTATTGGTGATGGAGATCAATGCAATATTGAGGGTGAAGGTGATGAATATCTATGTGGAATAAAATGAGGCAACGATTGACGCCGAGACACAGTGAGTGTTCTAGGAATGTGCCTATGTCGATGTGTAGGACTAGTGGAATGATGCAGTTGTGTAGAAAGTAATTGAGTAGGTGAGCTAGGAGTAGACTATTCTTTGAGCAACATAGAATGAGACACGCTAGATGAAGTAGGGGATACACTAGATATTTTTAGAGGGGATGGTGACTATGGAGTAGATGGAGGGACACCATCAATAGAAATGACCTAATTTCTGTAAAAAAAATTGAGTCGCAAATGATTCATAGAAGTAATATATTGAGAGAAACAAATCCAATTGAGGCCAAGGAGCATGTCGTAATTATCGACCTTATTGCCAACAAGGAATAATACAAACATAGTAAGAGGACCAATTGTAACATGTAGCTTAACAACCTCAAAGGGTTTTGCAAAAGGGTATTCAATTTGGGATGGAGGATACCTGATATCCTTGATAAGTGAAATATAACATATGTTAATGGGCCATGATGGGTCAACATTAGTATTATTAAAGGGGGTCGAGCCAGTAGATGCATGGATGTGGAAATGATTAGATGTAAACTTAGTGTGATAATTGATGTTGGAAAAATAAATGATTGGTGGCGAAGCTTCAGTGTTAGAAACTAAGAATTTGAAATCCCCTGATGGGGGAGAAGGCACTACGTGATAAACATAATTAGTAGAGGAATCATTCATTTTTGTATTATGTTTTGGTAAGGGGTTGTTAAAAATCTTAAGCTTATGATTTTCATTAATAGGTGTAGATGTTATAGATTCTAGAAGCTCAATTTGACCACTGTGAAATAGATCCTGAATGAAATTTCATAACCAAAATTAATGATCAGTGGAATGCCCTATGCATTGATGATAATCGCAATAAGAACTGTCATCAAAATTATGCCCTTTCGGTCGAGATGGATCAAGTTGTAGAGACCTAATGGTAAGGTAATAAGATTACTATCGATGAGTTTTGGTAGCAAAACACTTGGAGGGGTACTATACTTAGTAAAAGTACACCTGTATGGCTATGGTAAAATATCCCTATGAGTAGAGACTATGCTTATAGTGTTTTTTCTGTCCATGGATTTAGTTGTAAAAGGCTTAAATTTTGGCTTACCTTGAAATTGGGTGTATGAAAACGTTTGCTCTTGGTATTAAATTTTGCCTAATGTTAAGATTTTTGTCCCATGAAGCTGGAGAGTATGTAAAAGGTGATCAAATGAAGAATTGGTCTAAAAAATAACACTCTCCTGAAGCGGTGGTAATAGGCTCTGAATAAATAAGTCCTGAAGCTCATAATATGCAATTATGTTATTCATCTTAGCTAAATTGTTTTTATATCGTAAGACATAATTGGATAAGTGTTCATCGGATCCTCACTTGAGCTGTGCTATTTTTACATAAGAGATCTTACAGCCAATGTTGATAGAGAAATGTGTGAGAAAGGAGTTAACCAAATTTGTGAAAGAGAGTACTAAATGGATAGGTGGGACATAGAACCATCGCATCACATAGTATTGTAAACTATGAAGAAAAATCTTAGCGAGGATGGTGTGATCATTTGTATAGTCAAGAAATGCTACATGGAAAGTGTTATCACCGAATCACAGCACCCCTGTGTTTATACAAGTGCATATACTTGAACTCAAAGTTTGATTGGATAACATGGGTACTATCTCCAAGTTGTGGGACTTGCTACTTGAGATAGACCTCTAGAGAAAGCTGGTTCTTGCTCCTAAACTACCTACCACAATCTACTCTAATGCAGGGGAAACTAACTATTCTAATCTAAATTTCCAAGGGAATAGGGAGAGAGAATGCATAAAATGAAAGCCTACACTAAAGCAATGATACACCAGAAAAGGAGGGTGTGAGATTAGTCTCCAAATGCGTGAAATACAGAGGTAAAGTGCACACTAGAAGAGGTGATGACAGTTCTCCATAATCTAGCAAAATGCATTCACAACAATATTCCAAGCATACACAATGATAATGGATCCCTGAAAGAACATAATAGTAGACACAATATTCTTGTAGAAAGATTAAAGGGGCAAGAAGAATGCAAGAAAACACAGCAGGGAAAGATACATCCACAAACTGATATTTTATTGCTTCATGATATGCACAGTTCAATCTATTACAAGATAAGGGCCTAGATCACCATGCAAGGAGTCCACTACAAGGGCCTGCAGCACATTGGCTTCACAAAGCAATTTTGACAGAGCATTGCTATCTAAAAACTCCCTCTTACAATGAGCCCAACACTCCAATTTATAGAAAAAAAGAGAAGAGAAAGAGAAGGGAAAAATGAAAATCCCAAAATATATCCTTCAACCACTTGTAAGAGGCATCAAATGGAGTAAAATGATTATATATTACTTGTAAAAGGATCCCCATACTGTCCCAGGTGTTGCAGCAGAGAAAGAATGATGACCATGCCTCTTAATTGCACTCCCAACCACCAAATGAAACACTGTTATGAACTCGGCCACGTTTTATAAAAAAATATCCATTGATCTTTCACCAAATCTATAATTTCTTGATTTATGTGTGTCGGTCTCGGAGCCATGATTCCAACGGTACCAATTTTGTGTGATTTCTTTAAGAAATGCAAAAGTTATGGCCTTCTGAGTGCAGGCAGCTATTTTGGGTCTGGCAGGCGTTTTCTGTCATTTGACGGGAATGAGCATTAACTGACTGGAGCCGAATATGTTTCTCCTAATTAAATATATCTACCCTCATTGAAAATCAGACGTAGAGGACGTCGTGCTCATTCTAGAAAGTCCAATTTTGTGAAAATCGGAGCTCGGAGTCAAAAGTTATGGCTGTTTGAAGTTTCACGGGTCAAACGTTGACTTTTCTTCTTTGCCTTCAGCTGCTTCGGCTTTCCGCGTCCCTTGCGTCCCGCGCGTACCTTTTTCCCAGCTGTCCCAGATGAAAATCTCCTGCTTCGGCCGATTCAGGCTCCCTTGTTCCTATTTGCGGTGAAGACACGTGGCGAGATTCCATTCGCTCTCGGCTCTTTCAGCATTTCACGTCCTCCGCGTACATTTGGCCCGGATGTCCCAAACTGTCTTAGACGAAAGTATCCTGTTTCGGCTGAATCAGCCGGTTCATGTCCTCTGCGTACTTTTGTCCCAACTGTCCTGGACTACCTGGGACAAATATCACCGAACCGCCTGAAATGGACTGACTTGCGCCAAACCGGTCGATCCACGTTCTCCACGTACTTTTGTCCCGAATGTCCCAAACCTTGCGAAACAGACTTAGAAATTTTTTTCCCTCTTTCGGCCATTTTAGCTTTTCGCGTCCCGCGTGTCCCGACGTCCCAATTGTCTCGTGGACCGCCTGGACTAGGACTTAGCCGATTTTCTTCATTTTTTTGGCCCCAAGCTTGGTACGATGAACCTTAGTTCAACCCGAACTGGTATGACCCGAGCCCTTCAGACCCGAAATGCCTCAAAATAGTCCCGTAGCCTTATTTTTCCATTTTTTCCATTTTTTCTAACTCGTTGGGATTTCTTCTTAGATGGGAGAGTTAGAAAAAAGCCGAGGGGACCTCGAAAAACATGATTTTGGGCCTTAAATCAATCTATTTGCTTGGGACTAAAGAATTTGATGCATGTTATCAAAATTACCTTGAGGGGTGAATTTTGGATAACAGAAAGCTCGAAGATGTTCTTGTTCGTCACTATGGCCTTTAAAAATGGGAAACTTAAGAGAGACAGAGTTAGGTGGAAATGAATAAGCGGAGATAGCCGGTGCGAAAGAGGTATGCCGTAATGAAGTAGAATCTAAAGATAGTGATCCTTGAAAAGTAGTGAATTGGAGTTGGCAAATTTTATTTTGCAAATCCTAATACAAATATTTGAAATCAATAATGTTTGAGTAAGAACCAAGCTATATATTAAGAGTGCCAGGGTGGGTGATGGGAGCAGTAGTTGTAACAATAAGAGCAAAAACATATGTAGGTGGAGTAGAGACCATAGGAGTAGAAGAAGCAATAATAGAAGTGGAAGCGTCGTGATATCTCTTAGCAGCGATTAAAGCATGTAAAACATGAGGGAGATGTGTAATATTTTCATGCAATGCTTGGCGGAAATAAGTAATAGCGTTAAGTTGATCTTGATCGACGTTGGTGTCTTCAAAGTAGGAATTTTCACCACCAGATGATTCTATCTTGTGGAGAGGAACCTAGTTGGAAGTATCTAAATAATTTTCAGCCATATACGTAGTTGTATCAGCCATTGACTTAGAGGTACTATGGGTAAACAAAGGGAGATCACAGTATTGAAGAGATCCAAAACGATCACTATGGGTGATGGACATAAAAGGATATAAAAATGAAACAAAAACCTATGATGAATGATGAACCTAGAAGTGTAAATGATTGATTCGGTATCACCAAAATGATTAACTAAAATGAACTAAACTAATGTAGTCAAGGGGATAGTTAATCTAAGTTATGAAAAACTATAATAAAGTAAATAAATACAATAAAGGAAGTATGCAAGTCATCTAAATAACTATGTAAAAGAAAATTCTAACCCTAATGTGCAAGGAAGGAAGAGGAAAGAACTCAGCTGATTCAATAAAGTAATTAGACCATGTCGTAGATGTGACTAAAAAATCAGGAAGCAGGAACGAATGTGCATAAGTCCCAAAAAGAGTGGATTTGGAGGACCTAGTTGGACTGGAGTTCTTGGAGAGGGATTGGGTCACTTGTGAGCACTCTGGTCTACAATATGGGTGCCTTGATATGTGCAAAAGATCTAAAATTGGTCTTCACAGCACTGGGAGATGATCTGGAACCTTCATTGTGTGTCGCATAAGATTCGATGTCCCATTCCAGATGTCACCAATAATCTTATATGAGAGAAAGACCTGCAAAAGACAAAAAGAAGTATCAAAACCCTAAAAAATAAAGATGCAAAATGAATTATTCAGACTGAACTCAGCTTCCATAATAGTGGGATTCCTAATTGAGTGCTACACTACATTTTAGACCCAAATGTAGTTCTGATGAGTGTGTGCATGACGTGCCCTAAGTTCTCTTATGCTAGTCACACTTTGTGAAGTAGCGAGTAATAGCTAAATGTAGAAAATGTAATAGTATATGTGCATGGAATAGAATATAATACCTCCCCCTATGAAGTGTGATGCATATGTCCTAGCCTTGTGCTTTGTGATGGAGCTATGTGGATGCAAGTGATCTCTAATACAATAGATGGATGCAACTCTGGATGGAGTGATAATAGTAAGTGATGCTAGGTCCCTCGTTATGGTCTCATAACTTTATATTTATAGGGTTCTCTTGATCTAATTTCGTACCATACACCAATCCTAATAGACATGTAAACATGAAGGCTAAAATGTTTGAACAAAAGGAAGAAATGAGGAAAGTATAAGGGAACTATGACATAATAGTGACATATCTCAAATTTTGTGGTTTAACTGACATAACCAATTCCAACCATACACCAATCCTAATAGACATCTTAAGGCACCCATTTAGGAGTAAAATGCATTAGCACCCCCTACACAAGGCATACAATTAACAAACATAAAAAATGAAGTGCATAGACATCCCAACTAACTCATCCACTTCCTTCTAAGAGAGATTCAATTATTTTATCCTACATATTCTTTCTATTTATTTCATCATATGGTTTGACATAACTATCACCATCACTTTCCTTATCTTCGTCAGGTACATCAGTGGACATTATTTTGTTTGTAACTAGGGTATCCACACAATTATACTATTGACCCATCCTTCAATGTAGGATCTCTTCTCCATAAATTTGTGTAGCTATTATTCTTCTTCACTACCACCTTCTACCTTCTCCAATATAATTTTCCATAAAGGTTATTTTGTTGGCATTGATATCTAGGAATTCTTCATGTATCTAGGGGATGTATTTGGAGGTGGAGTTAAATATTTGTTTTATTTCTTCTTCCTCTTCATAGGTGTTTTAAAACCCATATGCACAAAAGAAATATTCTAGAACAGTCCATGCTACAAGCTAACTTTTCCCATTGATAAGGAAATGTTTGTGCATGACATACTTCACACTCTATCCCCGAGGCCACCATATCAAATGTAGGTTTCAAATCTAATTTTTCAGCCTAAAAATATTCATTATTGGTCAATTTAGTTTTTCCCTTAAGGGTGTACTTTTATTTTTGTATTTGTATATTTGTAGTATTTAGAACCTTTTTTCTTCATATAATATGTTGAGTCACTCTACATCTTGGAGGGCAAATAGTGGTTCTAACTACTTGGTATACATGTAGTAGAGACATCCACTTAGAATAGACAAGGAAGTACACTCCCCTCTTTGTAATTTCACATTGGGAACACTTGACTATTGTAACCTATGGTGGCATTGTTTTTTATTACTTAACATGTGTATGGGTTAAAATTCAACCTTACACATGATTATTTTTGTAAGCCTAAAATTAGTCTAGTTATAACATAACTCACAATCCCACTTAATTTTGAAAGGCATACTATTTTTATTCCTAATTATCACTTTTATTGAGTTAGGATTGTGGTGGCATATTATTTTAACAATTCCTCTTGAGTGGAGTAGCACCTTGCAATTTTTTAGGGGATTAGGTTCTATCCTTCACCATTTACTTGTAAAAAATGACTATTCAAATGTCTTTAATATAAGATCCTTCAAATTTTAGGTTGATCAAAGTATTCATGCATGTTTTACCCAAAAAAAAAGGGAAAATAAGAAGGTTTTTCTGTTGGTGACTCTATCTAAATAACCAAATAACCAATTAGCATTACCAAAAGTTTTTAAAATCCATCCTATATCTCAATCATTAATGGTAGAATCATAAAAGCATGAATGCAAAGCTATCCTATAAAGTGAAAAAGATTACTAAAATAAGAGAAAAATAAAATGTTAATTCACGAATTGTAATGTTGATAAATTAATTTTTGAAAGAAAAAGAGAACAAGTTTTTTGGAATTTATTGTTGAAATCCCTTAGCTCATATTTGGGTAGATAGGATTTTGATGCGGAAAATATTAGAAGTGATAGTATTGTGCTCGGACTATGAATCATTATGGGGAATTTATTGGGTTAGTGATTACATTAGGGAGCTCACGGTACAGTGAAGTTTAAGATAGAGTAAACTTATTAGAGAGATAATGGAATCGGTTCTCAAATCCTTCTAATATGCTTAGGATAGTTATTATTTTCTTCTAAGTATCCCCCTCCTGTTGATTATTAAATAGATGTGAAACAAATCATTGTTTCATCCTCATTTATCTATTACATGGATTTTGTGTGTGGGGGGTACTAATCCTTTGATTTGTCTCTCAGCATTATGAGACCTTTTTTTTTTCTAAATAGGGAGACAAATTCATCAGTAAATGTCCATTTCATTTTTCGACTATAACATTACATTTTAGTAGAATTATGGTTTAAGGTGGTATTAAATATATAATGTAAAGGGAAATGTTGGTAAATTTGATTGTTCCAAAATATCACTTAACCGAATCATATGGATTTTTTCTTCCTTTATTGCATTAAATGTGGTTAGCCAATACTAATATGATTATCACTTTGTAGTGATTATATGATCCATCTAATTTGGGAATAGGATTATGTTGAGTTTTGTTAGACTTATAAGATAAATGTAATATCGCTTTCTTGGAAATCATATTTTAATTGAGAGTATGGTAAATTTGTATAAGGTTTTATGACATTATTGATTGTGATCATAAGCATGATTGGCATTATTTCTTTTTTAGGAAGTACGAGTATACCTACCTAAACTTCAACATAGTCTGTACCTTATTTATAACTAGTACACTATTCAAATTTATGATATAATATATTTTAAATTATTTTTGTGTGTTATTTTTTAAATGATATTTTTAACACTAGTTTATTTATATTTTATATATGGACACACAATATCGCCCTTGAGAGTAAGTGGGAATATATTTTGTGAAACAAATGGAAGTTGCATAACTATTGGGGTTCTTAGTAAGTAGATGCTTCATATAGTGGATCCAGTGGGAGTTTGGACATTAGATAGGGTTGTGGAAGTTTTAATGATACTATAGTTGAGGGTGACGCTACTTAGGAACATAGAAAAGATGAGAAATAAGGAGAAATGAAGAATGTATGGGGTCAATGTTGAATATTATGACAATTTTTATAGAGATGTTGACCCTAATATTGTATTGGATTAATCATGATATGATGACTCTATAACTATTTTAGTAATTATATTATCAAGACTTTCAATTTACTAGGAGTGGTTTGATTATCATGTCTAATTTATCATAGTTTCCTTAAGTTTTTAAATGTTTTTATTCAATTTTGTTAAAATATTTTTAATATATGTTCCAATTCAATTTTCTACTTAACATAATTTTCATTTTTTATATATGTCGTCAAAATGGACATTGACAACAAAATTTTATAGCAAAAAATTGTATAATATAATAACATGATTTTATGATTAATAAATGATATTCAAAAACATTTTTTTTAATATTATTGTAATGATTAAAGTCCCAAAACAAGTTGGACTTAAGTTACAATTTAATTCATAATTAAGTCACAATTTAGCCATAATAAATTCGTCAATAATGATAGAATTAAGTCATAATTGTAGTCAGACTAAAGTCCCATTGTATGTCAAATATAGTATCGTAATTTAAGATGGATGTGGTGGCAAAATTTAAGTGAGAGATAGTGTCACAATTTAAGTTACAATTAGGTTAATAATTAACTCGGATTTAAAGTTGCACACAGTTTCATTTTTACATTATACTTAGGGTTGAAGAAAATATGAGTATGAAGAAGCTTATTAAGTCGAGTACTAGAAGTCAAACTAAAGTCACGAATTTAGTCACATTTGAAGTCACATCTTAATTTAGGATGACATTAGGGTGGGACATCGAGGCATCTTAAATGGGACATTGACCTGAATTTAGTGCGACATTATAATTTATATCATTTAAAGTCGTAGTCTACGTCATTTTCATGAATTAAAATTCTACCTTAGGGTAGCTAGTTGGATTTTGAAATAAAAATATATGTAGACTTAAAGTGACTCAAAGATGACTTAATAGCGATTTAAAATGCAACTTAGTTCAACCAAAATTTTGTGGTGGGAGGTTCATATCAAAACTATGAAGTCCTATATGTAAATTGAAAGGTTGGTGACATATTAGATCGCACAATTCCAAATAAAAGATCTTGAATCCCCTTTTGATATTAAGAGGTGAACATACTAGCCATTAAAAGATCATAGCCCAATGGGAAACATAGATGGGAAATGAGGTATTTAGGGAAACTATTCTTGCCATTATAATAGAAATCATGGAAAGCTTTGCTTCATTAGGAAAAAAATATATTAAGGTTGTGTGTCTAGATGGAATATTTTGGACCCATACTCTCTTGCCTAGTTCCTATTGACATATCAAGGTTGGTGACATATTAGAGCTCACAATTTCAAGGCTGGTTTATGTATTTTAACCCATTTTAGATATAATATAAATGAGTAAGGGACCCAACAACTCTTCGTTTGTGAATAAAAATAAAATAATTAATGTTTGATTATAAATTTGACATTTATTTGATACTTATAAGGAAATTTCAAATCTTAAATTTGACTATTTTCAACCTTATTTTTAACATCCATTTGACTTTATATAGAGATTATTATTTTAACTTTGTCAATTGTAATATCTTATCCTTAAAGTAGAGTTTGGGAACCTAATATAACTAGATTGATATCATTTTTCAGTGCAATTATTAATCAATGTAACATGCAAAATTGTGAAAGATCAAAACTCAAATAATTACTTAATATTATTCTATAAAAAAAGTTCGTTTTAATTGAATTTTTTTCTATATATAAATATATAAAAAACTATTAACAAATTAATCATACATACATACACATATAAATTTTAATTTAAAAGTAGACATATATTTATACTAGCAATCACATGTGTACAATGTAATGTGAACACTGTACGGTATATGTTATTTGATTTAGAGGGATAGTTATCACTTTTGTAGCTGACGTTGATAAGGGGTGTGATTGATATTTTAAGTGTAGAAATATAGATGAAGCATTACATTTAAAGGTTCTATCTCTACATTTCAAATTTGTTACAAATTCGTACATATACATTTTCAAATCTTATATAATGAGTGGTAGATTTTTGTTGACTATTTTATTTGAACTATACATGAATACATGAATACTTCCATACATTTGTAAATTTTATATCATGAGTGGCAGCCTTTTTTGGCATATATTTGTTGCACTAAACATGAATACATTTGATACCGCTTTGGATAGTTGATTACGGTGGTTGCATGAGTATTTTTTATATTTTCGATAACATGTTGATATGAGGTGTGATTGATAGTGGAAGTGTAGGAATATGGATGAAACTTTACATTGAAAGGTTCTATGTTTACATTTAAAATTTATTACAAATTCCTACATATACATTTGCAAATCTTATATCACGAGATTTGAAGTAAACATGAATACATGAAGATCCCCGTACATTTGCATATTTTATATCATGAGCGTTAGCCTTTTGTGGAAAATTTTATTTACAATAAACTTGAATACATTTGATACCCCTTGAATGACATTTCCGTTTTGGATATAAGAAGTGTAAAGTAAAGTAGTAGTGGAGGTGCTATCAAAGTAGGGGGTAGTATTTATGACAGGTTGAGTGATAGTATTTTTGACTCCTCCTTTCTTCTTGCTTTAAGTGTTGTTACACGCGCCTTTTTTGCCATACTATCTAATTGCTGAACCCCACACTTTACAGGAGATGATAGTCTTGACTTGCTAGGAAACAAAAAGAGAATTATAATGTTAAGTGAGGATATTCATCCAGGAATTTGAAATACATATTGAAATTTTGTGGTCTTCAAAAATATGTAATTTTTGATTGGATGGTAATTAAAAACAAAGTTTTAACACAAGTTTCTCAAGTCCTCCAAAATACATATTGTGGAGCAGCCAAGAGAATGATAATGATCATGCAATGGTGTTACTTGTAGCCTTATCAGTGTAATTAATTAATACTTAGAAAATATTATAATGTTGTATATAAATTTTTTGTAGAAAAGCTCAAAATTATATGCAAAGAAAACCCTAAATTAGAAACCCCACATTTACTAAAACTCTAGATCATGAAACCTTTAATTGGAAGAGATTTACATAGAATATGGTTATGGTGAAATAACACTTGGGCCCAAGAAGAACACACCATAAACAAGATCAAAGATAGTCTCAAGCAAACTTAATTCGATACCTACATGCTTCATATTTTAAAATCCCTCAAATCCTTTTCCATTACAAGAAAACCATTTGTGGGAGTAAAGATATAGATAGTGGTATTTATTGACTTGTTCTATTTGAAAGATTTAGAAAGGGTCATAGGGAGAAGTGTAGAGCTATCCATAAAAGGATTGCATTCAATTGGTTTTCACTATTTCCAAATTTTGTAAAATTCGTTGTTGATTACTTTCACAAAACCAAAAAGCTAGATGACATTCAAACATAAATAAAGGGAGATTTAAAAGAAACTACATGGAAGTTGTACTTTAAATTCACAATTAGTGGTTTTCCACATAAACAAGAAAAACTCATTTACAAAGAAATGTAAGCATTGACTTGTTTAAATTAGAGAAGAATTAAGCACTAACATCCCTTCCAAAATAAACTCCCTTATCATAGCCAATTTTAAATTAAATTGATACCAATTTAATGTTAATGCCAAATACTATTAGACAACTTGTATTTTTTTCTTTATTTGATGCGTCCCTATCCATCACTCATGCCTCCCCATCCATCACTCATATTTTATCATTTAATTAAATTGTATTAATCTAGTTCATTTAATGTAGAATATTTAAGTGAATGGGTTTACATTCAAAAGTTGACCCTAACATTTTTATAGTGGCCAAACATTACACATTGTCCCTCGAAAGCTAAACATATCGAAAGAATATATATATATTTGGGGGTGATGAGATACTTTGGTTTTTAAAATAAAGACTATAATATTTTATTTGCTTAATTTGGGAAATAATTTGGTGACTAATACGATGCAATTGGTTCTATGCATTGATTTTTTTTTCACATTTCATTTGATGATACATCATGTACACGAGGTCACAGAGAAAAATTCAACTAGATCCGTTCACCTTTACTCTAGCATACTCCTAGCATATACCGAACTAAGATCTTTACAACAACATATGGACATGCACCAAAGCACATGGAAAAAGAACTTTTATCAGATGTTGGAGTTACAAGTGCCATGGTAGATATGTTTGCAATATGTGAAAGCATGCACAAGACACATAAACTATTCAACAAAATTCTTGAAAGTGTTCTTCTCTATATATCCGTCTTCAATCTTCTCCATTACATTATAAGAAATCAACATTTAGAAATATAATGCATAACTATCACACGAAAATGAAATTGTGAACTAACTTTATATCCACTAAGAACTTTCCTTATCTGAGGCTTCATGAAGAAGTTTTCTTTTTCCCCCTAACAGTCAAGGATGGACTCCATTTTTTTTATTACCACTTGCAAAATTGGAAAATTCCAACAGGCTAGTAGTGTGTACAATCAGGGAAAAGTCATCTTTCCACATTGGATGACATATTCGACGTTTGGACAAGGTCTATGACGCTTCCCCAATTTATTTATCACCTCCAAATATGGATTTCCATTATAGCAGGAGAAAAGAAAGCCCAAAAAATAAACCTGTAAAGATAATTTTACAGTCACCAATCTCTCCATGGCTGAAATGAAATAGGTGGTTGTAGTTCATGCCCATGTTGTTAGATCTCTTCAATTCAGAGCGGATGCCAAAAGAATCAGAGTTACTTGTAATAATAACTTAAACAATTGAAAATATATTTTCCATGGGATGAATGCCTTAAGCATAATAAGTGCAACTGATGTTTTGTAATGTACGTGAGGTAATAACTACCCGAACTTGGTATGATATTATCATAATGAATATATCATATTGAAAATAGTATAATCCTATATAACATATTTAAAAAAAAAATCACTTTCCATTTAATCTTTGGCCAAAAAAACACTTACTGATTTAATACAACTTCTCTTAAGCAAAAGTTTGAAATTATTTGACATAGACAATGCCATTTTCAAATGGAATTGGAACTCATTAAAAACCAAGCGAATAATGATTTCATCACAGAAAAAAAGAAAAATATTCATTACATAATAGTTAAGGAGGGTCCTTTATGCGCTCTAGATTTTGTAGGCTTCCATGACAGAGAGAACATCTCCATATACTGCAACCTTAAAGTCCTTAAATCCAGCGAACTCCACCAGATTTTGGAATTGTGGGGCGGTGCGTTCTTTGCCACCTTTAAAAACATTCATCATAGCTAAATCAAAGCTTGCAACTAACCTTGACTTGGAACTCATGTCTGTCTCCTCCACCAATAAACATTCAATGATAACTAACTTGCCAACACTTGCCAAGGCCGAATAGCAATTGCTTAGTAGCCTACCACACCCTGTGTCATCCCAATTATGTAACACAGTCTGCCATAATATAAAGTTACACCTTATTAGCATATTAACAAGGATCAGAAGGGGGGACAAGAGTAGAATTTCACACACCTTGAGAAGTATTGCATCTCCACCAGTAGGAACAGACCTGAACATGCTACCTCCACGGTGCTCTATGTTTGTCGAAATTATTGGGAAAAATGTTAGACCGAAATAAGCCTCGAGTTACATTGCATCGGTGAGCTTCCATCAATGAACAACCAAAAAAAAGAATGTTTGTTTAATCTTGATTCAATTAGATATGATTGAAGAATGCTTATTGTTCGAGTACGTATGAATGTTGGAAAAAATTAAAGGAATTTTATCGATAAAATTGTATTGAGAGACAATTCAATACTTTTTAAGAGGAATAAATTATAAAACCAATTGAATATTTGTGTGATTTGTATTAAAATATATATTATAGTTAGTTGAATTACTGATTTTAGAGGACTTCTAAATTGCAGCATATCTTGTATGGGATAGTAAAATCTGTATTTAAAGGGGATTCATTTTTTTTATATTATAAAATGATAAAGGACGAAAGCAAGATGTTAACCAGGTAAATATACTAATTTAGAATTATGTGAGATTTGTAGGGAAAAAAATTAATTATGTAGGTGTTCTATAATGACAGGTAAGGTTCTAATGGAGTTTATTGTTCACTTTTTGTTCTAAACATTAAATTTGGCATTCATTTTCATGTGAAAGTTCATTTACAAATTTGACTTCCATTGTCACTTATTAAATTTCCTTTCTATGTTGGTGGAGAAGTCAATAAAAAAATAGTAATATCTTAATCACAAAGTAATGGGTCTTTTTTTTTTTTGGAAAATAGATATTTTTGAGACTACAATCATTTGATTTTTTCTTTTTTGTAAATTGATATTTTTGAGACTACAATCATTTTGTTTTTTCTTTTTTGTAAATAGATATTTTTGAGACTACAATCAAGTAGCTAAATCTTTTTATTTAATATGATCTCATTACATAGAGAGGTGTCCTATTGATTGACAAAATTATTTATTTGCCATTATTTTTTAATGTCACTCAATGTTGAGTACATAAAATAAATATCTAATTATGTATTTATACATGGAAATGTAGGTTATTTTCAAAGTGTAAAAAGTGTGAATCAGTAAATAATTATGCAGATATTACTCCGGAAGTAAATTAGTGTGAGGATATTAATTTTTATTACAAGATAGGGACTAAATAATAAGTAATTATATTGTTATTATATTGACTTATGAGGTAAAATATTTAATTTAGTTTATACTTCTATAAAAAAAATATGGTAAATATTTTATTGTATTTGGTGAATTTTTTTAGATATATAATTAAAATACTAGCTAGGATCGAATGATGTTTGACTTAATGGTGAAGATGTTGGCTCTTAATGAGCCCACCAGGGTTCAATTCCTGCTGCAAGCGAAGTCAAGAGATATTATTAATAAGGGATGAGGCCGGGATCGTGCCCTAGGCGAATTTGGCGGAATGGATACCCCTTAGTCCTTAGCAACTAAGCCTAAGAATTTGTGCACCTAACCTGTGCAGTTAATTTAGAAGGTAAAATATTTAAGTTAGTTTTTATTTATATAATCTATGATATGGTAAAATATATTTTTATTAATGGACTAAGTAATTTTTTAAGATGCATAATTAAAATAATAGTGAAATAGGAAAAATATTAAAGTTAGTTTTTACTTATATAAGAATACCAATATAAGCACCTTTGAGATTGATATCTCTAGGTGTCTTTTATATATATTTATTTAAGATATCTATGCTAGTTTTTATTTTTTTGAATTAAGTCTTAAATAATATGCACTTTGAAAAAAAAATCTATAAAACCATCCCACATTGTTCCTTTTGTTGGTGAGTGGTAGCTTCCCTGATATTGAGCAGCTTACCTCTGAGAGGAAAAACACGCCATAATAATATGACCAACAATAGATATTCCCTGCCACCTGATAGGATAAAGATAAATAAAATAAACAAAAAATTAAATTGGAAAGTGATTTCGAAACATGTCAAAATACTACCAAATTCAGTATTCACATTTCCCTGATTCAAGGCACAAACACTTACAGTAAGAGCCTTGGTTGAGTCACCCTCCGTTAATATTAAAGTACATTGATCAGAATTCTTCCCCCCTGCTTGATTTGCATCATCAAGTTTTGGGAACATCAATTAATTTACCCTTCTTTGGTTCCATCAGTTTTCTTAAGATCTTTTTTTGTTTAAAACTTTTCCACTACACTCATCAGGTCAAACAAAGTTACAAAGCTCATCTTAGACACTAGCATTGCAAAAAATTACATGTACTTCAAAATGCTACATATTAGACACCACGCCTTTATTTATTGACATGGGCTGCAAAATGCGAAACAATGAAAATTACTATCAATTTATAACAACAAATTGTATCAGAATAAAAAATATGAATTTTTAAAATGAATTATACTTACAATCAACATGGAAACCGAACGTTGATTGAAGTCGAGAAATTCTTTTCCACGAGTGTTTTTGCCTTGGTTGTAACAATTGGTAAATTTTTGAACGGAAGGCCCGTACACCAATGGATGTCATTTGCTTCGATACTGAATTGGTTTCTTGGTTTTTTGATTCGGCCATCGTTCAGAGTCACATAAAAAATGCCGTCCTCTGAATTGTAGGATGATAGAAAGTAATTCAAAATATCCGGATCTGTTTCGAAATGGGGCATATTAACGAGCCCTGTAAATTCACACGCATCCATTAAATATTTATATTCTGAAGACATCTTTTAAAACAGTATGGATGTGAGGGCATAAGGGACATCGATTGAATTGGATTCTCTTGATTTTTGTTATTGAACTTGCAGTTGGGAATTGAGACCTGCAAAAATTCAAGAGCTGGAAGGTGAAAACAAGAAAATGACCGGTTGAAGGGTATTTATAGGCTAAATCGGGTGTCAATGGCTTCACTTGATGCGCGTCAAAGGTCCTAGCTGACGCGCGTCAATAAGATCCAGTGACGCGTGACAATAGGAGTCAGCGATGTGCGTCAACAAGAGAAAAGTGACGTGCGTCAATATTATCCAGTGACGCACGTCAATAGGAGTCAGCGATGCATGTCAGTAGGAGCCAGTGACACGCATCAACAAGACCCAGTGATGTGTGCATCAATAGGTGCCAGTGACGCGCGTCAATGACGGCCAGTGTCATGCATCAGTCAAGAAAATTGACGTTCCATTGACGCACGTCAAAAAGACCCAGTGACACGCGTCAATAGGTGCCAGTGACGCGCGTCAATGGCGGCCAGTTGTTTGTGCGTCGGTCAAGACAATTGACGTTCCTATTGAAAGCGCGTCACGAGTGATGAGTGACTAGATGGATCTCTTTATGCACAGAGAAAGCCTGAGAGACTACCAAATATTGATTTCTTATCCAAAATTTAATGTGGAATTCGAAGTTTTCACCTCTTTTGCACTAGAGGAAATTCCCTTCATGTTTGCAATGCAGCCAATTGAGATGAGAAAAGCCTTCAAATTATCCCCAGACCAAAAGAAACGAACAGTGTTTGGTGTGTACTTGATGATGATATAGGGTCTTGTTTGATAAGTTCAAAAAAGAAAACTTCATTGATATGTGCTGAGACTGAGTTTGAGAGAGGTACCAGTAAGGCACTCTGACAAAATTTACACAATGTTACCTTTTTAAGATGATCCAACCTTGCATATAGAGAACTTTATGTTGAGCTGTAATTTTTTTTCAATATTTGAGACACACGTGATTTTATCAATTGTACTTCAAGAAGATCATGATTAATCAATTCAAGGCATAGAAATGAGGGAGCTTCAAGAAAATTGTCTTCAAACACATACACTTGAACATTGTATCTTCAGCAAAGGAAAACAAAAACTGACTTGGTTCTTTAGGTGGTAGCAGGAATTTTATACTACTTTGATACTCTTTGCAAGGGTCAACCAAGTATTTCATCAGCTCAACAATGATAATTAGAAGAAAGTAAAAAAACTTTCCGTTACACACCAATTTTGATCACTTTACCCTTATTGTATCTTTCAAACCTCATACTTGTGCCTGGAATATCCTTACATAGGATGAGATGAACTACTAAAGGATCAAAGATTTTCAAGTTCATTCTTGTAACTAATATGATATCTAAACAACCTTATTGAGCTATGATCATATGCACCACCTTAAAAATTTGAAAAAAAGGACATATTTTAATTCAACCACTCCAAGAAGCAGTCCTAAAGAGAGAATCTCAAGAGTGTGAATCCTATACAACATATTTGATACTAATCCATTTTACCCAAAACATTTTACAATATCTCAAGATGTGAATCTGTAAGACTGTTGGTATTTGGTTTTTTCTTGGCAGGTTGTTTCCTATTGTTGGGCTAAACTGTTAAATCTTGATTTTGACCACTTTCCTCAATGCTGAAATTGTTTAATATGGGTTTTGAGCCCTATTGTACAAGGGTATAGTCCCTTTAAAAAAATATTTTCCAATAATAAAAAAATATAGATGAAATAACAAATAGACACAAGTTCAATATACTAAAAAATGAAAGGTGATTATCGAAAAACCAGCAATCTACTAATGGTATTTTTCTTCGTGTATAGAGGTATTTCTTCTTTAAAACACATTGGTCTAGCTTCTTCTACAAGTAAAAGCAATGCAGTCGATCTACATAAATGTATTGCATGCTCATGCATTTAAGTATCTTTTACCCCTTGATATCAAAATGTTTGTCCACTATTTCATCGTATTTGACAGAGCAATTGCTCACTGTTAGTTCCCTTTGCGAAAAAAGTCAGATATATTATGCATACATACTTGAAGTACAAATAGATTCCCAACCTTGAGAGTGTAATGTGGCTCTTCGTCACATTCTACATAAGACATCATCGACTTTGATGAAGCTATTGCCTCCTGGATTGTTTCAGACTTTACCCAGTAGGTATCTGCTTTAGTGTTACGTCTATAACTCTTAAGTAATCATTAAAGAATACTTGAAAAAAGGTCTCCTTCATACTAAGGTAATGTCAGTGAAGGTAACCCATCTATCTACTAATCCATTTCTCGTGTTGGATTTTTTTAAAACAAATATCTATATCATTACCAGTGGCAGTGATGATTTCAACTTTAAGCAGGTATCTTTTTCCCCTTAATCTTATTGTTTGTTACTATTCATTTTTTCAGCTCTGGTTATAATTAAAGATGTTACAGGTGTATGTATTTACATTTAGTTAAATATAAAATTTTTATTTTTTGAAAACGTGGGTTGACATCCGTCTGAGGAAGCTTTTACTTCTCGGGACTGACAATGTCAGGCAACTCACCCATCTATCTACTAATCAATTTTTTGTGTTGAATTTTTTAAGACAAAGATCTAGCACATTACCGGTGATGATTTCAATTTTAAATAGGTATCTTATTCAACATAATCTTATTGTTTGTTACCCTTACATTTTTTCAGCTCTTGTTATCATTAAAGACATTACAAGTCTAATTCTTTATATTTACTTGACCTTTAAAGATATTATTGGTCTATATATTTAAGATGTCACTGTATGGGCAGTCAGGAAACTCACCCCTCTATCTACAATGTCAGGTAAAAAACAAAGATCTAGCACATTACCCTTGAAGATTTCACAGCAATCTAATACGCAATGAGGTAAGCTAAACCCTATCATGATTGTGGTAATTATGTTTAATTCTTACCAGTGATGATTCTTTCTTGATTTCTTAGAATTATATTTAATTTATTTGTGGACAGTTTTGATTAGATGTGGAAAATCCTTTGATATATTTTTTACTGCGGGATATAAACTGCTTAAACAATACATTATTAATAAATATTCTTAAATTCTAATAAGTCCTGACACTTCAGATTTCTCCATGAAAAAAAAGATTAGCATTTACCCTATTTTCCAACAGTCATAGATTACCAATGCGTTGAAGCTCACTTCTTCAGAATTTCATTATCTTAATTTTGCAGATGATTTTCATCTGGTGTTCCATCAAATTAGATCCAATGGCTAGATTTTTATAAAATGGCCTTGATAACCCACCCATTTTCATAATATCCTGATTCCACAAGTCTTAACTCAATATAAAATTATTCAAAATCAAACTTCTCAATTGACTCCAAAAAATTTATGCTATCTTTGATTCATTAAGTTATAGTCACGTATTAGAACTCAGCTTCTTTTACAGTCTTTTGCACCATTCCAGCGCGCCTATTTTAATGGTAACCCTAGCTGACACTTTGAGAACTTATCATGATCATCATAATGCATAGATTGTGAAGCTACACGATAGTTATTCAAAACTCAATTAAATATTCCCATATCTTTAGTCAATATTTACACTAAATTACAACTATTTAAATCAAATTGACAGAGTCTTTATCTAATAAAAATCCTTTCTATGAATAAAAATGACTAGAACATTGTTACATAAACTATCCTGCAAATGTAGTGTGCCTTCTTCAAGGCTCTACATAAATACTTACACACAATTTACTATGATCTAGTTTACAACCTTCAATATTTTCTTACACACTCAAAATTATTCCAACTTATAGCCTCCTAGTTCTAATCGACAATTATTCTTCACCTTATCAAATATAAAAAAAATGATTAGGATTCTTCAACCTATGAACTTGATCTATACAGAATAATCTTCATGATAAAAACCTATATCGAGCTTGACCTATCTTTTAATCACATGGTTATTCCAACTTTGGTTAATCTAGCCTCCAAACCTGACTATTTACAGCAACTTTGTCAATCTACTCTACACAAAACAATATCCATGATAACAAAACCACATCTTTTAAACCATGGTCTTGATTATTTCCAAGCTCTAATTCTTATGGCCTGGAATTTAACTATTTCATAATTGCCTAATCTAGCCTCTACATCAATGATTGTTTCCAGTAAAAACGTTATTTTCTGACAAATGGTCTTGACTATTTTGGATGTCAAAAACCCTCTCTAATGAGAGATTATGGACTTATATAGAGGGGAATCTCTTTTAAAATAGAATTTTCCTACACCATAAGTCTATTAAGGAGAAACCTAAAGATCGGTTTCAAATCTTAGTTGCTATTTTTTTTCCCAAAGACATAATTTTTCAAGATAATTAAAGTCCCACAAGATATTTAGGCACTACATTTTTACATTATACACATTAAATGATCATCGTCTTTCATCATCATCTATCATTAATTATCAATATTTCATCATTCATCATCTACGTCCACATACAATTCATGACAATGCAAGTAAACAAGAAAACATACATATAATTCATGATAATCACAATTAATCAAAGACATATAAATTATAAATTCAAATACCATAGTACATACTCAATAGTAGAAGTTTTCAAATTCAATATTTAAGTTTCCTCAATAATAAAAGTTTCTAATTTTTAAAAAACCTCTTTTTCTTTATACAATTCTACTCTGCTCTCTTCCCCAACGGCTTCTTCCACTATGGCTGTACCTCTTTCCCCAACACCAGAAATAACCCCTGAACTTATAAGATCTTCTGCAGCACTATCCAGATTTTTTTTAAATTCTTTCTCTTGATTTGTTGCATCTCCATGGACAGAAAATTTGGATCAACAGCTTGCTTTGGCTTTGAATAATATGTCAGGGGTCGAGGACCATGCTCTTTAATTATCCGCTTTAGTGTATTGTTTTGTTTGTTAACCAAAACAATATTTTGCTTCAAATTTTTTGCTGCGGATAAGCTGTTCTTTGCTGTTTCCAAGTTGAACTTGCAAAACCTTCGCCTGAATCTTCAAATTTTCATATTTCAACTGCACAAAAAGAGTAATGTCAATTCAAAATATTAATGTAAATTCAAAATTTCAAATTAACAAGAATGATTGTTTGAATGTAATAGTAACTTACAAACCGCTCTATCTCTTTCGGCATTTGTGATTGATACCAAATCCTTGTCCTTGGACCATTTGTTGTAAAATATGCCTGGGCCTCGGCACTAATATTTTCCAATTGTTTAGTGCCTTATCTAAAATGTCGTCTTTATAGTTGTTATTAAACGTGACGTCCCACATCTTACTTGGGTAAGTAAGGAATCCATCTTCGCAGGTTGATTCTGGACTGCAGCGTATATTAAACTATCCCATTGCCAATAATTTTCATAATGACTAATAATCTCATTGATAAGAACTTTAGCCCTTCTCTCCCATTCTATATAAGCTGTTGGATATGAGGGAATAATAAACTACACTGACATGGGATTGAACAATCATTACCAATTAAGTTCTCCAAAGGATAAGGTGGAAACTCTTCACTATATGATTCTGATGCAGACGATCTTGCTGGAGAAGTGTGGGGGCTTTGACTAAGATCAACTGCTATTTCTGTCTTTGGGTGGGCTGATCCTGTTTCCGAAAAATAAATCAAGATTTAGATAAAAAATTTAAATCAGAATGTAATTTAAATTGTAAAGCATATTAAATTGAAATTTTAAGTATACCTGCTGGCCTTGAATCATCTCGCGGGTATCGAAAAAACCAGTTGGGTCATTGCTATCAATGCCCAAATAATCTTCATCTAATTTATATTGTTCAAAACAGATATGCCCGTTGCACTGGGCAAGCCATCAAGTGAGAGAGTTGGTATACGAAACGAGGAGTCAAGGTTTAGTGTCCCACTGGGGGCCGGAGCAAAAGTCATGCGTTTACCAATGGTCTTTTTCACTGTCCTCTGGTTGGTCATTTTAAAAATTAATGGTTGAGTTGGTGTCGCGGCAGTCGTTGATCATGAATGACATGCGCTGTAAAGTACAAGAAAAAAGAAAAAATGTTTAGAACAATTCAAAAGTCAAAACTATGAAACTAAATGTCCTATAGAAAAGTTGTACCTTGTTGTCGAGGGGGTGTTTTTCTCGGTGCTACGGGCGGCCTTGTAGGAGTTGTATTCTGTGGCTGTTCAGAAGATATCAATGCATGCGAATGTATGGAGTGAGTTGGGGAAGAAGGTTCCAAAATCCCTGCAATTCATCAATATCAAATGTTAAATCATTTGGTTAAATTTAAATTGAACAAAATCTGCAACTTTGGAATTTGTAAATAATATATGAGAATGTATTACTTCTCTGGCGTTTAACGAGTTCAAACTGTTGAGGGTTTGGAGAGGAGTGAGCTTCCATTTCAGATTGGGAGTCCCTCGAAGCCTCTGCGTGTAGTTGGCCTCTTCCTCTTGACATCTTTTTTTTTTGGGGAATGGCTTCAAGATATCTTCTCTGCAAAACATTAAAATTTAAGATTTAATAAATGTGCATGTAATGTAGAAAATAGTAATACAATTACAAACTAAATAGTTTATACCTACTGTTCTGCAAATGGAACTGAGAATTTCTTCAAAGCCTCATCAGAGCAAGTAGGAATTTGTTTATGTTTTAAATTTAAAAGTGCCTCATAGTAGAAGCCGAGGAGATAGTTTGTTGAATAAATGTAGGGTTTATCTGAGACTCTTGAATTTGCTATGTCAGTTCTTATTTTTTTCGATAGAAATGTGCCACCAATCGAATTTTTCGTTTTGTGATAGTGGTCACAAATGTATGCAATGGCCCAATTTGGTATATCTGTTTGGCGACCCTGCAAAACAATTCTGGCTTGAAAAAACGAAATAAGTGCAGCCAAAAAGTGATGTGCAATTGATTGTGTATCTACACCACGCCTGGATTTATTGACATGGGCTGCAAATACGAAACAGTGAAAATTAGTATAAATTTATAACAGAATTGTATCAGACTAAAAAAAGGATTAAAAAATATGAATTAAAATGAATTATACTTACAATCAAAATGGAAACCGTCCGATGATTCGAGAAATTTCTTGTCATCTTCCGTGAGTGTTGCCTTGGTTGTCACAGTTGGTAAATTTTTGTTAGGAAGGCCCGTAAACCGATGTATGTCATTTGGTTCAATAGTGAATTGGAACATTTGGCCATCGTTCAGAGTAACATAAAATATACCGTCCTCTGAATTGTAGCATGACAGAAGGTAATTCAAAATATCTGGATCTGTTTCGAAATGTGGCATATTAACGAGCCTGTAAATTCACACGCTTCCATTATAGCTGAATATTCTGAAGACATCTTTAAAGCCGTATGGATGTGAGGGCATAAGGGATTCCTGTAGGTTATCTTCGAAAGAGATTGAGTTGGATTGGCCTGAATTTCTTCCTGAACTTGCCAATTGGGAAGCATGTGAAGTCGACATTGTAGTTGCAATAGCGTCTTTGTCAAAGATTTAGACCTGCAAAACTTCGAGAACGGGAAAACGATAAACGAGAAAATGAGCGGCATAAGGGTATTTATAACCTAAATATGGTGCGTCACTGTCCCCTATTGACGTGCGTCATTTGCTTCAAATGACGCGCAGTGTCAATAGGAAGCAGTGTGTGCGTCAATAGAAGGTTGTGTCGCGCGTCATTTGTTTATAGTGTCGCGCGTCATTTGATTTATAGTGTCGCGCGTCAATAGAATGTCGTCGCGTCATTTGTCTATAGTGTCGCGTCATTTGATTACAGTGTCGCGCGTCATTTGTTTACAATGTCGCGCGTCAATAGATGACAATGTCGCGCGTCAATAGAGGACAATGTCGCGCGTCAATAGAGGACAATGTCGCGCGTCAATAGAGGACAATGTCGCGCGTCAATAGAGGACAATGTCACGCGTCAATAGAGGACAATGTCGCGCGTCAATAGAGGACAATGTCGCGCGTCATTGAGGACAATGTCGCGCGTCAATAAAGGACAATGTCGCGCGTCAATAGACTGTAATGTCGCGCGTCATTTTGTGACTGTGTCGCGCGTCAATAGAGAACAGTGTCGCGCGTCAATAGAATCAACTGACGCGCGTCATTACGATCTAGTGTCGCTCGTTCCAGTGTCGCACGTCATCAGGAGCTATTGTCGCGCCAGTGACGTGCGTCATTAGGATTACTCCTGTTGTCGCACGTCACTGATTTAGCCTTGAAAAACCAGGCGAAAATTTTGTTTTTGAATACTGTCAAATTCGCCTTTCGCTGAAAGTGGTTACGGGGATATTGAGGATAAATTAAATCCTCTTAAGGTTTCTACCTATGAATTCTCCACATCTGAGTGATAAAGAGTAAGCGACATTTCTCCCTTGCTACAAAACAACACACACACATGCTCTACATTGTATCTAATCTTCTTGTTAAAACTATGTATGCTGCTCAGACTTCTAAGGGAGAATCAATATTTGGTACCATTGTAAACCACCTACCTACACATATCACCACACAACCCCTATTTCATCTACCAACCCGCATATTTAGGATTACTTTCCCTCTAAATATATTCCATCCTATGATTTTCCTTCCTCATAATTTTCGTACCTCACACCATATACCACATAATGGGATTCCCCACCCACAACATATCCACCTTATCTATCCCCTTATACTACAGGGGTTACAAACCGCCATCACAACCTAACCAATGATATTATCAAAATGATGATGGGAAAGATGTATACATTAGAAGAATTTGTCTCCCCAGCTCATGTAAATATCTGACATATGACGATATTTACAATGATCCCATTCACCAATCCATTCTATTTCATCCATAACCCTTGCCATTGGGAAATGCCTGAATTCAACATATTCAATAACAAATAATACATGCAAAAAACACTTGAGGTCTTTTAAACATGGTTTCTTATCACTCACGATGACACTTTTTCTCCTTATAGATGATCCCATGTCCTTAACAAGACTGGATTTAGATTGGTATAGTGCTCTAAAACCCCAGGGCATTCCATATTTTCATTTAATCAAGTAGCTAAGGATTTTATAGAAACCCACTTTTCTATCAACATTGTAAAGAAGGTCACCATGACTAACTTGTACGTGACACACCAATATGAAGATGAATCTATCACATATTTTGTCACTCGTTGGCAGAGCCTAATCAACCACAATAACCCCTCACATTCCGACTAAAATCAAACTGAGTTAATAAAGTGATTCACCTGAGTTTTTGCAAGACACATCTCACCAACTCTTCTATTTCCAACCTTTTAAACATTTGACGAGACATTTTCCATTGGGATCCCCAAAGAAACTTGAAATTTGTGTCATTGAAGAAATGAAGATATAATTATGTAATAATAATTGTGCATTTTAAATAAAATGATACCTCTTCTTCTTCCAAAATACAAAATAATTATTGTAAAGTAAAAGGATATGCCAATGTAGTAGTTTTAAAATTTGATTGATATTATCCATCCAACAAAGAAAATATTTCTTCCAATCTTTCTCCTGTTTAGGATTTTTAGTTCAAGTGGGAGAAACAAAATATACTCCCATATGAGAAACCTTATCTTAAGTTTTATAAAAAAAATTAAAATCTAGAGGAGCCACTCTTCCACCCGTCAAACCACATACTTTTTTTAAAACCCTCTCATCCTTTGTTTGCATGGTACAAAGAAATTATTATTGTAACTATCATTGCGTTAGAGGTCATCGCAAAGGTAATTGTATAACTTTCAAAAACATCACCTAAGAAATGTTATATAATCAATATCTCATATTGATGATCAGATTCAAATCAATAACTTCTTCTTGAAAGGATATTCATATTCAGATCATGCAGGCAAACTAATGGGGGATGATGATAGGAAATTCACTTCAGGATTTTAATTCTTTGTGGGATTTGGACCAATATCATGAGGGAGTAATAAGAAGACTTTTGTTTGAAGATCCCCCTTAGAATTAGAATATCGTAGTTAGGTAGTGTAACAGGTGAGTTTTTTTGTGAAGTGATATGGCTCTAACGTATACTTGAAGGATTTGGGAATACCATATAAAGATCTAACTATCCTACATGTTGATAATGAAGGAGTAGTAGTAAATTGTTTGGAATCTATTTTTTCATGAGCGCACCAAACACATTGAGGGTGCACCTACATTTCATTCGTGAACATTTGAAAACAACAACATCTAACTCTAATATTTCCCAACAGATATGCCAATGCGCAGATGTCTTCATAAGTCACTTGCTCGAGGTAAATTTTAGTGTTCATTTTTAGAAAATTTCTCTCTTGTTCACTTGAGACTATGCTAAATTAAGGGGGGGAATGCTAGTAATGGAACTTAGCTTAATTCATCATTAGTGATATTTGAATAAATGTAATAAGTGAAAGTAGTTTTTATTTAAATACTTTAAGATTATGTCAAAGGTATTAGTCATCCTTAGTTGTTTGTTAACTAAGTGATAGTGTTCTCGTCCCAATGTTTATGGGATCATGTTCTATCTTGCATATTTTTTTCCTGGATGATTTCCATGAGCAGGAATAGGAGAAGTTAGGGGCAATATGTTATTTTTTCTGCATATTTTTCTCATATTAGGTGATTTGTTTCCATATATTGTGGATGAGATAGAAGCTATCCAATATGTATTAATATTGCAGCTCTCTCATTTGTTTTGGAATGATTGATTTCATATTCATTAAAATTACGCAAGCACCATCTTGTTTTCTGTGATTAAATTTGGTTTTCAAACAAATAAAATAGATTATTTTTTATTCCCAATTGTTTGAGAAGGGAATGAGAACATATGTTGACGTATGATCTATTATCAATAAGTACATGTTGAATATTAAAGTTATTCTGATAATAGAGGTGATAAGAAAATGTGCACATGGATTATTATTAGCAAATGATGATATGTCCTTAGTAGTAAATTATATAACATACGAATTTGTTTTAGAGAACTAATGAAGTGCATGAATGATACCGAAGTATTATAACTTTTTTATATGAATAGAACAAAGAGAATCCTATAATGTTTGATGACAATCAGGTGCATTGCACAACAAGTCATAGAGGGAGATTTTTCTTGTTGTATTCTTAAGTTATTCAATAATATCATATCTCCCTTGAAAGTGGTAGGAGGAGACAAAGAAGTGATAGATGAGATGGAATAGACACAAGTGGAGTTGTCAGAGGATGATTGTAGTGAGTAATTACTACATTAATAGAAGGATCACCCAAGGTGTAACAAAGCATCAAGGATGATGAGTATGAACATGCTTGAAATCAAAAATGGTAGAAACCTTGCCGAAACCTTAGTGGGTGCAAAAGAAGGATAGGAAGATTGAGTCATGACTTTGATAAGCCAAATACATATTTGGAAGAGAGAGTTTGATTAGTCAGGGTTCACTAAATGATTAAGCTAAATGTGAATGTGACATTTTATGCTAATATAATTACTATTTTAGCAGTAATAAATATAGAAATGAATTATATAAAATTAACCCAAGCAAAATAAACCAAATATATGAAACCTTAAGTAAAAAGAGAGGTAAGAAGCCTTAACTGATTTGCAAAAATTTTGAGGTGTACAAAGCTAGGGAACTAGAAAATATAAAGATTGACTATTGCATCAAAGCTCATAAAAATGAATATTTGGAAGAAAACATTTGACTCAAGCACTTCCTTGGAGAGGGATAGGTGGATGTAGGCTAGATCAACTAATTTATTCAAAAAAACAGAAGATTAAGTGTTTCAACTGTTATGAAATACAATATGTTTCTTAATAAGACTTCCAATTTTCCTAGGCTAAAAAATCCCTCTTGTTCCTTAGAATAGATTGACAAAAATGCAATTTTCGTGCCTTCAATAATTTTTCACCCAGAGAGTATACCTTCACAGTGATATTTCAATCAAGAGAGTGGGTTCATTCCACAAAAAGGCAACATAATCTTCCAAGTAATCAATATTTTCCTAAGAAGCATCTTCTAGGTCTATAACCATGTTTATATATCCAACCTTCAAAAATTCTCAAATCAATCATTGTCACCCTAAGTAGAAAAATCAATTACCTCTTATTTTTATCCTCTGCAGTCCACTATGATATCCTTCTTGTAATTCCTACTTAAAATTGTACTCTATTATCCTCAGATTAGGTCTTATGTATCTCAAAAGGTATGTAAATGTCTTTTACCACAAAAGAGTGGAAATAATATGGAAGTTTTCTCAATTATCCTATGGTCCTCACTGAAGCATATTTTTAACCTTTACAGACCCTCAAAATCAATTAAAAATTTAGGTCTCTCAATATGGTCAAGTTTTTAAACACCCTTACTTCCTCTAACTTCAGCTTCTGATATCCTCAATCAAATATAATAGGAACAATGGTAAATGGGGTGATAATTTCAAATTTCCAAACATTTTTATTGTATGAAAGTTCCCCTTCTCATATAAATATTAAGTATCCAATTTCAAACTCAAATTCTTCCTAGAAGTGGTGTATTCATGAAAACTTGTCCAACTATGACCTACAAGACTAGAAATGCACTCTTACTAAGAAAGAGAGTTTAGCTATCCTTCAAGGCACAATTTTAGTTCATATTCATCTTATTGTCTTCAAGATTACGACCTGTGATTTTGAAGCCTTGAAACACTATAGGCTCTTAAAACTCAATGAATTTCCATAAATACTTGAGTTTCAACCTCCTCTCATAGAACTGTAAAAATCCATTCTAAGAACTATCAGAGAGAACTCAAACAAAAATTTTCCTTTCACTCTATTCCTTCTTCAAGGTTAAATGACCCTTCACCTAAGATCTAGACAACTAATTTTTTTTGTGAATTTCATATTTTGTTCTTCAAGAACAAAAATGAACCCCTATGTTTGAGGTTTTTTCTCCATTGTGCACGCTCGAGGACTTTTTTTTTAAAATTTATTGTTTCTTCACAATTACTCCTTTTACTATTCTCATTCTTACAAGCTTGAGAAGGAGTTTCACACCTTTAGAAAACCATTTACCACCATTGTAAGTCCTAAATAACTCTCCCACTTCATCTACATACACAGTTTTTCATAGTCCTTTGGAAAAGAAGGAAGGGTATATATTTCAACTTTAAGATTTTTTAATACAACAATGTACAACCTCTTCTTGAATGGACTTATGAGGTGTCTACTTGTTACTATTTCCTTGACACCAAATAAATCTTCACCCTTCTTTGTTCAAGGTGACCTTGCCAAACATTAGCATTGAATGATCAAGACTATAATCAGTATTGAACAATGCCTTCACACATTACAATGACTTCCTCATAAATGAATTTGATCCGTCTAGGTTACCACCAATGTGAAAAATGTGAACCACATGGAAAGAGCTAAAGATCAAGTCAACTAAATTATCTTAAAGTGAATTAAAGAGTTGAAATTAAATACTTACTAAAGTGATTCCTTCATAGATCACATGCAAAAATATAAGCCCAAAACCATCAAAAATTAATTTTTCCTATAATTATTACAAGAGCTATAGTTTGCCATTTCACCTTGGAAGAATCGAACGATGCAGTGATTCACTTGCATTCCAAGGAATTTATATGATGGTTATTTGATTTCATTTTGTTAAGTAACACACAAGCCTTCATATGAACCCTCCATTGACTAAGATTTGTCCTAAAAATAACATTTAACTTAAGATTGAATTTCCTTGATAGGACATAGTTGAACTAGGATAGTAATATGGCCATCATTCCTTGGAGAACTACTTAATCTCCATGAATAGGAATGGAAAAACCTTATTAAACAATCATGAAAATCTTTACAGATCTAATGAATGAAACAAATTAAAAGAAAAAAAAAAATTCCCTCAAAGTTTGCCATTGTTACCATTTTTAGGTCCTAAGACTTACCCCCCAGATTAAAGTTTGAAAAGGCTTCAAACAATTCTTACCACACATTTAAGGACACTTTATCACTAGGACTATGTCAAGGGAGACACAAAAATTCGAATCAAAAATTTATAATGTCAAGTTTTCATACTATTCATGTTTAGTACAATTGAGGTTTTATCTGTTGGGCATCATTTCCTAGGAATAGAAGAAAGGTGAGGGTGCAAATAGATCCAAAACTTGTGTTTGTCATATTTGCCTGGAATTCTTCAACTTAACTTCCAATGTAAAATGATAATATCCACAAAGGTATATGGTGAATAGTGAATATTTTCAATGGGTTAATTTCGGACCTTGCACAATTTTCAAAACAATTAAAACTTATGTTGCATTGATCATGTTTTTAATGAAAATTTTATTAATTGTTTTTCTCACTACATTAAGGTTGGGAATTAGACTAAAAATGCACATTTTAAGAATGCTAGTTAAAATATGATAGGGCAATTATTTAGAGTAATACCATCTAATATTTAATCCATTTTAAGGGGGAAAAAGATTAGTTAGGTACCAAATGAAATTAAAGTACCTGTGCACTTTTGATGGCTTGTTCCCAATGTTTCATCATGAATTATTTTCCCTTCAATTTGTGTATTTTTCTAATTTTTAATGGTCATATCTTTAACCTAAATGTGACAATACTTTGGGAATTATTTTCAATCAAACTGAGAATGTGAGTCTTCTTGCTTGGAATATATCCTATATTCTACAAATGTTAGAATTCAACTTTTGGATTTAATCCCATTTCATGCCAATCCTTGGACTCCTAGAGTCTTCAATGCCGAGGCTTCAGTAACAAGTTAAATTATCAAGTATACAGAGGATGAGGAGTTAAAGAATGGTGATTGGATTGCAAGAAGAAATGTTTGATAGTGGGGAACTTATTTGACTAAAATTCTCAATCATCTTGAAATACAAGGGCTTACCTTGAACTAATTTTCCTGACAGCCACAATTTTTCCTTCAATTAAACATAATGCCCATAACTGGTTTCAATGAAGTAATTGAACAATGATTTTCAATGGAAACTCTCAATTTCTTCTTACGTTTTATAGAACATATTGTTTAGTTTTTCTCTTATCACCTGAGCCATGAGTGTTTACTTTAGATTCTTTTGTCAACGGATCTTTTTTCCTAACTTTGAGGAGTTAAGGCACTTATACTTTCAACTTGAATCAACTAATTTAAACAAATCAATAGTTGTGTTAGGACCAATTCTCTAAAATATCCATCTCTAATGTGAAACCTACCTTTACTCTATTGTAATTTAATTTCTTTCTTTTCCATCTCGATTAAAAAACCAAAGAGCCCAAAAATGATGTAATCTTCAAAATCTTTCCCTATCACAAAGCCTACAAACAAATGTGACTACCTTTCAAAATACCTCCATTAAAAAGTTAGTTGTCAAATTAATTTATTTGTATTGACTTTAACAACCTTGATCACTTGATTTTAATTTCATACGGGTGATTTTTTTTTTAGTTAACTCAAGTCCATCTCAAGGATTGGTATAGGGATCAACTTAATGCTTACTAAATTGTTTCTTCCTACTTTCAAGGAGGTATAGATTGTTTCCTTGTGGGAAATCCAAACTTGATTATGGAAACCTTAATGGTAGGTAATTGCTATAGGAGGTTAATTACACATTAGTAGATTTTCCCCAAATTAATTCCAATTTCCTGTATCTAGGATGGTCATACTAAGAAGCAAAAACCACATTTCATACATCCATTGGTCCCATAGCGACATTGTGAAATGACACAATTGACATTTCTTTTAGGGAAACCCTGAAAATTCCCATCTGAAATTAATATTTCCATTTTGGTTCATTATATGAACAAAATGTATGTGTTTGGAAAATGACAAGAAGTGAAAATTGGTTAAAAAAGTCCCCAATGATCTTTTCATTGTCCAAAATAGAAGGTTAAATGTAGATATACAATACTAAGGAAGGCCCGGTTGTTTATTATGTTGAGACCATGCCCACATCAAATGATTACATAGATTTTTCATGCTTTCTTCAATTATTCATTTTTATGTATGGTTTTGAATTTAGGTCACAGAAGATTCCTGGTTTTGTTGAAAGTGGTCCTAGAACCAATGACAGGGTTAAGTTGGCATTCCTAGGACCCCTAAAACTTTTCCAAATTTTAGTTGCACCTTTTCGGAAAACCTTTATGCATTCTGAATTTGACACGCGATAGTTGATTTGGATGTCAACTTTGCAGGTGGAAGTTTTAAATTCCGGATTTAAAATTTGAAAAGTTTCAGGTTGAAATAGATCACTGTTTTTTGACAGTATTACATGGTACCTAAGTCATCCAAAAAAGAGGTGTTAATTACACTTCATAAGTCCCCTATTGAGCTATGTAAGGATGGAGTAGCTTTGATCACGTTAGTTATGACACGCAATATGGTCAACCTAATGTAAACCACAAGGTTGTGGTGAAATCAAATGAAAAAACAGTGGTATTAACCCATTTTACCATAGGTTTTTTAAGACCTCACATTACAATGCAATTAGTAGAGGGTGATTTATTTTCAGGAATAACTATCCTCTTTGTTAGATAGATGAGTATTTGGATAGAATGAAGGCTTCATCCTTTTTGAAATTTTGAATACCTATCCTAAGATTCTTACTTCTATGGAAAAAATAATTATAACACTAAAACAATTCATGACAGGATATCATGATCCTACTCAATCAAAACCTATGCCATAGGGACCCCAACAAGGGACTCAACCCTCTTCCAATGATCTCATTTCTAATTTAGTGGGGAGGATTAGAGAACTAGAAAGTTCCCATACTTCACAAAAAAACACATGTAGTACAGAATAAACATGGGGTATCCAATTGACAAAAAAGGATACATCCCTTCTAATCAGAAACCAATGCAATATCATGTACAACAAGGTTATCCGGCTCATTAAAATCAAGGTGATATTCTCACAGTATTAAACACACTAGGGATTTTTCATCTTCCTTCTCAGGCATATCCTATGCAAGGAATTTTCAGAAGTGCGTTTTGGAATGCCACTACAACAGAAAATGCAAAGTTTTAGGGTTTTACGCTCGCTACTCTCCATATCTTGGAACTATCCCACCTTACATGCATATGCAAATATATAAAAAAAAATCCCCAAATGGACCCATATACCATTTATACTCCCTACATGCAATCATCAAGGGACCCCATATGTTCCCATCAACACTTATAATGTATCTTATCAAAATCATCCTCCTCCACATCCTAATCAAGGATCTTCATTAGTGGAATCTTATGCAATGGGAACCTACATTGAGTACTTAAAGGAACCTCTTGACTTCACCATATGTGGTGTTCATTTTTCCACGCCCATTACGGATATTCCAAAATTTAAGGAATAAGGAGACCCAGGTAGAAATGCTCATATCAAGGCCTACACTACTGCTATCAGGGAATTTCTTCCTTGGGATGTTGTATTAGCTAGTATATTTCCAAATACTCTTGAAGGGATTGCATTGGATTAGTATTACCGTAATTCTTGAAGCTTCTCTTCTATGCATTCCTTTAAACAACTTGTTTCTGATTTCATGAAAGAATTTTACATGAGCAAGTTGTTGCGTAAAAGGATTATGGAGTTCCTACATATTAGACAAAGAGAAAAATGAATCTGTCACCCATTTCATCCAGAGATGGTGCCAAGTTCTTTATTCCTTTGCAAGTGCACCCAACATGGACCATATGGAACTTTACAATATTTTCCTTCACTTGGAAAATTGAGAGACTAGGGAGGAAGTCTAGAAGTTTCCTTTCCATGGTTATGAGGAAAGTGTTGGAAGGTGTGCTTCAGATTGACCAAAATACTATAGATAGTGGGCGTAAGATCTATGGTCCCAATGGGAAATTGGTATCTCCAAATCAAAGTAATGTAAATTATCAAAACAATGGTTACAATAACCAAGGACCTAAAGGTATGAATCGCAATCATGGTGTTGTTACCAATAGTGCTACTGATCAAGCCAAGAATGAATTGGTTTTACAAAAAAAATAGAAACAACAACAATAACAACAACTCAAGAAATCAAAGGGAACCTAACACTTTGTCTTTTGTCAACATAGTTGATGTAAATCATCCACCACAAAATAAAATCAGACCCAAGGCCCAGACTAGTATCAAAAACTCAGGCCAAGGGGTAATGAATCATGGTGATAATAACCAATTTCAAAACTACAACTCATGTTATAATCAACAATAGCAAGATGCTTATCAGAGACCAAGAGATTAAGACCCTAACCTATACTGTGGTTTCCATATGGTTCATTGTCATGACGATAGGAATTTCCACGATTGTAACAAATTTCTAGAAAGACTTCCTGAAAAAATAAAGGCAACTCTTTATATACATGTTCCTAGAAAATCCTAACACAAACTCGCAATTTGTCTATACATGACCTGTAGTTCCTCATAACCCTAATGTGAGCATTTTTTTCAAGATCTGATACCTACATATTCTAAAAATTTCAAGCAAGGTGAATTCAAAAAAACACAAACAAAGGAATTCCTATAGGAAAAAATTACCATGAAGCCTCAATTTCCAATAACTATTGGGTCACTCCTAACCTTGGTTCAAACAATAACACAAAAGTATTGGGATTAGTTGAGCTAGAGCTTGAGGTTGAAATTAATGTAAAAAATTAGACAAAGGAAATACAATCTCGTGTAAGAAGAAATTCAAGAAACAACTTTGTTAAACGAATCCACACTTCAAATCCAACAGACAAGTTGCATGCGGGCTCTAAAATGAAGAAGCATGGTTGGCTAAGGAGGAAGATAGTGTCAAAGAAGCTAGAGGCTCAAAAGAAAAGAAATGAAGAAGATTTAAAGTCTTCGGGCTCTGCAAATGATTCAGAACGAGCACCAAAAATTACTAAGTATGGAGGAGTAAGCAGAAGCTACCAAGTGTTTAAATTGTTAGGTTGTGGAGCCTGTTTTCATGTGTGAATGTGTTGAAGACTGTGCACTAAGAGTACTATACACTTTTCATGTATGCTCGCCGGGGTTCGGGGCCGGGCCAGGCCCTGAGCGGGGGTCTGGGGGTGGTAGCCCCCGGTAGCAGGGGTTCGGGGGCGTAGACCCCGAAAATTATTTATTTAGGCATAATTTTTTTTTGGCCTCGAAAAATGCACCTGACATATCAGGAAATGTGCTCTTGTCAAATGGACAAGTTTTTTGACCCATAGGTTTATGGGACGGGTTTTGCCCATGGTTTTGATACCCATGGTTTTATAAAATTACTTAAGCAGTTGTCTATTTATATGGTCTTATGCATATGATAGATGTACAAGCAAATGTATTGCAGATGTGTTTTGAATTCGGGTGTGAATTCTGTAGAGTTTGTTGAGCATAGCTCCAAACGAATCTGGGTATTGTATTGAGAGAGTGGAGGCTTGTAATAAAATCTGAGCAAGTGATTCTTGGTGGATGTAGCCCAAATTGGGTGAACCACGTTAAATATTGTCTCTTTGTGTTGTGTTATTTTATTCTATAATTTTATTTCAGATCTGTAATAATTTTTGCATATTAGTTTCTACTGTTGCGATTCTGTGAGGGATTATTCTGCATATTTTATCTCTTATTCCTAACAATTGGTATCAGAGTCTGGTCTAGTTTGCTGAAGTGTTGAATCACAAGGAAAGTTTTTAGCCTGAGTGGGAGCTATGGCAAATGATGGAAGATCTAGGGTTGATAAATTCAACGGGAAGAATTTCTGTCTTTGGAAGATGCAGATGGAAGATTACCTTTATCAAAAGGATCTTTATACTCCGTTGTTTGAGAAAGTGAACAAAGCCTCGAGTATGACAGATATGGAATGGGATTTGCTAGATAGGAAGGCACTTGGGACAATCTGGCTGTGTCTTGCATCTTCGGTATTATTTAATGTTTCAAAGGAAAGACTACAAAAGATCTAATGGATGCATTAGGGAAGTTGTATGAAAAACCCTCTGCCTCTAACAAGATATTTTTAATGAAAAAGTTGTTTAATATGAAGATGTCTGAGAATACTTCAGTAGCAGATCATTTAAATGATTTCAATATGGTTGTGAATATGCTAGCTTCGGTTACAATATAATTTGATGAAGAAGTTAGGGCTTTATTTATTCTATGCTCTTTACCTGAGAGTTGGAATAGCTTGGTAATGGCGGTAAGTAACTCGGTTCTAGCTAACTCGAAGTTGAAGTTTGAGGATGTTGTAGGGGTGATTCTAAGCGAGGAAATGCGAAGAAAAATCTATGGGGAATCTTCTACTTCAGGGAATGCTTTGACAGTGGAAACTAAAGGGAGATAAAAGGATAAAGGAAACCATGGAAAATCTTAAGATCGGGCAAGGTCAAAATCCAAGAACAAGATTGTATGCTGGAATTGTGGAAAGCCTGGGCATGCAAAGAAGGACTGTTGGGAGCTTCGAGATAAGAATAAAACAAGGAGGTAACTATGGCAATGGTTAATGTATGTCAGGATGCTTTGATTCTCTCTTTGCACAATATTACTGAATCTTGGGTTTTAGATTCAGGGGCTTCTTTCCATGCTTCTCCACATAGGCATTATTTTGTTGATTATGTTCAAGGAGATTTTGGGCATGTTTTTCTTGGTGATGATGATCCTTGCAGCATAGTTGGAAAATTTTTTCTTCATGTTAAGATGCAGAATGAGAATACTTGGCTATTGAAGGATGTTAGACACGTGCCTACATTAAGATGAAATTTGATATCGGCATGGCAGTTGGGAAGTGATGGTTGTATTGTGATATTTACAGCGGACTCTTGGAAGGTTACCAAGGGTGCTCTTGTGGTGGTAAGAGGTAAGAAGGTTGGAACCTTGTATTTAACCACTTATAGCACTAATGTTTATAATCTTGTGGCTTCAGAAGTAGATACAAAATTGTGGCACTATAGGCTCGGTCATATGAGCCATAAGGGCATGGAGATCATAAAGAAGGATTTTCCTAGATATACAAAAACAGGTTTGGAGTTCTGTGAGTACTGCATATATGGGAAATAGAAGTGATTAAGGTTTCTCAAGGTTGGACCTACAAAGAAAGAGAGTAAGTTAGAGCTAGTGCATTCTGATGTGTGGAGGCCAGCTCAGGTATCATCTCTTGGGGATTCAAGTTATTATGTTACTTTTATTGATGATGCAACAAGGAAAGTTTGGGTTTATTGTATTAGAAAAAAATCTGATGTATTTGACACTTTTGTTAAATTGAAAGCCTTGGTAGAGAATGAAACAGGTCTTAAGCTAAAATGTCTCAGGTCAGATAATGGAGGGGAGTATTGCAGCAATGAATTTGATTATTACTATTCTAAGAATGGAATCCGTAGGAAAAAGACAGTTCCAAGAACTCCACAGTAGAATGGGGTATCAGAAAGGATGAACAGAACAATAATGGAAAGTGCTAGGAGCATGAGGTTACATGTAGGACTGCCTCTTTCTTTTTGGGCAAAAGCGGTGAGAACAATTGTGTACTTGATAAATAGAGGACCCTCAAGTGCCTTGGATGGAGGCATACATGAGGAGGCTTGGTATGGTAAGAAATTTGATTATTCATTTCTTAGAGTCTTTAGATGTGAGGTGTTTGTTCATATAGAAAAGGATGATAGGACCAAGCTAGAGGCTAAATCAAAAAAATGTACTTTCATTGGTTATGGTGGTGATGAATTTGGATATAAACGTTGGAGTATTAAGGAAAAAAAAATCATTCGATCTAGGGATGTGGTCTTTAATGAGAAAGTCATGTATAAACAGCAGTTGCAGGAAAATAGGGAAGAATCCAAGAAAGAATATGCAACGGTAGAGGATCTTTCGGATGGAAAAGTGACACATGAATCAGTTCAGGAACCTCCTCAACAGGAACCCCAAACTCCTATATTGAGGAGGTCTTCTAGGGTAAGAAGAGAACCTGAAAGTTTTTCTCCTTCTCTTTATTATTTATTACTCACTGATAGTGGAGAACCAGAGAGCTTTGATGAAGCAATGCAGGTAGATGTTAGGAAGAAGTGGGAGCAAGCCATGGATGAGGAGCATCAGGCTCTCGTGGAGAACCAGACATGGAATTTGGTAAATATACCTGAAGGAAAAAGAGAATTATAGAACAAGTGGGTGTTCAAATTCAAAGAGGAAGAAGGAGGCAAGAAAAGATACAAGGCCTGGTTGGTGGTCAACGGGTTTGCACAGAAAAAGGGTATAGATTTTGATGAGATTTTTTCTTCTGTAGTAAAAATGACTTCTATTAGAATTGTTCTAGGAATAGTTGCATCAGAAGACTTGCACTTAGAACAGCTTGATGTAAAGATTGCATTTCTCCATGGTGATTTGGAGGAGGAACTATATATGCAGCAACCAGAGGGCTATGAGGTCAAAGGTAAAGAGGAGATGGTGTGCAAACTGAAGAAGAGCTTGTATGGCTTGAAACAAGCTCCACGTCAATGGTATAAGAAATTTGATAGCTTCATGATGGAGCAAGGTCATATTAGATGTCATTCTGAATGTTGCGTGTATACAAAGAAATTTGAGGATGGTAGTTATATTATCCTTTGTCTGTATGTGGATGACATGTTGGTTGCAGGTAAAAACATGTAAGAAATAAAAGTACTCAAGAAGCAGCTAAGTGAATCCTTTGCTATGAAGGATTTGGGGGCAGCTAAAAAAATCCTTGGTATGAGGATATATCGGGATAGGAAGGAACGGAAGCTGACTTTATCTCAAGAAGAGTACATTAAAAAAGTCTTGGAGAGGTTTAATATGTAGGATGCTAAATTGGTTGGGACTCTTTTGGCAGGCCATTTCAAGTTATCAAAGGAGCAGTGTCCCAAGATAGAGTAGGAGAGAAACCAAATGTCCAAGGTACCTTACTCATCAGCAGTTGGCAGTTTGATGTATGCCATGGTGTGCACTAGGCCTGATATTGCCCATGCAGTGGGAGCGGTGAGTAGATTTACGAGTGATCCAGGTAGAGATCACTGACAAGCAGTAAAGTGGAACCTTCGGTATTTGAGAGGGACCATAGGGATAGTTTTGTGCTACAGTGGATCAGACACCACTTTACGTGGTTATGTAGATTCAGACATGGATGGAGATGTAGACAGCAGGAGGAGCACAATAGGTTATGTTTACACTGTAGGTGGAACAACAATAAGCTAGATTTCATGACTACAGAAGTTGGTGGCTTTGTCAACCACGGAGGTTGAGTATGTTGCTGCCACAGAGGCAAGCAAGGAAATGATTTGGTTCTAACAATTACTTGAGGAGTTGGGGCATAAGCAAGAGGGAGGAAAGTTGCATAGTGATAGTTAGAGTGCTATACACCTAGCTAAGAACTCTGCTTTCCACTCTAGGACAAAGCATATACAGTTAAGGTACCATTTCATCAAGACAACTTTGGAGGAAGAGAAGTTGAAGTTTGAGAAGATTCATACCAGTCAGAATGCTGTAGACATGATGACCAAGGTGGTCACAAGGGAAAAATTGAAGTTGTGTTCAGCTTTGGTTGATCTTCACAGAAACTAGTGAAGGGTTGAGAAGCTTGCTCAGAGGAAAACTAGTCTCCAAGTGGGAGATTGTTAGGTTGTGGAGCCTATTTTCATGTGTGAAAGTGTTGAAGACTGTACAATAAGAGTACTATACACTTTTCATGTATCCTTGCCGGGGTTCGGGGTCAGGCCGGGCCCCGAGCAAGGGTCCGGGGGTGTCAGCCCCTAATAGTAGGGGTTTGGGGGCGCAACCCCCGAAATTTATTTTTTAGGCATAAATTTTTTTTGGCCTTGAAAAATGCACCTGACATATCGGGAAACGTACTCTTCTCAAATGGGTGAGTTTTTTGACCCATAGGTTTATGGGATGGGTTTTTCCCATGGTTTTGATACCCACGGTTTACTAAAACTTCTTAAGTAGTTGTATATTTATATGGTCTTATGCATATGATAGATGTACAAGCAAATGTATTGCATATGTGTTTTGAATTTGAGTGTGAATTCTGTAGAGTTTGTTGAACATAGATCCAAACGGATCTGGGTATTGTATTAAGAGAGTGGAGGCTTGTAATAAAATCTGAGCAAGTGATTCTTGGTGGATGTAGCCCAAATTGGGTGAACCGCGTTAAATATTGTCTCTTTGTGTTGTGTTATTTTATTCTGTAATTTTATTTTAGATCTGTAATAATTTCTGCATATTAGTTTCTACTATTGCAATTCTGTGAGGGATTATTCCGCATATTTTATCTCTTATTTCCTAACATAAATGACACATTTCCAAAGAGAATCCAAAAGGGAGACTCGAACAAGTGCCAAACCTCCACGCTTCCAGAGCCCCAAAAGTTGCACCAGCCGTTGAAAAGTCTTTGACTCAGCGGAAGGTGCCAAGTGTCCAAATGATGCTACTTCAAAGATAAATCCAAAGAGTGGAGACCCAAATGAGCGCAGTCTCACCACGTAGTCCAAAGTAAAAAGTAGGACAAAGCAGGCCTAAAATTGACTAAGTATAGGGAACCAGTGGACGATGCCACATGTTGCATCAACTTAATTTCAAAGGTGCAACCCAAAAGGTGATTCCCAAATGAGCGCCAGCTTGCCACGTATTCAGGACCCGAAAAGGTAGTAGCGGTCGTTTAAAATTCCAAGAAATTGTGGAGGCCTCCACGTGTCTCATTGGCGTAATTTAAAAAATGAAAGTCTAGAGGCATTTTTCAAATGAGTGTGGGCCTTCCATCACGTGTCCCAGGTCCAAAAACAGGGGACATCAGATTCAGGAGTTGAATAGTCAAAGCAAAGGTAGGCCGGAGAAAGGTGCCAAGTGCCAACGTGACACTATTTCAAATGTAAAATTTTGGGTGGGTTCCCAAACAAGTACTAAGACTCCATGTGTCTAGGGTAGGGATTTTTGCTCCGCCAAGCAAAGAGACTCAAGAAAAATACAAAGGTAGCCCAAGGAACTCACGAAAGCCACCAAGTGTCAATCTCGGTGCACATTTTTCAAGAGCGAAGGCAAGGATCAAAATCTCAAACAAGCGCGAGGCCTCCATGTGGACCATATATGGACAAGACTCTTTAAATATTGTGCTCACACAGTCTGATACTTCAAATGGCCATATCTTTTGACTAAAAACTCAAATTTGGGAGGGAGAAGACTTTTTGGAAACGTCTCGATACCCTCTACATCATGAAAACATAAAATATCATTCTTAGTAAGATATGTTAGGTTAGAAATTTGAAAACATCTTCTAGACCATTAATGCAGAATCCAATTTCTTCAACTATCATACTAGATTTTCAATTTGATTTGCTGGGGAACTAAAATCGATAGATTTTGGGCCGATTTGAGAGAGGCATTGATTGATAGTGGTTAAGATTTCAAAGTCAAGATATCAATGCATATCTCAAGGTGGTTGAAACAAGATTCAAATTCTTCCCTCCTCTCTCTCCTATTCTTCCTATATATTGTAATAAAGAGGCATATTCAAAGTGTTGGTCATTGTTTCTCTTATGCCCTCCCCCTCTCTTAATTCCCATGGATCTATAATGGAATTTTCTTGCCTCTTGCCCATTGATGATGTACTATGTAACACTTTTGGAGCAATAAAATATGTTTCATGTTATGCATCTGTCCATCCTTGGCTTATTTTTTATGTCTCTTCTTACCTCTCATCGTCGCAGGGTATACTTGTGCATACTCTAATGTTTGTCTACAGGTTATAGGAGCTGTGATTAATGGGTTTCGAAGTGGTGCTCTATGTGAAATCTATATTTGGTCTGTGGTGCATTCTGTCCACCCTCTCCTCTGCTCACCTCTCTCCACTTCAGGCAGTTGGATCTGTAATTCAACCACTTCCTTTTCTAGTGTATCACCACTTAGTGTAGGCTCTTTCACCCTTTCTCTCTCTCTCTCTCTCTCTCTCTCTCTCTCTCTCTCTCTCTCTCTCTCTCTGTCCCCTTGGAATGGTTATATTAGGATAGAATAGGTTCTACTTGTACTGAAGTAGTTTGTGGTAGCTAGTTCAGGAAGTAAGAACCAGCTTTGTCCGGAGGTCCATCTCAATTTTTAGAAGTCCCACATCTTGAGATATGGTCTCATGTTGTGAAATCACACCAAATGACCCACTAGCCCAAGAGTACATTTGGGGGTGCTATGATTCCACACTAACAGTTTTGGCACGCCCGGTGGGACAGGTCTGAAGCACCTTACCACTTCATATTAGCAAGTTGGTGTGTTCCTGTTAAGGTTCAACCTTTTGAGGCAAATGGAAGCACATCTGGCAACTCCATCTGGTCAACAACCCCATCTCTGAAGTTGTAGACCTTTTCATCCATTTTCACCCATCTTCATTCACTTTTCTTTCCATATCTCCCATTTTTCTTCCATTTCATGAAGTTGTGCAATCATGAATTCATTCCCTTCATGGAATTCACACCTATAACAGTGTAGTCCACCTTCAAGGCATTTCCCAACTCCTCCAAATAAACATTATTATCAAATCCAAAGTAATTATGCTTACCCATATGAGTATGGTCAAAGTCAATTTAACCATGGAGCTTATCAAGAACAAGGGGATGCATACAATGGTGACGACTATGTAGAAAACGCTGGTTTGTTGGAGAAGATTCAAAAAATGGAGGTTGGCATGGTTCAGTCAAGGGCCAAAGCACAAATGAAGGCATTCAATATTGGTTGCAGGGCACCTTGTCCATGGGAAGGCCATTTTCCAAGGTAGTACAACCCTCAAGAGAAGCTTGACTTCATGGTTGAAGTGTTGCCTCAACTTACACAATCGATTGAGCACATTAAGGCTTATGAGAAAAGTGTGAGACAACCTTGTCAATGGGTAACTCAATCACCAGCTCCATGTCCTTCGTTTTATCTTTCCCAAGATTTATCATTTTAGTAGAGGCAAGAGTCATGCTTCCCATCTGTTGCCCTAAGTGTTGATTTTTCTTCTCCATCTCCTGATCTTCCACCCCATTTCAACTCTTCTCCCCTTTTCTTTCTAAAGAAGTCATTCCCTCCAAATAAACAAGAAGTTCCACTTTCCTCCCCACCATAAACAATTGCAAATCTGGTTGAACCCCAACCTACCACTCCTCTTGCTTTCCTAAGTCCAAATTGGGAATAGAATCAAGAATCCAGTCAAGGAAAAAAACAAGAAGGGGATCCCAATAGAGAAGAAATGACAGACAGTCTAAAGATTTGGGCTACCAAACTTGGGTTTACAAATATCTCATTAATGGCTTTAGCCAATAGAGGAGGTCAGGGTTGAGGAGCCAGTGGTGGCTGGGGCTAAGTTTGCAGAAGAACAAGAACAAGAACAACAAGAAGAAGATCATCAATCTATTTACTTTGAATACAATGTCCCTAATGGCACTTTGTCTGAAGAGGATGCTAATCTGATTCAATATGCACAGCTAGGTTAGGAGGAGGAACAATTAGCTCCAAGTCCCATTGAAGAGGAGAAGATGGGAGAGATCAAATCAGAGTTGAAGCCACTCAATGAAGAAAGCATCATTGAAGATTTTTTGCTTTCATTCCAAGGGCCTAATTTGATTAATGAACCCATGATGAAGGAGGACCATACAGTTTTAGAGGCTCCAAGTGAGGAGCAGGCCATAGAAGAACCTTCAGTTCTTCCTCCCATTTCATCTCCTTCAATATTTAATGTTGAGGAGGAGTTTGATCTTTCAAAGTTCATGGTTGAAGATGAAGGGAACCATGGTGAGCAAGTTGCAGATCAAGAGGACACCATGAAAGAAGTAGAGCACATGCAACATGACAACAAGGAGGCAGACTACCTATCAGACTTGGAAGATTGCTTTAATGAAGAGGAGCCTAAGGAGATAACATCTTTTTTTCCTCCATCTTCCACCTTCCAAGCACATGAACCTTCTGCCATGAAGGAGAATATTCAAGTGCAATAGCCATTCCATAATGGCCCTCTGGAACCAAGGTTGGAAGATTTTGATCTTCCATGTTCTCCAAAAGAGGAAGAGAAAAGGCAAGAGGATTTCATCATCTCTCTCACACCATACATCTAAGAGGGTCGAAAAAAAGACTCAATTTTAGGAGTTAAATTTTAGAGCACAGGGCACATTCAAAGGATTTGACTATGCCCAATCAGATACTTGGCTTCATTGGAGCCAAGGGAGAATCCAAAACCAGTCATGCCTACTTTAGGGCATGAGGATGAGTATCAAATTACCAAGGGTCACCATCAGTACCTCTAGGAGTCTAATAGAAGTCAACTTAAGGAGGTATTTTCCATTAATGTTGATACCTTGATGATTTGGGTGGAGGACCGGCTTATTGTACAAGTTTTTCACTCATACAGGCAACTATATTTAGTGTCAAATAATTTTCATGGCTACCTCTTTTGAGAAAGGGAAGCTACTTCTCCTTGCATGTAGTAGGCTTTGTTTAGCTTCTTTCTCTCTAGTTAGTGTAGGGGTAGGAATAGACTTTGTTTTTAGTAGAAGAAGTACTTATGCACAATCTGCATGTCTCATTTGAGGCATGTATGATTTTGTCTTTGTACATAAGTTTTGTTCATATTGCTCCAAAGGTGCATGAGGCCAGGCCTTTCAGTATTCATGGAAAAAAGACCCATAGCTTTCTGTAACAGTTGCTAGTTCCAAATAATAAAAAAATGCAGAGCAACTAAATCCATTTCAAAACAGTCCATTTCAGGGACAGATGAAAGCCCCAGGGTCAGACAATTTTCTACTCTCAAAAGCCTTGTTTCAATATTTCTCACAAAAATTGAGAGTGCAGATGCACGGGAAGGCTTGAGGTCAGTCAAGGGTCAGAAAAGGAGGCAATTGGAGAGTCCATTTCAAAATAAGGGTCATTACCAAGCCATTAATGGTGACTCCATGCCCAATGGATGCTTCAAGGCCACTGGTCCATTCATCTAGCAGGTAGATGCCTCTGCGAGTTGCCAAATTGTTATCCCAATTTTACCCCCCAGCAAAATTAATCAAACACAATCCCGTGTAAGAATAAATTCAAGAGACGGTTTCGTCAAATGAACCCACGCTTCAAATCCAATAGACAAGTTACAGGAAGTCTCTAAAATGAAGAAGCAGGGTTGGCTAAAGAGGCAGACAGTGTCAAAGAAGCTAGAGGCTTAAAAGAAAAGAAACTAAGAAAATTCAAAGTCTTCAAGCTCTGCAAATGATTCAGAATGAGCACAAAAAATGACTAAGTATGGAGGATTCAGCGGAAGCTGCCAAGTGTCCAAACGACACATTTCAAAAGATTGAATCCAAAAGGGAGACTCAAACAAGAGCCAAACCTCCACGCGTCCAGAGCCCCAAAAGTTCACCGGCCATTGAAAAGTCTTCGACTCAGTGGAAGGTGCCAAGTGTCCAAATGGCGCTACTTCAAAGATAAATCCAAAGAGCAGAGACCCAAATGAGTGTTGTCTCGCCATGTATTCCAAAGTAAAAAGTAGGACAGACCAGGCCCAAAATCGACTAAATATAGGGAACCAATGGACGGCGCCACGTGTTCCATCATCGCAGTTTCAAAGGCGGGGCCCAAAAGGTGATTCCCAAATGAGTGCTAGCTCGCCACGTATTCAGGGTCCGAAAAGGTAGGAGCGTCCATTGAAAAATCCAAGAAACTATGGAGGCCTCCACGTGTCTCATTGGCATGATTTCAAAAGGAAAGTCTGGAGGTAGTTTTTAAATGAGCGCGGGCCTTCCACGTGTCCCAAGTCAAAAAAAGGGGACAGAGTCAGGAGTTGAATAATCAAAGCAGAGGCAGGGAAGTGGAAGAAGCCAAGTGTCAGCACGGGGCTATTTCAAATGTAAAATTTGGGGCGGGTTCCCAAACAAGCGCCAAGCCTCCACGTGTCCAGGGTCAGGCTTTTGGCCCTGCCAAGCAAAGAGACTCAAGCAAAATACAAAGGATCCCAAAGAGCTCCTAAAATCCACCAAGTGTAAATTTGGCACAATTTCAAGAGCAAAGGCAAGGAGAAAAATCTCAAATGAGCGCGATGCTGCCATGTGGACCTTGTATGGATAGACTCTTTAAATATTGCACTCCCGTAGTCCAAAACTTCAAATGGTCATATCTTTTGATTGGAAACTCAGATTTGGGAGGGAGGAGAATTTTTGGAAACGTCTCGACACCCTCTATGCCATGAAAACATAAAATATCATTCCTAGTAAGCTCTGGTAGGTGAAAAATGGGAAAACATCTTCCAGACCATTAATGCAGAATCTGATTTCTTTAACTACCAGACTAGATTTAATTTGATCTGTTGGGGAACCAAAAATGGACAGGTTGTGGGTGGATTTTAGAGAGGTATTGATTGATAGTGGTTAAGCTTTCAAAGAAATATTCAAAGCAAGATTCGATGCATATCTCAAGGTGGTTGAAACAGTATTCGAATTCTTCCCTCCTCTCTCTCATATTCTTCCTATATATTGTAATGAAGGGGCATATTCAAAGTGTTGGTCATTGTTTCTCTTCTTCCCCCCTCTCTCTTTCTTCCTTTGTGTAGAATTCAGAGTCTAAGTCTCCTCCCATGGCTATGTAATGGCGTTTTCTTGCCTCTTGCCCATTGATGATGTACTGTGTAACATTTTGGAGCAATAAAATCTGTTTCGTGATGCATTTGTCCATCCTTGGCTTATTTTGTTATCTCTTCTTACCTCTCATCATCACAGGGTATACTGTGCATACTCTAATGTTTGTTACAGGTTCTGGGAGCTGTTCTTAATGGGTTTCAAAGTGGTGTTGTGTGTGAAATCTATCTCTCATCTGTGGTGCATTCTGTCCACCCTCTCCTCTGCTCACCTCTCTCCACTTCAGGCAGTCAGATCTGTGATTCAACCACTTCCTTTTCTGGTGTATCACCACTTAGTGTAGGCTCTTTCACCCTGTCTATCTCTCTTTTTCCCCTTGGAATGGTTATATTAGGATAGAATAGGTTCAGCCTGCACTGTAGTAGCTTGTTGCCCAGGTAGTTTAGGAAGCAAGAACTGACTTTCTTCGGAGGTCCATCTCAAGTTTTGAAAGTCCCACAACTTGAGAGATGCTCCCATGTTGTGCAATCACACTGAATGCCCCACTCATCCAAGAGTCCATTCGGGGGTGTTGTGATTCCACACTAACAACACCTTTGGCATTCCACTTCAAGTTGAGTAAAGAAAAATGTCCTAAAACAAATGAAGAGATTGAATATATGTCTTGAGTTCCATATGCTTCAATAGTTAGAAGTTTGATGTATGCTATGGTATGCACAATACTAAACATTTTCCATGCAATGGGAGTTGTCAGCAGATACATGAGTAATCTAGGAAAGGAGCACTGAAATGCATTCCAGTGGATTCTCAGATACTTGAGAGGGGCCAGTAGCAGGCAGTTGTGTTATAGAGGGTCCGAGGTTTCCTTACATGGATATGTTGATGCAGCCATGGTTGGAGATTTGGATGGTAGGAATAGCACCACAGGTTATGTATTCACAATTGGTGGCACATCAGTTAGTTGGATTTATAAACTACAAAATATTGTTTCCTTGTCTGCTACAGAGGCAGACTATGTTGTTGTTACAGAAGCAAGCTAGGAGATGATATGGATGCAATGATTCATGAAATAGTTGGGAAAGAAACATGAGGATTACAAGTTATTCATTGATATCTAGAGTGTAATTCATCTTGCCATGAACTCAACATTCCATTTGAGAACCAAACATATCCAACTTAGGTATCACTTTATTAGATCAGTGCTGGAGGATGGACAATTGAAGTTGGAGAAGATACATACAAGTCAGAATCTTATTGATATGTTGACAAATTTGATGAAAAAAGAGAAGTTGGAAGGTTGTTTGGCTTTGGTAGGTATCAAGATTGATCTTGAAGAAGAGAAACAAATTAGAGAAGAGTCCAAGGATAAGCTATAATAATGGGTTGCAACAGTCAGTATCCAAGTGGGAGATTGCTGAAGATGTGACTTCTAGTTGAAGTGGGAGTTTAATTTTCTTGTTTCTAATTTTTGCGAGGAAATCATGGTTATGGATAAAAATAGTAAATTATCGTATTAATATACTAGAGTTATCTTTATGTTTATTTTATTAATAAACATGTGATATTTATATTGTTTGTGGTTGAAGCAAACTTTTACAAAGAGGTGTACAAGTTATAAATATGTGCATAGATATACTCTTTATTGTATGAAATGGAGAGATAATTGTATTGTTTTCCTCAAGATTGAATAAAGGATAAGGTTGACTTGTTTCTGGTGGATGTAGCCCAAATTGGTTGAATCATGTTAAATCTTGGGTTTATCTTGTGATTGGATGCTTCTTTTATTTCTATTTTAATTCCATTTTATTGATCATCCATGTTTCGATCCTAACACAAGTGGAAAGTGCTTGTCGGGTTGGTAGGATTGTATGCTAATAACAAGGAGGTTCTGAGTTTGAATCACCTTGGACATTGAAATTGTTTTTACACATTGTTAAAAAACACAGTATGTTTTTTAACAGTGTTGCAGTGTGTTTTTCAACAACAAAATCACAATAAAAAAGTGTTGAACCTCCTACCATGTGGCAAATGATGGACATGATGATAACATGGTACGTTTTATGGGTAGTTTTATATATGGTGGTGCATTATGTGTGGAGAATAGCCTCCGCCTATTTTGTTATTTGTGAATCCAACCGATCTTCCCTACTGAAATTTTGTGTTTAAAGAAGAGTAAATGTGGAAATTTAATATTGCATGTCCCACACCTATTCCATGGCTTAGATTGTTCCTCCCCAAATAATCGCTAGGTTGTTGGATGGTCAACTAAACATTATAGTAGTAGCTCACCCACATTCACTATAAGAAACACCTTTAGCGTAATAATCTCCCACACATACAATAGTAATATAGATAGTGGAATATGGTTTGAAAAGGAAAATATGAGAGCAGAAGGAACAATCAAATTTGCATAAAAGAGGTGGAGATGTGTAATTGGGGGAGAAATAGTGGGGGTATTTTAAGTATTTCTTTACTTTTCAATGATTTGGGAATACAAAATGAGAGCCAATTTTGTGCACCATTGGGATGAGAAAAGCAGTGAAATACATAGTGAAATTAAGGTCACGTCTTGTTGTATCTCCACTATAACATAGTTATTTTATGTAATATTTGACCTTGAGCATTGTGAAATGTTAGAGTGGATGCCATTATTGAGATGAGTTGTGGAATCAAAGGGAGTGGAACATGTTGGGTGTCAAACATAACAATCCATCTAGCTGGCCCACAGGACATCTCAACACAACGCATCGGCCATTAATGGCTAAAGAACTTGGAAGATAAGCATAGCCTGCCACCTACGTGGAATCCATAATGGTGCAAGCATGGCTGCAACCATGAAATAACAGGGCAGATAAATATTTTTTAAAGGCTTATTGAAACCAATTCCCCATGAATGTGGGATATACTCCCAAACATAGAAAAAAATGAGTTGGAGGGTGGTTCAAACCCCCAACCACCGGTTGACTAAATATTTTCCTCACCGCTAGATCATTGGATCTCGCTGAGCTATAAGAAGAGTGCGCTACTATTTGAACATGGCTTTTGGAAGGTCTGTGTAAAAGGCAGATAAAGGTAATTTTTTTAAAACAAGTTTTTAGGCATTTAGAGGTTGAACTAGAATTTGGAGAAAACTAGAAAGTTGTGCAAAATTCAAAGATGATTATGGTGATATAATATTTTTTCCATTTTTGAGTTTGTAGAATGATTTTGTAAATCATTTTGTGATAATTTTATCAATAAACTTAACGACAAGCAACTGCGAAGCCAAGAACAAACACAAAGAGTGAATTATGGTCATTATTAGAGCTAACGGGTTATCAAGGACTTCTAACAAGTTTATAAAGATTCATTATTTGATTTCTAACAATTTAATTGTATTTTCAAGTCTAAAAATAAATGGATTGAAAATAAATGAACCTAGTGACATAGGAAGTACGAACCCTATAAACAACATTTGTGTCATGTGTTTTTGATTTTTTGTTTCAGCTTTGAGTATATTTTTAGTTATTTAACTCAGAATTATTTTTGGAAACAAATTAATTAGTTTTTGACAATTTCGGGAAAATAAGATAAATCAGGTAAAATTGAATTTTAATGGCTTTGATCAAATAGTGAAATAAGAGAATTTAAAACCACTTTTGGATAAGTCATTATTCATATTTTAAAATCAGATTCTAATCAATTTTTGTTTAATTTAAGTCTTGAAAGTTGATGATTTTTTAAGGTCCTGGTAAACAATAAAAAAGTAAAGTATTAACTGGCATTTACGAATCATGTTTTGGTATCAGAGCAGGCTTATTTGATAGGTTGATTGGTTCAAATTGTGTATTTTATTCAGTTTTTATTGGACAAGTATAGGTGCACTATGGGAAAGATGTCTAAATAGGCAAATCTTGAAGAACTTGAGGTAGTTAACTGCTAAATCCATGAAGAGAAATCTCTCCTAAGATCGATGTATATTCCTTGGAAGAGGAATGTGATAAATTGAAAGAAGAATTAAAGTCAAGGATGAGCTCTTAGAAAATTTTCAAACTGGTGATGAGAAGGGGGAAAACCAATTTATTTTACAATGAGGACCTTCCTCTCCCACAAGTACTGTAATTATTACAGCAGTTGATAAATTTTCCCATTATAAATCAGTGGATGATTTTGGTAAATTTGAATAGTATACTAAGGGAATATGTTCAAAATTAATTTTTAAAATGGGATTTAATGGAAATATCCTTAGAAACAAAGGCCAAGGAATTAAGAACCCCATCTAAGTAGAGGATAGACGCCACCATGTAGGTTTAGGATATAGATCTTGTGGTGAAAATGAGAAATGTGAATGCTCTAAGACATCTAAAACTACAAAGGAGAAACCCCCACCATAGCCCATGAAAGGAAAAATTTGTAATGGGGAAAAATTAAAAAATGTTGATTCTACACAACGTAAATATTCCCATGTTCATTTTGATTATGGTACATCGAATATACAGTGTGTTTATCTGTGCACGTTTTGTGGATTATCTAACCACTATGTAGAAAAATGATAGAACATGAAAGCATTATTGGGAAGAATTTTTATAATCCATTCTCATAAACATGGTTATAAAATGATCATCTAGGTAAGATTCCTAACAAAGTGGACAATATATTTTTTACCCATTATAACAGGAAAGGTCATGAGGTTAACATGTGTTGGAAGCTTCATCCAAAACAACAATGTAAAGCTGTGGAAAAGGAAAGCAAGGTAAAATCAATAGTTCCAAAAATAACCCATGTAAATACCCAGGTATATACTGAAGAATTAAACCACCTAAAAAGGAAAATTTGATTAAATTGGTGGGAAAACAATTTCCTAATTTCATATTTGCATAGCTATAAATGATAAATATCATGTATTCTTTTCAGAAAATTTTGTGGGATTCTGATGAATGTAAAAGGGAAATTTCCCATATTTTCATATTTTCTTTGAAATTTGATAATGGCGTCACCTGTAGGGAATATTTGAGGGACATGTTTATCATATTTAAATTTTACTCATCACTTGAGAAGGTTGAAAAAATTCATTTTTGATATTGGCATCAGGGTATGCAGATTCAGTGGGCATGTTTAGAATGTTTATTTTTGGAAGTTTGCATTTCAGTATCTATTGTTGATTTTCATTGTGCAAATCTAGACACAAGTTTGGTATTGTAATTAATATACAATCTTATTGTGTCTGCGCAGAGTATTTTCACATACATGAAGACCCTTATTTTGAGCATTTAATTATAACTATCGTATGTGGTTACAATTAGTATGTACATTTATTGCACGAACAAACTTGTTTGTAGGTTTTTCCTGGCGATCTTTTGCAATGGATGGCAATTTCACTGTTGTGGGCATGCATACAATTTTATTAAATCCTTTTTATAGTTTAGAATATTGGGATAGATATGTTATTGACAGATTTGCAGGATTCATTTTTGACTATAGGTTTTTTTGCATGTGTGTTCTTAACATTCCGGATCATGATATTTGTAGTGTTGACAATTTGATAGGGACATTAGACACTATCTATTTTTTACATGTAGTTGTCTTTCTAAACTAATCTATTTTTGTGGAATTGATTATACAATGGTTGGCCTTATCACAAAGTATCAGTTAAACGAATGCCTATTTTGGCAAACAAGTGTCTATTTTTATCTGATCGATTGTTTGTGATGGCAGTTATAGTTACTGGGATTTGAGTTCCTAGCTGTTGCAGAGATTGGAAGAATCATAAGGTATCAAGGGATAGTTTCCTATTTTGGAGAACAATTGTTTCATTTTTACTGATCAATTTTTTTATTAGCTGATAAAATTTTTACAGTGATCTAACCCATAATGTTATTTCTGGATCATGTATGAGTTTCTAAAATGCATGAAGATTAACTACATTTATGGTTGCAAAATATCTTTTTGTGGACAAAAAGGCTTCAAAGTTGGGAGGAGTGATTTGGAGGACATTTTAAAGTTCAAATGTTCCGAAATTATCTGTAAATAATTCTAGTATGAAATATTATTCTGAGAGCTTTTCGACAATATCAGGAACAGTAAAAAAAGAAGATCGTATGCTCAAGATATTGCTGGTCAAATTTTGGTCAAAATTGGGACAAAAAAAAGTCAACTAGCCAATCAAGATGCGACATGTGGCAAAAATGAAATTGGTAAAAAGTGTAAAATTTGGTTTTGTGACTTTGGTCTTCGATGCTCATTTATGGATGGGTGGGCCCCACTATTTGCTGGTTGCGAGCTAGGTTAACGAAGGAAGACAAACGTTTTTATCAAAGGGGTGTCTTTGCTCTCGTTCCTTCACTATAGCATTTCTATAATTTTATTATATATGCTTCTAAGTGTATATGCAAGGTGCATGTTGGATATTACAGGGCAGTGTGATTATACTATACATTGTATTGGACCAAGCTCAGGGCCATTTCGGCAAGCCGCCATGTTAAAATAAACATTCGGCCTATATATTTATCCACAAAATTCGAGTCATATTTGGCATACAGCTCAACGACCACCCAACTCCGCTGAATCACATATACCTACTGACATCACTGAACAACTACACCACATGGCAGTCAAACATAACAATCCAACTTGCCAACCCATGTGTTGTCTCAACATAACGTACCATCCGTTCAATGGCTAAACCACTTAGCGCATAAACATAGCCCACCACCTATGTGGCATCCAAAATGGTGCAAGTGTGGTTATAGCCACGAAACAGTAGGGTGGTTAAATCCGTTTTAAAGGCTTATTGAAACTAATTCCCCATGAATGTGGGATATACTCCCAAACATAGAAAAAATACAATTTGGAGGGTGGTTGGGCTGGTTCGAACCCCTAACCACCGGTTGACCAAAATCATGCCTCGCCGCAGGGTTTTTTTAGTGGCAAGTATTCATAATATGGCGAATATTCCATTTTTGAACAATTTGAAAAGGTGAATTTTCTGGTGCGGGTCAGTGCCCTGTTCGCCTAAAAAATTACAGTTTAATTTTTTTTAGGGGTCGACTTCACCTACCCTTGAAAATATCCCCTATATAATCCTAGAGTATTCACTAGGTAGAACACTACTACCTCACTCATACCACTTGGGGGAATATCTATTATCAAGTACAGTAAACTTACGAAGCAAGATCTAGGCTAGTACACAAAGTATAGTTTTAAATATATTCATCAAATTTGCAGTCAGGAAACAAGTATTGTACTCATATGCAATACAAGAAAGTTCCACTGATGTACGAAAAGGAGAGTTTGTTGATGCATGACAAGGAGAGTTTGTTGATGCGTGATAAGGAGGTTTTGTTGACGTGCCACAAGGAGAGTTTGTTGACATGTGAAAGGAGGGTAGAGGCTACAGATGTGCGATAGAGGGTTTTTTGATGCGTGAAAAGGGGATTGTTTTTACTTGTGACAAGGAGATTTTATTGACGTGTGATAGGAGGGAAGAGGTTATAGACGTGCGATAGAAGATTTACTGTTGTGCGACAAAAAACTTGTTGTCACACAATATAAAATCTCCTATCGCATGCTTGCAACCTTTTTGTCACATGCATTGAAAATTAAAGCTTCTTTCATGTGAAAAATTTGCACACAAACCCCAAAAAAATTACCTTTCCAGTGAGACCAGTTCTGGGGATATTTGCCAGGGATTTTCCACTTCTGATTTCCCAGGGGTCTCTTAAAGTGAACCCTGCCTCTCCGCTAGACCATTGGAGATCGTTGACATATAAGAAGAGCCTGTTGTAATTTAAACAAGGATTTTTGGAACTTGCGTAGAAGGAATATTAAGGTAGTTTTTGGAAAATAGGGTTTTGAGGCATTTAGAGGTCGAACCAGACTTAGGAGAAAACTAGAGAGTTGTTCAAAATTCAAAGATGATTCTAGTGATATAATATTTTTTCCATTTTAGAGTTTGTAGATTGAAAAGAATTTTCTACAAATTTTGTTGATAAACTGAAGGATAAACAACTGCGAAGCAATGAACAAAAAAAGAGAGTGTATTTTGGTCAATATCAGAGCTCACAGGTTCTCAGGGACTTTTGGAAGGGTTATAAAGATTCATTATGTGATTTGTAAAAAATTAATTGTATTTGAAAGTCTAAAAATTAATGGATCAGTTCTAAATGAACCTAGGGATGTAGGAATTTCAACCTTGTAAACAACCCCTATTTCATGTGTTTCTAAATTTTTTTGTTTCAATTTTGATTATGTTTTTTAGTTATTTATCTCAAAATAATTTTGGAAACAAATTAAGCAGTTTTTGACAATTTCAGGAAAATCAAATAAATCATGTAAAATTGAATTTTAATGGCTTTGATCAAATAGTGAGATAAGGGAATTGAATACCAGTTTTAGACCAATAATTATTCATATTTTAAAAGAAGATTTCTATCAATTTTGGATTAATGTAAGTCTTGAAAATTGACAAATTTTTGAGGTCCTGGTAAATAGTAAAAAAAGGTAAAATATTAATTGGTTTTTACAGATCAATATGATATTGTTAGCATATTGGGAAAGTGTATAATTTTCATACTTAGTTGTACTTGTATTTGTTGACTATTTTTCATACTTATTCGCAATTATGTATGTTCAGTTAAATAAATGAAGTGATTGTATCATATTGTAATGGAAAACCATGTAAGAAAATCCTTTATATATAATATCTAAATTATTATAGGAGGATGAATTTTGAAATCTTGTTTTTTAAAACTGAATATAGTATTGTTGTAGTTTTGGATGTTACGTGTACCAATAAATTTAGGGTAGTAATTGAAAATTGTGTATTTTACCTTGATGCTAATGATGTGTTGACCTATGAATTTTTTAGTCTTCATGAAAAATGACTTGTATTTATGTGTTTCCATGTTGGGTGGAAAACAATAATCAAACGTATACTATGAAAAATTAAACCTTGGGGTATGGAATGGTCCCCTCTAGCTTACCCTCATAATAACTCCAATGAAGTTAACTAACTTGTAGACTTGGTGACTCTTATATTTCAACCACCTACAAAATCCAAATTTCCTCGCAAGTTCAACCTTTCCATATGGTGATCTCTCACATTTGGTACCTTTGTTATAATTCAATTCAAATATACATGGCTATAACTCTCATAACAATTTCAACCATACATTAATGCTAAATGATGAAAGTGAGATGGAAAGAAACTTTATATTGAAATAAATAAAGGAGAGCATAATATATATTCAAATGTGATTGAATTTCGTTGGATTAAACAAAAAGTTTATTACGCCAAAAGGAATTTCTCCATTTGGATTTGGTGAGAGCTATCCTCCCCACAAAATATGCTACATACATACTTTAACCCATACAAATCCACCGTGCTGAACATAACATGCACCATAAAATCAACATGAGGTTTCCTAATTTCCCAATTCCAGAAGGTGTCTTATAAATCAGTCACTGCGGAGTTGTACATGTCGTATCCTGGCGTAAAAATTCACCCCATCATCCTTCCACCAAAGTCATCTCGAGGAAGTGTTTCATTTAAGATCCTAGGAGGATGCGTAAACCACTAGTATGCCCCAATTTTTCTCCCTAAACCGGCCCCATAAACCACTAAACAAATTTCCAACCGCACATTTTTTCGGTCTACTAGTTCTAGCTATTCTCCCTTGGTTGGTGGTGCGTACACCAGAAAATGACACAATTTGTGGCTATTCCCCTATGGAAGACTCCCAAGTTTGTTCATGAGCTTTACATTATCAAACAACTGATTTTTTTATTAATCTTTCATTTGCATGATTTAAGATTTGACCTATCTTAGGAAGGCAGTATGATTTCATATATGTTAAATATCAAAATGAAAATTACTGCATGCTTGTTCTTATTTTTTAATAAAATAAATTACCTGTAAATTTCTTGTTTGTGTGCTTGTTTGTCTTGCGAGATCTTGTTCATTCTCCTATCCTTTGTCTTGCGAGAGCACACAAGCCATCGTGTGAAGAGTAGGACTTCCGAGGCAGGATTTTCTACCTTATGGTTCATAAGTACTTTTCCTTATAAAGGTTATGGATCTAGTACATTCCTCGAAATAAATATTGTTATAAAATTTACTTACCATCCTCATAGGTCTCGAAGTTGTTAAGATTGTTATACTTTCTTATTCTTATCATATATATGGAGTAGAGTTGAGAACATTTAGAGAGAATTAATCTTTGTATTAATTTCTAAAACATGATACAGTTAGTACATAACACCATATGCAAACTTGTGAGGAGGGCTTCTCTACTTTATTTCTCATAAGGGTATTCATTGACTTATGAGGGTATAAGATGCGATTCTTCCCTTAAAAACACATAGCTTGCAATACAATATGCCTAATTTTACCATCCTAATAGATTTAGGAACTATTAATATTCTTATGCATTTTTACCTGAATGGTATATATTCAGCAGAGTTGAATATTTTTTATGAGAAGATATCTTTGCCTTAATAAAATAATTCTTGTCATTTATTCCACAATTCAAATATTGATTTAATATGTATAATTCTTTAATTTATAAAATAATTATTAATTACATAAGTCAAAATATGTGGAAAACCTCTGTCTTTTTCATATTGTTGAAAAACACAATGGTTTTACACACATTTTCATTTATGTAATTACAATCTTTTAATTCACACTAATATAACAATAATAGATTGTGACCTAATATGATAATAATGTCAGTTTAGTTATTTGATAATTTACACTAATGAAATAATGCTTGCAATTTCTTTTCCACAATTTAAATATTGATTTATTATGTATAATTATTGAATTAATAAAATAATTATTAATTACATAAGTCAAAATGTGTGGAAAACCGATATGTTGAAAAACACACAAAACACACAGTGTTTTTCAACAAATAGTTTTAAAATACTATAATTTATTATTTATTAAAATACTATAATATGTAAAATACTATAATTTATTTTTTATTGATTCATATATATAATATATTATATTTTTATATATCTATATTATAACTAATATAATTTATTTTTATTAATTCATATATATAATAAATTATATTTTTATATATCTATATTATAACTAATATAGTATTTTACATATCATATTTTAAATATTTTTGTTAATAGTATTTTATATGTTTTTATTAAGTTCGATCAATCGAAATTATTGATGATATGAAACAAATAAATAGAAAATTTTATTGACAAATAATATCTTTCTTTCACTGGTGTATCAATTCGTTTGAGCGGACCTCTATTATCGAATGTTACTTGTGCATACAACCTATTTTCGTACAATTACTTGAGCTTACACTTGGTAAAGGAGGTTATAAATTGCTACAAGACACAAACACTTCGGTTGGGTTTTGAACCCTGAGGATTTTTTGGGTTTACCGATTTTTTTTGTTCTTGTTAAGAGATTGAAATGCGTCAACGAAGCAAAAATAACATATATTATTTGGATAGGAATAATCTAATCCAAGGAATGGGTGTGGAACATATAGGTATTTAATTCACACCTTTTGATTTCTAACATTCCATTCGTATTTGCATCTTATTTATCAAAAATAAAAAAGTCCAATCGAAAACTTTGATGGCATGAAATAAAAAGATAGAAATGCACAAGATCTGTATCCTAAACCTACATGGTGAGGTCTATCCTCTACTTGGATGGGCTTGGTAATTCCTTAGCCTTCCTTTCCAAGGATATTTCCATTAAATACCACTTTAAAAAAGTAATTTTGAACGTATTCCCTTAGTATACTACTCAAATTTACCAAAATCATCCACTGATTTACAATGGGAAGATTTATCAACTACTGGAATACTTACAATACTTGTGCGAGAGGAAGGTCGTCGTTGTAAAACAAACTGATTTTTCCCCTTCTCATCACCAGTTTGAAAATTTTCGAAGAGCTCATCCTTGGCTTTCAATTCTTCTTTCAGTTTATCACATTCCTCATCCAAGGAATATACATCAATGTCGAGAGAGATTTCTCTCCATGGATTTAGCAGTTAACTACCTCAAGTTCTTTGAGCTTTTCCTATTTAGACATCTTTCCCATAGTGCACCTATACTTGTCCAATCAAAACTGAATAAACTACACAATCTGAAGAAATTACCCTGTCAAATAAGCCTACACTGATACCAAAACATGATCTGTAAATGCTAGTTAATACTTTAATTTTTTTACTGTTTACTAGGACCTCAAAAATTCATCAATTTTCAAGACTAAAATTAAAATTTTTTTGATAAGAATCTGATTTTAAAATATGAATAATGACTTATCCAAAAGTGGGTTTAAATTCCCTTATTTAAGATATGTTCTGATCTTAAAAGAATGTGTTGCTAACTTGGATTCTTACATGCTGTGATTTATTGTATAGGACAACAGTTATTGTACTTGCGTGTTTGCGAATGTGACGACAAATTGTCGTATACTTGCTAAACTTTCGTTGCTGATTGACAGCACACTTTGAATCAATTTCATTAATCCAAGTACGCTGAGGGCTTCTGGTGATTTCTGTATTGATTTACTCTTGAACCAAACCCGAGGTTGTTATGAACGTGCAACACCTAATTATAGGTATGAGCAGCTGGCACATAAATGCCAACGACAGGGGTTCGATTCTTGAGCCCTGAACTGTCAAACTTGGGACCTCGTGAGGCAATAAATGCCTGGACACGGGTGGCCTTGATACGTGATCCAAAGGACGGAACGTCCTGCTCTGCATTAACATGAATGTCAGTAGGAAGGATGGATGGAAGTTGTTTGGTGTTAGTGGTTAGTATTAATTAAAAACCTAAACTAATCCTAAGTCCTAACATGCATCCTACACTACTATCCTAAGTGGATTTTTAAATTACAAAAAAAGGGGGAAAATAAACCTAAGGCTAAACTAAGACCTAGGTTGATCACTTTATGCAACCTAAACTAATCCTAATCTAAAAGGGCGCGTAGACCCTTGGAAGGAAAGGATAAGGATGGGAAGAGGGAATTCATTGTCATTTAATAAATAGTCCATATGTGGACAGTGCCAGTTTTGGCGGGGCAGGTAGGAAATAGAGGCATCTATTTGGAGATAGAGCCAAATTCAGTTTTGCATGGGAAATTTGAAATTTAAAGTTAACCAACTCAAGTGGCGGTGGCATGGGAAGTAAGGAAAAGGTAGATCCTTTATTGCATTGATTGTTCTCGGTCCTCGTGACCAGTTCGCCTTGGAAAGTGTATGAGGAAATTTTGTTTTTCATTTGGTCGATTCGAGCCCTTGTAAAGTTGCTCTGCATTTGGTTTTTTTGGCCTGGTTCAGTCAAACTAGCTCTTGGAATTTGACACTGTTCTTGGATATTTTTAAGGATGTTGCTAAGCCTGAAGGAGAAAGGAGTGCTGGGAAGTTTGTGTTGTCGCTGTGGAAGGAAATAACGCGGAAAACGGATCTTTCTTTGAGTTTTGGAAAAGAGATTTCAGGCATGTTAAGCCCTTCTCTTTAAAAATTCTTGCTTTGTTTAAGTGTCTCATTAAAACAACCCTGCTCTTGGGTTTGGATTCTGTGATTGTTGTCGGGTCGATTTGATTTGGAATTCGTTGATTCTTACTTTCATTTTTTTGAAAATGTTAAGAAGCTTCGCTTCTGGTTGCTAGGCTTTGATTCGTCTTGCACGAATCGGGTTGGAACATGAATTACTGTATTATATGGTTGACAGTATGGTGGATTGAAATAGATAGTTTCTTTCTCTGTTCATGTTATGTGAAATTAGAACAGGCTATGTGATCGTTTCCTTATTGTGTAATCATTTCCTTGATGTTGTGTTGGAACTATCTTTGCATGTAAATGGAAACTGAATACAGTTGTGTTGTGTTGCTAAGATTTGGGTTCATCGACCCTTGCTGTCAGTTTTGGAAATGATAGGAAAATCATTTCCCTGTTGTTGTGTTTAACTGTCTTGCACTTCTTGAATGGAATACCTTCCTGTGTGCTGGTTGTTGACGTTAAATGGAGGTTAGAAACGGGTTCTTCTCCGTAAAATACTCAATGTGAACTATGCAGGCAGTGTGAATTATTTTATTACTGTGTGATTGTCTTTTGTCACATGAACGTTCGGGATAAGATGGTGAAGGATGAGTGAATGGATTGATGTCATTTCTGTACTGAAGTTTTCTTGCTGAAAGAAATAGAACTTTTCCCTTCCTTCTGCTGTTTCGGGATTATAAGGAAATGGCATTTGTATTTTAAAAGAATGGGCATTGGAATTTTATATGAGTGCTCGTGAAAGTTGGAAAAGAAATAGTTTCTCCTTCTGAACTTATATTATAATATGATGTTTTCTTGCTGAAGAAAGTATGATGAATTGTTGTGTTTAAATGATGATCGCTCAATCTTCTAGTTCGGACTGTTTTGTGAATGCGAATTTGATTTTAAATGGCTGTGTGAAAGAAGTGATGCATGGGAACTCTGTCTTGTTGTTTGGGTTGGTCTTAACTGTATCTGACTTACGCATTTAGCACCCTATATAGGTTTACTTCAAAAAGAGGTATTGATAACTGAATATTGCCTTCCGAAGTTCTGCATATTGTTTTGAACTCAACCAAAGGGTGGATTCAGGCAGAATGCTTGTTGGCAGTGAGCATGGTTTGGGTGTCTTATTTCTTTCTGAGCAAATGATTGTTCTTACTGATATCATGGAAATTAGTTCTTCCTCCTTTGCTGTTGATTTCGAAAGAGATAGTAATTAAGTTTTTTTTTGAACCTTATAAGATCGGATTGTTGGAAGTGACAGCGGTAATTAAATTATTTTTCTAAGTGCTGTACCTTCTGTGCAAATGAAATTTTTAAATATTTCGTGTGGTCTTCCGATCTTAGTACTGTCATTTGGGAGAATTGAAATCAGTTTGAACAATTCTTGATGAGTCCAAAGAAGATGGTTATTTTCTTAGTAAAGGTTAAGGGCAGGAAATGTTCTCTGTTGGCTGTTGAATTTTGGAGATAGCATTAGGGGCTTACTGTGCTTTATGATGGGATTTGCTGTAGGTAACAACAATGAATAATATGCTGTTTTGAACGGGATACGTTCATAGGATTAGGAAATCACGAGATTAATTGACTGTATGATTGTAATACTGTTAATCTATTTAGCATACAGTGAAAGAAATATGTTGTCTTTTAGTATGGTAAATATATGGTATGCATCCTTATATTGTATGATCTTGGATGGACATAATGCTGTACTAACCTGTTTCGGATTTTCATATGAGTCTGATTCAAATGAAGTATGGATATGGATGATGAATTCTTCCCTGTTTTCATTTAAAGCGGATTATAAATGAAATTATTCTTGCTGCCGGAAAGTGAATTCCGAATGGATTTTGTAAGTTTCACTCTGAAATGTTATCTTGATTTGTCTCTCATTGGATTCCATTGTTCGTACATTCATGTGGAAAGAAATAGAGATATGGATGACTGACTTGGAAAAATAACCTTTTCTTCTTTCATTCAATAGGAAAGCTGTAATTTGGGAATAATGAATTTTGTAGTGCTTAGATAGGAGCAACTATCTGCATTGCTATTCGCTTTCTTGTCTGTACTTGATTACTCGGATTCTAATTTGATGCATGAACTGAAAGGAAAGTAATGGATTTACATTTCAGTGAGTTTCATCCTTTGCATTCATTATTATTGAAAGGCGTGGAAAGGATAACAGTGTGTTATATCTGCTGTAAGCTACTTGTATTCCTAACCTTTCAAATATTGTGAATTGATACTTGTAACAATTATGTGGAAACGGGACAGCAGTTCCTTGGCTGATTGTGATGATATTTTGATAGTTCAGTTGTTATGCTGATCTTTCTTTTGTGCCTATTTCGTGATTGATGTTTTACTATCGTTTCATAAAAGAAGGGTTCTTTTATTGAGACAGTTAGTGGAAGCACCTTATTTTAAGGATAAGTGCTTAATATGCTCAGTTCATTAAACTGACCCGTGCAATTCATTTTGCAGATGAAATTTGATTAGAACAAAGACATGGTTGTTTTCTGATGCTTCTTGATTAGCTGAAAAATGAATTGTAATTGTTGCTTTTATTCCTCTTCAAGGAATTGTGAAAAGAAGAAAGTATATTCTTCTATCTATGAGTTGTATGGATGTTTTATGTAAACCATGCCCAATCAGCTGGATTGGCAAATGTACAGAATATGACATGAAATATTGAATACAATTACATGTGTATTATTTTAATAATTATATCAGTTTGATTTTGTTGTCTAAATTGGAAATATAACGTTATTTCTTGATTTGGATTTGTTTATTTGTCCTTGGATGGAAGCTAAATGGAAACTGATATCTATTCTTACTTAAATGTAACTTTTAAGTTGAAAAATGCAATTAGTTCATACTTGGTAAAAGATGAATTTTTAATTGACATTAAAAAGGATTAAGAAGAATATGATTCCATAATTGGATGGTATTCAGGATTAGCTTAGGAGCTAAGGAATATCAATTAACTTTGAAATAATCAAACTTCACTTTAGAACTCCATTAATGATCTCGTATGCTGAATTCAGAATAAAGGATATAGGATAGTATATCCACAACTAATGGACCTTAACTATATGACGTTAAGGAGAACAAATGAATACATTTCTCGAAATTTAGACCTCGTATGAATGACGTCTAATAAGTTAATATTCTGAATTTAGTTGTAGTTGAGAGAATCTTGGCTAATTTTAATAGGTTAAACTTATCACGTTCATCGGTACGGACCGCTTAATCCAATGATTAAGAAGTGAACCAAGTAGGGAAATGCAGCCCTTCGACACGAAGGAGAAGATGCATAGCAAGTTAATGGACGGGTTTAGTCCCTCTTAGCTATATACAACTGTAACGAAAACGGGGATCAAGGGATCAGCATGAATGCTGAAAGTTGATTTTAATTATTAAATCGTATCCAAATCACTTGAGCAGGATGTGTATTCTCGATGAGAGAATTCTGTAGGACATTGGCTTACGCTAGCTACAGCAAGGTGTCTCCATGAAGACGGGGTCTTCATGACGACACAATGTTGCAGCTGACATATTGCAATGCCCTCCCGAATTAAAACATCAAGAATACATAGGCTGAATGTGTAGCTCTTAGTAGGGGATAGGGTATGATCTGGTATACGGAGTAACTCCGAAACACTAAAGATAACTATACACACGGAGTCGTGGGGAACGACACCATATGTCTGCGTATCTTTAGTTACCAGGAGTGCCTTCCTATACCCGTTCATATTACTAGTTGGAATTGGAAGTTTAAAACTGACCTTAAACGAAGTGGACTGGTAGGAACCAGGAAAGACCATTCTAGATAACAGGTGAAGTGAGGTGAAGGACGTATTCCATAGATGTGTATCACATCCAGGAATATGATCATGCAAAGCATGTGAAAATCTTTGGCCAAAGTATCGCAATTCCTGGTTGCGTTGTCCTTATCACTTAATTTAAGATGAAGGATGTCAGATGAATATCAGTAACAGATATTCAGATAGGCTTCTTAAATGGATCACTTCGATAACCGGGAAAGGTTATGTGAACAGGTATATATAATATACTATGCATAAATGAACATGAAGGATTGGTTGTTGCCGAGTCATGAAATGAACGATTGTTGAAACTCCGAGCCATGAAAATGGAAGATCGGAAGTTCCTCGAGTCATTTACAGTAGCATATAGAATCTGTTATAAGATTGAATGGCATTGAATGTGTGTTCCATATTGTAAATATGCGGACAGGGAACATTCGTTTTAAAAAGAAATTGTGTGATCCAAACTGTGTTGTTTGGGAGTAGTGTTTACATTCAAGGTTACTTCTCTCGTTGTGTACAAAATAGAGGTAAAATTATGACTTATCCAAAAGTGGGTTTAAATTCCCTTATTTCACTATTTGATCAAAGCCATTAAAATTTAATTTTAGCTGATTTATCTTATTTTCCCGAAATTGTCAAAAACTAATTAATTTGTTTCCAAAAATAATTCTGAGTTAAGTAACTAAAAATATACTCAAATTTGAAAAAAAAAATAAAAAACACATGACATAAGTGTTGTTTACAGGGTTAAGAATTCCTACGACCCTGGGTTCATTTATTTTCAGTCCATTTATTTTTAGACTTGCAAATATAATTAAATTGTTACAAATCAAATAATGAATCTTTATAAACTTGTTAGAAGTCCCTAAGAACCTGTTAGCTCTAATAATGACCATAATTTTCTCTCCATGTTTGTTCCTGGTTTCGCAGTTGCTTGTCCTTAAGTTTACCGAAAAATTATACACAAAATGATTTACAAAAGCAAGTCTACAAGCTCCAAAATGGAAAAAATATCATATCACCATAATCGTCTTTGAATTTTGCATAACTCTCAAGTTTGCCCCAAAGTTTGTTTAAGCCTCTAAATGCCTCAAAACTATGTTTTCCAAAAATTTCCTTAATCTTCCTTTTACACAGACCTTCTAAAAGCCATGTTCAAATAGTATCACGCTCCTCTTATAGCTCGATGAGCTAAAATGGTCTAGCAGTGAGGCACGTTTTTAGTCAACTGATGGTTTGGGGGTTTGAACCACCCCAACCACCCTTAAAATCATTTTTTTATTTGTTTGGTAGTATAGCCCACATTCATAGGGAATTAGTTTCAATAAACCTTTAAAAAATCTTTAACTACCCTATTATTTTGTGGTTGTGGCCATGCTTTCACTATTATGGATGCCACGTAGGTAGCGGGCTATGTTTATCTGCCAAATGGTTTATCCATTAATAGTCCGTTGCATTGTGTTGAGATGTCATGTGCGATAACCAGTTGGATTGTTATGTTTGACTACCATGTGGATTGGTTGTTTGGCAAGGCTGGTAGGTATATGTGGTTCAGAAAATTTGTGTGGTCATTGAGATGTACACCAAATATGACTCAATCGTTTTGGATAAATATATAGGCTGAATGTTGAGGTTAACATGGTGACCTCACTGAGGTTGGCCCCTGAGCCTTGGTCTAATGCAATGTATAGTATAATCACACCACCCTGTAATATCCCCACATGCACCTTGCATATACACTTAGAGACATATATAATAAACATTGTGGTGATGTTATAGTGAAGAAACAGTGGAAAAGACACCCCTCTGATAAAAAAAGTGTGTCGGCCCTAGCTAAAGGGCACCCAAACCAACAAATAGTGGGGCCTACCTGTCCATAAATGAGCATTAAATATTAGTGTCACAAAACCAAATTTTAAACTTCTTCCCAATTTCATTTTTTCCACTTGTCGTAGGCTCTGATTGTCCAATAGACCTTGTTTTGTCCCAATTTTGACCAAACTTTGACCAGTGGTAACCTTAGCATACAATCTTTGTTTTCAGCATTCGTGATATCACTGGAAAGCTATCAGAATGCTCTTTTTTACTGAAGTAGTTTAGGGAGAATTTGGGAAAAATTGAACTTCAAAATGTCGTCTAGATCACATATTCATCATAGAGAACAATCTTTACATTTCTATTTATAACAATATCATTGATATATCCTAATCCAATTACATGGTTTTAAAGGGAACATGTTAATATGAAAATACAAGTAACACTTCACTTTCCCCTTGTCCTCGTTACCTGCAACCACCACATGGTTAGCACAAATGCTGGCATGAAATCTACCTACAATATAACAAAACCAATTATTTCATAGTTTTCCTATAATAATTCGAAAACAATACTTAACACACCTCTAGGGAGAGTAAGAAATATAAATTCCATTTTAATTCATTTTCAAATCGAGAGAGAGAGAGACAGAGAGAGAGAGAGAGAGAGAGAGAGAGAGAGAGAGAGAGAGAGAGAGAGAGAGAGAGAGAGAGAGAGAGAGAGCACCATTTTCCACACTCAATTTATTTTTTTAAGAAAGCGTCATTAGAAAGTTTCCTACATTCATATGTTAGTGTTTACAGGGATTCGTTATCGATATTTTACTTGAATAAGGTCATACGACAATTTTTCCCCATTTTGTTACAAGTTTCCAAATAACATCAAATTTGGACAAGTAACTCAAAATTGTACATAAAAAAATTTATCTCCAAGACTTAAAGACCGAAGGAGTAAAATCCCCACCTACTCCCCTATATACAGGGAAACACATAGAGCTGAAAAAACAAAAACGACTTGCAAACTAGATTAAGTTGGTGCCTTTCTTTTCAGAGCTACCAATCATAATTACATAGAATGACCCTTGTCACCCAATGATTGGGGGCTACAAAACCCACTTACAAAACTAGCTTGCAATGTGATTTTCTCCAAACTAAGGGTTGGAAGTGATTGCCATGGATAAACACTAGAGGTATGTGAAGGCCAAATTCCATTCCCATGGCCTAAACTACGGGTCAAAACCTAACTGCATTTTAAATTTTCAACATCTATCCAAAGCTATAGAATGGTCCACTGGGCTCTTAAAACACATGAAAAAAAGTAAAAAAAATGTGCAATGAAATTCTACTATACGGGGTAATACTCCAAGTGACAAGGAACATGCTCAAAGATTGACTTTCCCATTTTGAGGTTAGGATATATTTTGCATGCCATCAAAAAACGAGTTTTATTAACTTATCAGAAGGTTGTAAAGAGGTAGTTTTTTATTAAATTTTGAGTTCAACTGACCAACCATGTGGCCTCAGTATCCAATACTAATATATGAGTTTTCAAAACATCTCACGAGGTAATTTGGGAGTAGTGTTTACATTCAAGGTTACTTCTCTCGTTGTGTACAAAATAGAGGTAAAATCATCTATTAGATACTACATCTCATTTAAGTCACCAAAGGATTATTTTTTGTCATTTTTTTACATTTTATTTTCAACACCCGGGTTAAAAATAGGAAAGATATAAATGCTAGATTATGCAAGATGGAGGAAGATAACCATGCCTATGAGAAGTGAATCAGGTAACATGGCTCTAAGTGGTCAACACACTCTCTGATCACACTTGCTTAAAAAAGAAACTCTAAATCCTTTACAAACCCATTTTTTGCGTACCCAACTATCACGAATGAATGACCCAATTTTCTTAGAAATTTCATCGAACAAATTGTGTGCCATAAAACAAGTTACTCAATGAGCTAGAAGGGGAGCAAGAACTGAACTCACAACCATGTTAGTGGAGAAAGACATTTCAATACAAATATGAGTTCATCATTGGATCCGACATCTATTTCATGCCAAGTCATCAAGATCCATACCAAGAGGGCCAACTCAAAAAACCTGGTGGCAAAGCCATCCATTGACCAAAAGGTGTGCGAATGTATTCAAAAAACATCCTCAGCAACCAATGGCCAACATCAAATTACCCAAGACAAGCGGCCACATCAAATTCTATGAAATGAGGTTGGCCCTTAAGCCCGAGGTAGTTCTCCCAAGTAATAACAATATAGTAAAACAATTCATGTGCCTATATTTATGCTTCCATATTTTGCATTACTATCTTTTCCAGTGCACTGAAAAGACGCATATCATTTTATTATGTCAAAGATTTAAGTTATTCAAAGCTATTATTACATGTACATTCACCCAAGGATACTTCAGACGCGTCATCATACCATGTTGCAGGCACGGGTGCACGCTAGAAGAAGGTTGTGATAGTTCATCCAAGGATTTGTACTTGTCAAAATTCAGGGATGCATTAGAAATCACTCCAAACGTGGTTTGACAAATAAAAACATTTTGCCCAAATTTTAGCGACCATCCTGAGGTCCGTGGAAAACCTTTATATCTTAAATTTTATCAAATAGGTAAAATACCGAGAGAGTTATCCTTATGCCACATAAAATGCTTCCAGGTTTGCAAACATTATCACTAGCGTAGATTGCAACGTAACATCCAATCAAAAAATCCATCCTGAACAATCTCGACAATTTTCTATGTCTAATTCAGAGGGCTAACTACATTCTGCACAACTCTAAGAGGCATTCTGACAAATGTGGCATAGTCCAAGGCACTAAGAGGGACGGGTAAGACACAATCATTCAAAAATCTTTAACAACTACGATTAGGGAACAAGGGATGTTTTCTTAAGACGTAACACCACTAGGCTAGACAATTTTATGACTTTTCCCATAGAAATGACATGTCTAAGGTTTGTAGTTCCCTGCAATAATGAATTTAATTCAAATTTGATATCCTCCAAATTGTTTACTGGTGGATGCCATACCAAGTGTTCTCAAAATTTTTTATTTTTACACGTTTGTACGCATTTAGTTGTTCACTGTTCAAGGTTATCGTGGTCTTTTCGGCTTAAAGTTTAAAATTTCCAACAGTTGTCCCCAAAGCTCTTAAAATCACCAAATTTTGCAAGACAAGGTCCAATATGCTAGGAAACTTCTGTGTATAGGTTCTCACACTTGTCTAAATGCATGAGTCACCAGCAGAAGAATATGAAATCAATTAAAATCGAAACCTGGACATTGCCAGGTTTTGAAAGCGCAGATGCATGGTTGAAAACCCGACATTTATTGTGTCACCAAGTGCCTCTAGCGCACTATCATTCTTTCCCTCCTATGCAAAAATTCCAGTGCACCAAGCGCAGGTTGGGGATTGCACATCTAAAGGTTTCGACCATGCGGAAATTCGCGCAAAAAAACTCTGGCGCATGTATGGGGGCACACATCAGAAGGTGTCAACAATTCCATAATTCGTGCCTTGGCGCAGGTTGGGGGCGCAATTTGAGGTAGTTTACATGCAAAACATTCATGCCCTGGCGTAGGTATGGGGGTGCAATTATAAGGTGTCAACATTTGCCTCTTCACTATTTTATAAAGGTCTAAAAAGACTGTATCAATCTTTAGGTGTCGATCATGCAAATATTTAAGCATTCTATTGCTATTATTATTGGAGGCGTAAAGCATAAAATGATCAACTTCGGATTATCATCACACCTCTGGCAGCATGGGAATGAGTAATGTTGAAGAAGAGGAAGTATCTTGCATCCAAGGCGCATCTTCAGGAGGCACAACGTTTTGAACGTTGACACTCCTGAACCCAGTCAGAAATGCAAATGACGCAGATATTCAAATGGCCATAACTTTTCATAGGTGAGCTCGGATTCACTGAAGGTCCTTGGACAGAAAAATATAGTTCCCCCTTTAATTGGTTCTACTAGAGAGTTCTCACTTATCTGCAGAGGAACATGAGGTCAATTGCAAATGCAACACTGGACAATTTGGGGTCAGATTTGGAATTCCTCTCTTTTCCGCATCATTCTTCTTATAAATTGTAAGGAGGGGCTTCTTTCTAAAGGTTGAACATTCTAGGTGCCCCTCCCCTTCTTCCTCCTTTATAAGGTGCATTGTTGATGTGAGTTCATACCTCCAAGGCACTCTAAAGGGACGAGTAATGCAAACTTTGCCTTTGGCAATTTGTAATGTACTATCGATTATGGAACAATGGATGACATGTTTCTTGGATGATTCGTAACCCTCCCTATGCTTATTTGCATCACTCGATTTTCACTAAATCTGGCTATCGGTGCATGATCTTGCATTGCAATAGTTATGTTAATGGTTTGTAGTTCCGGCTATTCAATACATGTGTTTAATTCGAATCCTCGGTGCATACACCTTTGTACAAACTTAGGTTTATTTTTATGCATCTTCTTATCCTGTACTCCCTTGGCAAATTAGATTATGTTTTTGAGTAAACCCTCTGCACGATTTATGTGTGCATCAAATAGAGGATCAGGAACCGGCCTTCATTCGGAGAGCTTTCCCGATTCACAAGGTCACACTTGGGAAAAGCTTCATGTTATGCAATCACACTGAGAGTCTCAACCCATCGAGTTGTAGACATTCAGGGGTGCTGTGATTCGCCATCAACACAACTATAGCCACCCACAAAACACCTTTTAAACACATTTTCACAATTGTACCACAAAAATATCTCTAACACAACCATGGGAAGAAAACATGTACTCCATACAACATATAGCTCAAATCATATGCCCTAGGCATAGATCCAACACATGAACATTCCTAACAAACCAATAAGGGCATCATTGTAATACATATGCAATCGGTTTCACATAACTCAAGACCATGACTCTACCCACACAATGTCAAGATAAAATCCAATAACACATGTAAAGAAAGAGGAGTATCAAGCCTCAAACATCACAATACATAACAGGACTCATATGAGGAACTCATGAATCATACATTTACTAACTCCACATTCCTGGGTAAGTGCACCCAAGTTGGTAGACAAAAAAGGGGTCATAAGTGGACATCATATTGCAAAAATGACAAAATCTCAACTTGTAGGGACTATTATACACGCACTCAAAATTAGAAAATATTATATAAATATGAATCGTAGCATCCGAAATCTAGTTTCTAAAATACTATTTTTTTATAAAAAACGTTCAAGTTTAGCTATATTAAACACTTAAAATTATCTGACTTTGTTTTTGTTTTTGAAAAAAATTATAAGATTGTAGTCCGCTTGCTCGCGATTTAGATGACCAAATCTTGTTATTTTTTTTTCCTTTGGTGAAAAGTTAGATGTAGTTGTCTCTCTTGTGATGGAATTTATTTTGTATTTTTTCAAGCAATATTTTTTTTTAATGATTTTTTCCATGAAAGTGGTCTAAAAAGATTTAGAAAATGGAGCGCTTTCCGTTTGCCCCGCCATAACTATATCAAAAAATATCGAAATCAATTTTTTTTAACGTGTATAGAATTTTCTCCACGCTTGGGATGGTATAAGTTTTATCACATTTTTGATAAGCGAAACAAAAGTTGCAGTCTTAAACGTAGACACATGAACATTCTTGGAAAAAAATTCTTAAAGGACCTATTGTTAGTAAAAAATTATAAAATGATATTTATCTTATTCTACTCACTTTAAAATCAATATTTCTATGAAGCTAATAGTCTCCCCTAAGCGATGGCACCATTTTTGTGAAATTTTTTCAGTTTTTTAGCATGTTTCAAGTCTGTGGAAGAGAAAATATGAAGTTTTTTGACCCTTTACATTTCATAATGACCTTCCATAGCTTTGGTTGGGGAAAAACAAAGATTTCCCGAGCCTTAGGGTTGGATTCGATGATACAGATAGAAACGTGATCGCGGTTTACAAAACCACGATCAATGGGGTTTTTAAACAATAACCGCGCTTTATAAACCACTTTGTCTTGGTGGCATGGTTGAAACTATCATGATCCATAAGTCCGAAGAGTAATTTTTAGGGGGTCATTCAAAGTGCGAGTGCCAAAGATCTAGGAGAAATCGCGGTTGGAAAGGAAAAATGAGGGAAAATGAGGAGTCGCGGGTCTGTTTTTTGTCTCAGATGACCGTGATCGTGGTTTGCAAACTACGAGTGTGGTTTTAGGTTTGGAAATTACCGAGCCTATAAAATAGTTGCACGAGCGAGGTTTATAAACCGCGCTTGCGGTACCTAAATTTTAGGTTTTTATGTTCACTTAATTGTCCACCATCTTGGCACACTTACCCTCCTCCCAAAACTCTATAAGCCTCCTAAAATAAATCCTTATGCCTCCCAATAGAGAAAAAAAATCTTATTATCAAAACCAGGCCGGGTCAACCACCATAGAGGCCCCGTCACTTTATTTTTCCAAGCTGGGTCACTCACCAAAGATACCCATCACCTTATTTCTCCATTCAATAAGGTCGGGTCATCCCTATGGCCCTAGACCAAAGTGACATAATAACATATAACTAAATGATACACATCCCTATGACCCCCTTGGAGTGTGTAGAGAAAAAATCATGCACTTTAGGCATTATTTAGCCCGGTCTTTATACCACTATTTAGAGTGTTCTCAAGTGAAGAAAGTACTAATAAATCCCTCCTTTTGGTCATCTTATTTTTATCCTTTATTTCATCATTCCTACGTATTTTCCTACACATATCCACTTATTTTGTAATTTTCCCCATCATTTTAGCCTAAACCAGGGTGCCCATGCCTGTACTGGGGAGCCCTGGGGCACCCTGGTCCCACCTGGGGCGCCCCCGATTCATGTTCCACTTTCCCCGCTTCTTTTTGGGGTCTTTATATCCATTTTTCATCCTTATCTTTTTCCTAATCGGCCATGTTAGGGTTAATTATGAAATTAGAGCAAGAGAACCCTATAAATACAAAGTTATGAGACAATAATGAGGGTCGTATTGTCACATACTACTATCACTCCATCTATAATTACATCCATTACATCACATGCATCCACATAGTTTTATCCATAGAGGCTAGGAGATCTGCATCAACACACATAACATAGGGGGAAGATTCTATTCTATTTCATGCACACATGCTATTACATTTTCTATAGTTATAATTTCTCGCTACTTAAAAAAGTTTGACTGACACAAGAGCAGCTAGGGAACTACATGCACCACACACACACCAGAACTACATCCCGGTCTGAAATGTAGTGCAACGCTCAGTGATAAGACCACTAGTTGGGTGGTTGAGGTCAATCCAACCCATTCATTTTACATCTTTATATTTAGGGTTTTGATACTTCGTTCTATTTTGCGGGTCATTCCTTCATCTTGTCATATTTCACACACTCAATGCAACCCCAATGAATCCAGTGTGACAAAAAGGAAGTGGTTTCACGTCATCTTGCAACCTTGCGGAAATCAATTTTTTAGCCATTTACAGAAACTAGGGCACCCCAGGCTACCCCAATACCTTTCCAGGTTCCTTAGTCTGCGCAAATCCTCCATATTAGGCCTTTTCAATACTTTTGGGTGTCTGCTCCTGCTTTTGGATTTTATTATTAGACCTGCAACAACCTGCGACAAGGTTTTGCAATAAGTTAACTCATTTCTCCTTACTTCCTTACACATTAGGGTTTAATTTCATTAAGTATAATTATTTTAAATCATTTCCTTATTGTTCTTAGAATACTTTACAACATTTTAGTCCTCCCATATTAGATTAAATAGTGGCTATATTTCCATAGTATTAGATTCCCATTTTAAGTTAATCATTTTGGTGAACCCAACTGCTTTCACGCTTAGAATCCTTATTCTTATTCTATCATGGGCCAGGTCTCTTTATCTGATTTACGTAGAGAGACATCCCAGTCATCATGATGTTTTCCAAAAATCTCTAAACACCACGTATTTTGATGACAATACGCCACCACATGAATTAAGTTTTGTACTTCACAGTTTCTTTTTCGATCTTATTCTTGATGAACCCGTATCTAATCAACCACTGCTAGAATCGATTCAAGCCTTACATACATTATTTTAATATAAATTTCAAGCCTTACCATATATTATTTCAAGATACATTTGCAACCACTGAATCCACCATTACATCCCTTAGATCTAAAATCTAACAACTTAAGGATGCTTCAGAATCACATGTTTGTTCTCCTTCACCATCTCCTATTCAATCTATGTCCACTACATGTCATTTACTTGAACCTGAAGATGTCCCATTGCCTAAACTTCTTTGTGCTCATGTCTAATTAACTAAGATATAAATTGCAACTAATATCTACATAGATTCAAAAGCAAATGATAATTAAACAATGAACCATCAAGATAAGAGATTAAAGGAAATGATTCTTCAATGCATAAATGAAAACTACATGCTAAACTATTTCTTACTCTCTATGATTGCTAACTTAAACTATGAACCTATGAAAAACATAAACAATCAAATGTGGTTGGTGGTGATCTCAAGAATTGAGAATGAAATCTCACCAAGAATGGCTAGAAGGCCATTTTGGATCTTCCCATATTACTCAAATTTGAGTGAAAGGATGCAAGATGGAGAAGTTGTTTCCAACAATGGAGAATGCCTTAAGATCAAAATGCCTATAGTTTTCACTATTCAAAGTATGATGTGCTTAGAAAGGAAGGAGCTTGGTCCTTTATATAGCTTTCCTGAAGAGGCAAGGCTAGGAAATTGATGAATGTGGGATAAAGGTTAAAACAAGATTAGGAATGGATAAGGTTACTTTATAAAAGGAACTCTTGATTTAGAAGAGTTTAATTTGTCATTAGTAAGTCATAGGGAGTTCGGGGATGTTTTTATTAATCAAAGGTGATTAATTAATAGATAGAGGTAACAATTATAGAAGCTAATTAGAGGAAAATTAGTATGATTTGCGAGGTGTAAGAGAGGAATTTGATCTAATAAATGGTGATTTATTGATTTAGAGTTACAAGTGTAATTAATTAATAATAAGTAATTAACCCAAGTAGAAGAATTATTAATTAATGAAAAGGTTGTTAATCAACATTCTTAATGATAGGAAGACTAATTAATTAACAGAAGGTCATTAACTAACAAATATGCAGAGGAATGTTAGGTAATTAGCGAAAAAAACAATAATTATTATGTCAGTGATAGAAAAGAGGATAGTGCAGACTTATCATTAAAGCATGCATAAGTGGATTTTAGGTGTTTACATTTTCCCCACTTTGGGGTGGTGTAAGTGACGCCCAATTCAAAGATAGTATACAAGTACAAACAAATAATTTTTTTGAAGAGATATAAGAAAAATTAATAGAATGAAGGATGCCCCCTCAAGTGTCGATGGGGTGATGAAAGAGGGGAAATCGGCGATTGAAAAGATGAAAGAACAAAATATAAGAAATATAATAATTGATCCTTATTTCCCCAAGTTACTTTTTAAGAAAAATGTTAATAAAAGGACAGTGATATGGAAGAAAAATGAAGATGAAAATAGATGGATATAGCTATCATCATGACAACATAAAAACCAATTTTATTTCATCATTTTTCTTATGATCGATGTCATCAATCCTTATTAAAAATAATGAACAAAAGTGCAATATGACATGAAAATCCATATACGAACAAATTTCCATAGCTCAAAACACCAACTCCATGTAACATATAAAATGCAATGTAATACGAGAAAGTAAAAGATGCCTAACTCCCTGCAAAAAACCATGATGTAATGCAATAGACAAAGTAAACAAGCTAACCTAACATAGAAACAAAATGCAATATTTTTTTTATCAAGCATTGATTCCGACTTGTGTGAATTAACGTCAAGGGTTAAAATATGGTGTCCCAAGCAAGGATACATGCAAGGGGAATAAGGGAGGAAACTTGGGTCCTATGAAAAGCAATCGTGTACTATGAAACAATACCAAGCAACTCATTGTGCCCCAAAGTACAAAAATAGTAAGCAAACCAGCTTTGTTAATGGAGTTATATCAAAATGATCTGTGACTCATGCACAAGAACAAGCGAGAACCAAAAAGTGACATTTTGGTAGGATGATTTTTGATTTTTTTTTAATTTTTTAGAAACATATTTGAATGTTTTTTATTTTTAAAGTTTTCTGAAACTATTTACAAGAAGAAAAAGAAGCATGGATTCCCCCCAGTGATAGATGGGATAAAGGGTAAAATTCTATGCGTATGCGCAACAAAGTGAATATGTGAAAATGCCCCATCGATTAGGTGGGGGTATTCAAAGGAAAATTCTTCACACGTTGAAGGGGGATCAAAGCCAATATAAAATAGGTTCAATCATGAGGGAGAAAGGATGCCCCCAACGTAAGTTGGCCAAGAAACACATGAGAGAAAGGAAGTAGAAAATTGTCTTATTAAAAGAGGATAAAAGTGCCTGCAAACATGGAAAAGAGGCCATCCTATACACCTAAATGTTATAAACGATTTACGAAGAAAAAAGGATGCTATGAAAAGATTTAGAAAGAGGTCAATGAAAAAGTGATTAGCCCAAAGCACAAATCATGAGACAAGACATGCGTTAAAGCAAGAGTTTGAACAAGGTCCAAAAAGTAACACTTGGTAACATACTAATCATGTTTACTCATTAAGATCATGTGTGTGCATGTGGAAATGAATTACCTCTTAAAGGAAAGAGTTGATAGACATCAAGTGAAGACACTAGCCAAGGTGTAGGAATTATTTAGTTTGAAATGTGATTTGTGAATGGATTTTGGAAGGAGAGTCATAAATTGCTCCACTATCAGCTAGGCGTCCATAGCCCCGATGAAGATGCATTTGATTCTAATCACAACATTTCTCTACTACTAGTCAGGATTTCATATCCCTGGTAGAGATTATTGGAAATAACCCAAGAGAGAGTTATATATCAATTTACTTTTGCTTTTAGATTTTGTTTTTCGATTGATTGATTTTGATTCTTTTACTTTTTGAAAACTTATTTCAGCTCTCTTGTTTGATAGGGGGTTAAGAATCACTGATGGCTTGATGGAAGGATATGAAAGTGATTGTGATGATGACATTGGCCAGTGTTAAAAAATATATTAAAAAATTCTTCGCAAAAAGTTTATTAAATGTGAATTGTGATAGGATCTCTAAGAGGTCAGTTGTTCTATAATTTACCAAGGCGTTAAAAGACCAGGGTCAAATAGATACGATAGAGATAAATGTCGCAAAATGCATGTGAATAGGCTAACCACAATAACATCGAATGGATAAAAATGGTGGATGACTTACAAAGGAATATGAAATAAAGGGAAGAAATAACATCCATCTGTACGCAATACCTTATTGCAATGTTTGTGTTATCTCTTGAAAGTGCACCCTATAGAGAGATGGCTGCAGGTTTTCTAAGCTTACAGAATTTGATCTCTATCTTTCGTAGATACAATGGAAACACCTCAGGTATATGGGTATACCTATTTTGAGGCGAGTCTCCAGTATCAAGGCCGGTTCCTTGTTTATGTATCCTAAACTGCTTCTGGGGTTTAAGTGTAAAAGATGACTATAAAGTAATTAAAGCTAAGGTGATACACCAAATTTGTATGAGGGATTTGACTGAGTATATGCACAATTGATATGTGAAAGGATTTTTGATGCATGAATCAATAGTTCTTCTGCAGAATATCAAGGGAAAAACACCTGGATAGTATTGAGGGAGAGTATCATAACAATACTTCAAAGTTGAACATGCACATTAATATCATGTAGAAATTACTGAGTTTGCAACAGGGTAAGATGATTAATCAGGGAATTTACATTCACAAGACTAATATAAACATACAAAAAACTCCAAATAATTGGTAAGGTAGAAAATACTTCACACTCAGAAGGAAAAATTGGCAAAATTTGCTTCAGAACTCCTATATCTAAAAATTCCTCCATTGCGCTTTGCAAAGGCACACAATATATAGAAAGCTTAATTCTCCCACCCATCCTAAAAAATAGCCTAAGGCTTGTACTTTCCCATGCATCCTATTTTTATCCTTTATTTAATAATAAATAAAGAGATAAAATAATACAAACTAGTACAAGTGGCATTAATAGCCTTTGATTACATCTCAGTCAACTGAAGTTGACTTGTTCTATTTTTAATAAGATTGGATGAATAATTTGGTAAAAATAAGATTGAATTTTAGGAAAGTCTCTCTCCATGGGCATGCAACTTTGTCTCGTTCTCTGTTTTGTCTTCTTGTGAAGCATGCAAAAATTTAACTCCTACGAGTGAGAACAAAAAAATTACAATAATTGTAATATTTTACAAAGTATAAACATCCCATGGGGACCACCTACTATTGGCACATGCTCTGATGTTGACATATCCTTCAAAATGGTCACATGAGTGACACTCTGCAAATCAACTCTAGCTCCTTGAAGTGAGGACCACCTTCACTTTAACAGGTTTGGCCACCTTTGTGGACTTTAGAAAATATAAAAGGGGCGACCATTTTACATTACACATGCCATACTATAGTTCTTTCCCCTTTTGATTATTGGATAATATTTGGTTAAAATTCACATTTTCGGTGATCATAATTGGCATGATTTGGTCAGCCCCTTTTTATTATTGGAAAATATAGTTTAAGACCTTAGAAAGGTCAGAAGGTAATGATTTTGTTTTAATCATGGGCTTGGCCCCTTTTGCATGATGACTCACCCCTTTCATATGCTTTGTCAATGGCATCAACTTTTGTTGAGTTTGTTTTGAAAGTTGCAATGGTTTCAGGCTGTTGATTTTGTGTCCTGTCTGATCACATACCGTCGAACTCTAACTTGTAGTTAGGGTTTTGGCCCTCATTGAATGCGGTCAGTGGGGATTAACTGTGGTTAATTACTTTGAGCCTCGAGCTCGATCCTTGGCCCTTGATATTTGTACTTGATTGAAGTTTGATTGTTGATGCTTGACCCTAAGGTTAGGGTTTTTTTGACTCTCCTCTTGAGTTGGCATGGTAAATGTGACTCGAACATGATGATCATTTCATTTGGTTTTTTGTCTTTGCGGAAAATCCCTGGAAAATTTTTCTGATGCCATTGTTGAGGCTCACTGAGCTCGGCTTTAAGCATTTCCCTACCCTGTGGGGCCCTATGACTTTGTATCTGGTATATTTCTAGTCGTTCTTTCTCTTTTTGAGCTCTCTATGTGAGATTATGAAGGTGTCTACCATTATTGTTTCTTCGAGCTCGATTTTCATCATTCTTTGGTCTCTATGGTCTATTGGAGTTCTGCAAGGGTTTTGACTACTTGATGAGGTTGGGAAGTTTTCCAATCCTTGAGTTTTTGCTGGTATTTGGTTCTTACCACTTCGAATTCAAAACTTATACCCGTTTTCTTTTGCATTTCTTTGCGTGATCTCTTGGATGACTTTGGTCATTTTCGAGTTGAACTCAATCTGGGTTCGGTCATTTTAGTTCTGAGTTCGATGATATCTTAAGGGTTTTCTCCACTTCAATTTAACCAGTAAGTTTTTTACTTCTTTCTCTGACTTGGTAACAATTAATGGGTTCATGAAAAAAAAACAGGATATGTACTTTTCTTTCTTATACTACAATTTGAAGGTGATTTACCTTAAAAGAATGTTAACTTCTGAAATACTTGAATACGTTTCAATTTAGATGTGTGTGCCATTTGACTTAAAGATTTTATGTCTGAGCCTGTTGTTCTGAATAATAAATAGATATTCTTATTTGCTCAAACATTTCAGATCCGAATGTTTACCGTTATGGGAATTCGAACTCCTTTATTACTTTTAATTTTACAATCTGTTCTTGAGGCTAATAATATTTTCTAAAAATTTGAAACCCACTTCATACAATATTAGTTTTGCATTTACTGATTTCATTCAACCATTAATATTCACCTAGTCTATTATCTATTCATTTTGCAAAAACACTCTGAGTTTTGTAAGTTGATTCCTTTTGACGGTTTCACTAATCATTTTTCTTTCCACTAATTTGGTTCATCGCGGCTTGAGGAAGACATTATTTTTAATGTAACTTATCTTTTTGAGCTCTCTGTATGGATGCTTTTAATAACTCGGATCTCAGTATTCCTCCTTTGATATGGATATTTACCCCATTATTTTTCTTGAAGATGGAGATTTTGTGTTATGAAACTGTAGATGACTTCTCCTCTGAGATCAAGTTCTGATGTGGATGTTCCTTTTCACTCTTCTCTATATAAGCTTTCTGCTTCATCATTTGAGCTGAGGTTTTTCGATAATAATTCCCAGTATTTACAGTGGGGTCCTTAGTTAAAACATTAGTATTACATTCTTTGATTATGGGACTTGAGTTATTATTGCATCTCTTACTTTGAGCTCGAATTGGTAAACTCTTCCTCAGCTATTCTTTCAACCTGGGTTACTTTGGCCTTCCCTGTTCTGAGTCTATTATATATTTTGCATTATAAGATTGTCTCTGAGATTTTTCTTTTCTCTGTTGCCAATATTATGTGAGCCCAGATTTTTTCAACTGGTAAGTTTATGACTCACTGCATAAAGCTCTATTTTGAGCTCAAGACTTGGAAAATGACTTGGTCTTTTAATATTCTAAAAAGCTGAGCCCATGGCCTCAAATATGATGGTCATCTTTTATTTGTGTCACTGAGTAAATAGCTCGGCCTTTTTGAGAGAATTTGTAACTTGTTCAAAATTGTGTCAATTACTTCCTTGAACACATTCCTTGAAGATTTGAAAGTTTGTATCTAGAACCTTCCTTTGAATGTTATGCTTTTGTATTTTAAAAAAATGGCTTCACTCTACTTGTCTGTCATACTCCATTGATATTGCAACATCTTTGTATTCCTTTTGAATGAATTCTATCTTCGTAAACTTTGAATACTGCATTCAATTTGATCTCTGAAGCTATTATCTGTAGTATTCTGTGTAGTTGATACTTGATTAATTTCAAGACTGTACTTATAGAATGCTGTACTTGTAATATTTATCTTGCAACTTCATCTCTCTTCAGCTGTTTAGGCTTATAATGAATGCTCCAAAATCCTTCAGTTTGATGACTGAAAGTATAGTTCCCTTTCTTATCTACCTAAACACTGTGTTTGATCTTTCTTACAACTTTTGTATGCCTGCTAGAAAATTTAAAATGTCCATTTTACATGGCGAAGTCCTATCAAAATTTTCCCAGATTTCTTTAATTTATTCCTTTTCAGATGTAGTAGTTGTATTTTTTGATTCAGGATACAGAACGTAACACTTTTCTATTAAAGCTGATTTGCTGTTTGGACATTAAATCATAATAACTGTTATCTTGATCATGTCATGCTTTCCTGCTTTTCTATATCATTTATTTGATTTACACAGTCCTTTTAAAGCATGTGATAGTTCAAAACAACATGATGAAAAGTTTAAATGTCCATTTTACATGGTGAAGCTTTGTCAAAATTTTCCCAGAATCCTATTTTCATTCTGTTTCAGATGTAATCCTTTCTTTTCAGTTAACTTCAACTTCTTGACATTTGGTTCCTCCTCTTTAGTTGCAAACTAAAACATGTATTTCTATCTTCCAGTCTCTCTTCTTTATTATAAATTCTTCCATTCTAGAATAGTTACTAAAAATTTGAGTTACATTCTTCCTTTTCTTTGTATGCATTTATGACTTTTTTATTTTTCCTTGGCTGTAACCTGTACCTGCACACTTAGCGAAAACAGTTAGAAAATACTTAGGATTTTTGGCCTCTCTTATGTCCATGTTCTTATTTTATTTTATCTTTCTTCTTTATGAGTAAGTAGAGCATGTATGCAGTCCGATATTCAAGTAAATTACATCTCCTATTTGAAGATATTCATATGCACGAACTAGGATAGTGTAGGAATATGAATTGATCCCTGAGCTCGTAAGTGACAGTTAACTTTTCTTCTTTTCAGGTACAATGAATTCTACAATGGAGATGAATAAGGAACAAAATATAGAGATGGAGATTCTTTAATCGAAGAAAGAAACCCCCAAGGCAATGATGGGTTCACTCAAACTCCTTTACTTTCTCTTTCATTCATGTGTACCTCTTATTTCAGTAGTTGTACTTTACTTTTCAGTTTCATCCCATGACTTGTGTGGGAACATTTGAAATTTCCTTATGAATAAAACATTGAATTTTGTAAATGAGTTGTATATTTCTTCCTGCATTTCAGCTTTCTGTATGGATTATAAGATGAACTAAACAACTCAGTCATTTAATTGAATGTCTTAGGCATGAAGGAAAGAACATTAATGAGAAACTGTAAAATTCAGTAATGAACTCTGATTTCTGTAATCTGCACCTATGTTTGTTGTCCCAAAACTCAACACTTCACCTATTCTGATATACGGTGTCTTCATCAAGACAACACAACTGTCCTTTGGGGCCCTTGTGTTCTTTTGCTGAAGGTATAATGAAATTGTAGACTATGTGATCTGTTACATTTTGTAACAGCACACATAGCTAAAGATTTCATGTAATCTTTTAAATAAATCAGCAGTAATGACATAATATGAAAAATATATCCTAGCTTAGGTATACTTCACCCATGACTTTCATCATAACGACGAAGTTTCGAGTTGCCAATTTTTGCACAAGTGCAAAATTGTCAACAGTTTGATCTTTATACCTTTGATTTTGTTTTTGTAATGTTTTAATTTTTTCTCTTTTTTTTTGTATTTTTGAACTATTTTATGATTTTTTTAAAAAAAAAATTGATGGTTAACAGAATGAAACATGTCACTCTGTGTGATAGGATCCAAAAATGATGTTTGCGATTTATTTTATAAGAGATACTGATCATGTTTTCTTATCAAATGTAATATTATCCCCAATCATAATGATCGTGGTGAGCTCACACTCAACAAATTATTGTGATTTTTTTTGAAACATGGGTTTCGTATGTGGGAACTTGAGTTCCCTGTCCATAGGTTTTTGCACTTTGTGCCATACTTGATGGGTGCATTGGCGAGCATTCTGGAATTGTATTTGATTTTGTATTTTATGATTTTTTGAGTTGGTGGAAGCTTTGCAACTCTTCAGTGTTTTGATCTTAGCCTAATAAAGAACCTTTTTAGGTTTCTTATAAGCTAATGCGTGACTTGTGTTGGCATTCAATTTTTTCTCCTTTTCAAGACAATTAGCAACAAAGATTCAATAGGGAGCTTAGAGGCAGATAAATCATAAATATATGTCATTTTGTAGCCGAGGAGGAAATCTAACTGTCCCTTTCTTACTTGGATTTGTGGAGAGATGGATAACACCTTAAAAGGATGTGATCTTATCCTAACTATTTTAGGTTGTGCCTTTCAACGAAGGTAAGAGAAACTATTTTGTAACCTTTGTTATTTGAAAGGAGATACTTATACCTTTCTTTTGCATGAGTTTTATAGAAAAGGCCTTGGCGAAAATATGATCAACACAACAAACCTGACTCTCACAAGTTGTCACTTCCAAATTATGGGGATATCTTCACAACAAGGCGAAGGTTACTAAAGACATTTGGGGTCCTGATCTATTTTTAATACTTCAGTAAATGGATTTTGGTCTTCTGTGGGTATACAGGGTAAAAATAGGGGTAGTATGGGTAGGATTAGTTGTTTTAAATAGATTTTTTGTGGCAGGGGAGACAGGATGGACTTGAATCACCAAATCCTTGAGAGCTTATGGTAAATGGAAAGATTCAATCAACAAAATGCCAAAAAAAGTTAAATTGTTTCCTCAACTAGAATATGTGCTTCCATGGAGACCTAGATTAGCATTCTTTCACACAACCTGTGGGATCCTATCACGAAACCTCAAGTTACAGTACGCAATAAAGCACCAAGATTTAAACCAAATCATGACTGAGGTACACCCAAAGCCTTATAGATAATCTCTATCTACAAAATGAAAGAAAATTTATTTTAAACCGTTTATCTCTCTCCCAGATGAAGGCTCTTCCGAGAAATGAAATTACAAATGCCACTAAACTATCATAAGGACTAAGTCCTATGTGATTTAGCCAAAATTTGGTACAAGATTGCAATAGAAACAAGAAAAAATAACTCGCATGAATTTAGGGGTGAAATAAATACACTTTTCTCAAAGATTAACATAGAATAACTCAAAGTTTGATCAAATTTATCAGCAAGGGAAATTTTCCAGAACAATCTCAAAGATTTTCAATAGTTATACACTTTCAACCACCTTGACATGATTAAATTTGACACAAAGAGAGATATACAGGATTCTTAGATGGTTTTTCAAAAAGCATGGGTTTTGTCAAGCTTTTTTGCTAGGAAAAATCAGTCCTGACCTCTCCATAAACTCCCAACCATTTACACGATGAATTCGTGCCATTTATAACCTTTACAATATTTCCCCTTCCTCCCAAAAGATCCAAACATTAAGTGATAGTAGTGTCACCATGATCATGATCGTAATTCCTAGAATCAGATCTACAAGAAGTTACCAGGTGCTCGAGGGAAAATCTCTTTGATTATCTACCGCATTCAATTCCTTTCTTAGGAAAAACATGCCTACATCCATTCGCCAACCACTTTCACCCCTGATCTATAAAATATGACTCTTTGAATGCTCATGAGAAGAAAAATGGAAAACCAGATCGGGCTTGAGGGTCAGATCATTTTAATGGTGAAATACATCTCCAGATCTCTCCCACTATATCTAGACATCAAAATTAACTCGCCCCTATGTTTGGCGTGTAGAAAATAACAATAAATCATGAAGAGTTGCACTTCCATGATCTTTACAATTGAAATGGGGGGAAAAATTAGATTCATATGCACAACTGTTGTTGATATTTGATTTGAATATGGGCCGTCCATGTGGAAGATTCAAAAATGGGCTCAGGGGATTCTTTATGAATTTTTCCCAACCCTTTGAAAAATGTAAAAATTTTACATTTTGCTCCGCACCTCTGCTTCTGAAAATGATCCTGACACATGACCTGAGGTGGGTCACAAAGGAACCTGTTGATGGTGAATCACAGCACCCCTAGATGTTGATCAGATTTCTAGGTTGATCATACTAGCATCTAGTGTGATTGCACAACATTGAGTCCTTTCTCCAAGTGTGGGACCTGTAAAAATGAGAAAGGAATCTCCAGAGAAGGCTGGTTCCTATTCCTCTGTTCAGATGCACACGTAAAAAATGTAGAGGGTTTACTCAAAAACCTAATCTAACTTGCCAAGGAGATAGGGGAAGAAGATGCATAAAATAAAACCTAAACTAACAGAGGTGATGCACCGAGGAATTAAGAACACCTGTCTTGCCAATAAACACAGACCATTAAAATGTAATGCAAGATCCTGCACAGATAACCATATTTACGATGAAAGATCAAGAGGATGCAAATGAACATAGAGAGGGTTGAGAATCATCCACAGACATGCATTATTTTCTCCAAAGATTAACACAATACACTACAAAATGCCAAGAGGCAAAGTTGCATTACAGTTTTAAATGGGAGGTTTGAACTCCACAAAATCACCTGCCAAAGAGAAGAAGGGAGGGGCAAAACAAGAGTGTCCAAAATTTAGAAAGAAGCCCCTCCTTACAATTTATAGGAAGAATGAGAGAGGGAAGAGAGAGAAATTCCAAATCTACCCCAACCACCCCAGGTTGTATTTAATTCATCTCATTATGGTGGTAGGTGAGAACCCTAGCGACCCCCAAAAGTGGCAAACTGTATTTTTTATTTTTAAGAATTTTTTCTCACCCAATTAAAGATATCTAGTCGTAGTTGGATAGAGGACCTTGTAAGATTTCCAGAAAGTCCAACCTTGCATGAATCTGAGCTCCCAGTCAAAAGTTATGGCCATCTGATTATCTGCGCCAGGGTCTGCTTCCTGCCAGCACTCAGAATGTTGTGCCTCCCGAAGGTGCGCCTTGGCGCATCCATGTGCGTGTCAACATCCTCTTACATGCGCCAAGGCAAAAATTTTCCTATGTTGACACTCCGTTTCATGCACCATTTCTGTGTGCCGGCGCATCTATCTTCATGTCGACATTCCGTGTCATGCGCCATTTCTGTGCGCCAAGGCGCAACTTTTCCTGTGTCGACACTCCGTGTCATGTGCCATTTCTATGCACCGACGCATCTATCTTCATGTCTACATTCCATGTCATGCACCATTTCTGTGCGCTAAGGCACAACTTTTCCTGTGTCGACACTCCGTGTCATGCACCATTTCTGTGCGCCGGTGCATCTATCTTCATGTCGACATTCCGTGTCATGCGCCATTTCTGTGCGCCAAGGCGCAACTTTTCCTGTGTCGACACTCCTTGTCATTCACCATTTCTATGCGCCGGTGCATCTATCTCCATGTCGACATTCATTTTCACGCGCCCTTTACCTACGCGTTGGCACATCTATCTTCATATTCTTCTGCTTGTCTATATCCTCCCAAGGGGGGATATATATACAACAGAACCACAGAAAAATTCTAGCATTTGACCCTCTTTTGGAAAAAGGAAAATTTTCCAAGTTTCTCCTACAGCTCTGCCCTTCTGCTTCAAGTTTCTAATGTGGGTCCCAATGGGGCCTCGAGTCTTTTTATGCATTTAACACTTTTTCCCTCAAAGGGAAAAAATCTCACTTTTCCTCCAAAATTCCGCACCTCCGTTGTTAAATCAAAGAAATCTTTGACATTTTCCATCGGGCTTGCTAGCCATTTTTGATATTTTAACCTTTATGAGGAAAAGATGCAAAATGTTTAAGTTGCCTCCGATGGTCCACTTCCCCGCCCCTTTTACTTTTCAAACTTCCACGTGCCACCCTGAAACACCTTGAGGTGGTCCCAAAAATTTGATACCTTGAATGAGCATGGGCTCGCCACATGTCCTATTCCGGTGAGATTTTTCTGAAGGCTTGAAGCTGAGTGAAAGGAACCTTTTGTCAAGATCTATGGTAGTCTACTTTAACCATTGAAAAGTCCATGCAAAAATGCAAAGTCAGTAGAGTCATCCATGTGTCATCCTGGCACTTCTTTAAAATGAAACTCAAGGGCCGGTCCCTGAACATGTGCAGTTGCTCCACGTGTCTCCATAGCACAACTTCAAGATGGTGCCCAAAGTAGAGACCCTGAATGAGCGCGAGCTTGCCACGTGTTATGTTCCACCAAACTGCTCCAACTACATAAAAATTTGCCTAAGTCCAAACCAAGCAACGGAAGCCTCCATGTGTCCTCCCAGCGCTACTCCAAGGCAAAACCCAAAAGCAGATCTTCATATAAGCGTCGTTCCTCCACGTGGACACATTTTAAATTTGAGGATTTTTATACAAATTTCAAAGCATCCAGCCGAGCTGCGTCCAACCAAAGGATGCCACCTTTCCCTGTTGATGCAAGGATGCACATTTGACCGGGAGAAACGCCTATCAAACCGTAAAACATAGAGAAACGACCATTTGAGCCTGAAAATGAAATTTTCTTCAAGAACAAAAATTTTAAAAATGTTGCAAGACTCAAATACATTCCTCAGGGTCACACCAATTTATTCTTCTTCAAGTATTTAGGGAAAAAATGGTAAGGACAACATATTGTAAGTAATGTATACCCATTCCACTCAATTTAATGCCTCTTACAGGTGGTTGAAGGACAGATTTTGGGATTTCCATTTTCCCTTCTCTTTTCCTTCTCTTTTTCTATAAATTGGAGTGTTGGGACTCATTTTAAAGGGGGAGTTTTCGACCCAGCAGAAGCTCTGTCAAAATTGCTTTGTGAAGACTAGTGTGTTGCAGGCCCAATGTAGTGGACTCCTTGCATGGTGATCCAGTCCCTTATCTTGCAATTAGATTGAACTGTGCATATCATGAAGCAATAAAATACCAGTTTGTGAGATATATCTTGAGCACCAACATTTGCTGTAGTTCAGGGATGGGCATTCTTCTTTCCCCTATGAGTCTTTCTATGAGAATATTGTAGTCTATCTATTATGTTCTTGCAGGGATTCATTATCCATTGTGTATGCTTGGAATATTATTGTGAATGCATTTTGCTAGATTATGGTGAAACTGTCATCACCTCTGTCTAGTGTGCACTTTGAAGCCAGCTGTAACAGGTCACACATTTGACCAAAACTACTCTCCCACCCTCCTTTTCTGGTGTATCAAACAACTTTAGCTGTAGGCTCGTACATTTTATGCAGGTTCTCTCTCCCTGGATCCCTTGAGGAATTTAGATCCAAGAAGTAGCTTCAGCTTATGCCTTTCATTAGAGTAGATTGTGGCAGGTAGTTTAGGAGCAATTCATCAGCTAAATCCTTCAAGAAGAAGGTCTGTCTCAAGTAGCAATTCCCATGTCAACTTGGAGTATAGTACCCATGTTATCCAATCACACTGTGAGTTCTAAATACATGTCACAGGGGTGCCCTGTGATTCGGTGATAACTACTATCCCATAGTAACACAAGATCTCCACTATTGAAAGGCTCTGGGAGTGACCCTTTCTGTCAAATAGTTTCTTTATCTTTTCTCTAAATTTTATATGCCTTTGGTGAGATGCCCTCCTCTCTTCATCAAGCTCAAAAATCTGGTTTATGCGAGCATCATAAGGACTCACTTATTGATCTTCTAGTTTTTGAATGAACTGATATGAAGGATAGTTGCATATCCAGGGGCAAGTATGGTCCTAAGTTCCATATACTAACTCAAATTGGCTCTTTCCAGTGGCTCTTTTAATAGTGATTCTATCAACCCATACAAGCAAACTTCAGTTGTTCACCCCATTTTCTCTTGTTCAATTCCAAGGTTCTTTTGATGATCTTTAGCAGGTTCTTATTGTTGGAATCATCCTTGTCCATTTCCTTAGGGATTATAATTAGACGCATATGTCATATTGATCCCATAGCCTTTGCACATTTCCACCAAACATTTAGCTCTGAAAACTCATGGCATTATCAGATATGATTTTTACTGGTACTCCAAACCTACAAATAATAGTGGTTTAACACAAAGTTCATGACAATTTGGTGTGTAGCCTTCTTTGTAGGGATTACTTCAACCCACTTGGTAAAGTATTCAGTGGCTACAAGAATACACTTATGGCCAGCACTCAAAGGGTTTGAAATATTACCAATGAATTCAATTCCCCATTGCTTGAATGGGGATTCAATTGATATAAGTTGCATAAAGGCAGGGAGAGCCTGAATCTTTTTACTATTCAAGAGAAATGGTGGCAACTCTCACATCTTCTAACCAACATGGTTGCATCCTTGAAAATATTTTGCCACCAATAACCAACCCTTAGGATCTTACGTGTTGTGACTCTTGCAAAAAAATGCCCCCCACAAAACTCCTCCATAGAGATCAACAATTATTTTGGGGGCTTCATCTTCAGTGATACATCTTAAGAGGACTCCCTCTGGGTTCTTCCATGCTAACCCAAAATCAGTAATGACATATTTTTTGGAAGCCAAATTAAGATGTCTTTTTTGGTTCTTATTCAAATGCTTAAGGTAGTTTAAATGTATGAGATATAGCATCACATCATTTTACCACTCAAGAATTTATCAATTTCTTAAAAACAAATGCCTACAATCTCTTCCTCAATCTCATTTACTTCAATGGTTCTACAAGTTAGTCTCAGCCATAAGCCTAGCTAAGCTGCAAAACCTCTCACCAACTCCATGGTTTGGATGTCTATATCATATTCTTGTAACTTGTTGACTCATCTACATCATCTTGCTTGAGAGCTTCCATCTATGATAGGATGTCCTTTACCATGGTCTGAGGAACATAACCAACAACTTTCGAACTTAGAATATAAGGCCTGAAAACCTTTGTTTCTTTGACCAAGGACAAATGTCTACTTTTCCATAATGGTGTATTTTAGTTCCGCCCCTTGCAATAGCCTTACTGAAAAAGGAAATTGGCCTCTCGGCCCCTTCATTATCCTTCTGCTAGCAGGATAGAAGCAATATTGTTTTCTGAAGAAAAAGAAAAGATCTAGAAAGTTTTCTTATAATCAGGGGCTTGCCAAAATAGGGGAATGCTTCAATGCCTCGTTTGATTCCATTGAATGCTTAGATGGCATCCTCCTCCTATCTGATTACCTAATCCTTCTTTAACAAAGAGGTGATTGGAATGGTCAACTTAGAAAATTTTGATATAAACCTCCTGATGAAATTTATCTTCCCAAACAAGGAATGAATTCCCTTTCTTTGTTTTTAGAATTTGAACTTTGTTGACGGCCTCCACTCTTTCTAGATTAATCATCACTCCTTGTTGTGACACAATGTGACCTAGAAATTTTTCCTTCTGTACTCCAAAATGGCATTTATTTGGGTTAAGTGAGATTCCATATTCTCTATATCTTAATCAGACATCTTCTCTAAGTGCAGCAAGTGGTCAACTTCTCTTTCTTGAAAACATTGTCACATCATGTTGGTAAACAAAAATAAACTCATTGATATAACCAAGCAAAGGAAACATCCATTGCTCTTTGAAAAGTGGCTCCAACATTCATCAAACATAAGGGACATCCTGACATACACATATGTTCCCCATGGAGTAGTGAAGGTTGTCTTGATCCTTTCTGATTGTTTTACCATCAAGTTGGTTATAGCCAGAGAATCCATCCAAAGTTAGAGAGCAACTTAGAACAAGTCATTATATTGCAACATGTGTTTCATGTTTAGTAAAGGATAGTTGTCCTTCGTTGAAGTGCCTTGTTTAGATTCCTGAAAGTCTACACACATGACCTAATGTCACCATATCTTCTTTCTTACTGACACTAGGTTGGCAACCCAAGAATAATATCTTGTGGGCTGGATAATCACTCCATCTTCTTAGTTTTTTTCAGTTCTTATTGCATTTTGAGAGATAAGAGAGGATTAATTAGTCTCTTCTTCTACCTGAATCGTTTTCACATTGGGCTCCAAAGGAATCTTATGTTGAAATAGGTCTTCTCTGTATGCTTTGAGCTCAGAATAGGTCGAAGAAATTTAATCTTGGTATTTCTTTAACAACTGGGTCTATTACTGCTTTTCATCTTTGCTGAGATTGCTGCCTAACCAAATCTCCTTTGGTTTCTCATTTGTGCCAAGGTCATGCTCCTCAACATCCCTCGAGGCTGCCATATGCCTGTTAATAATGTAGTCAACATTATCAAAATTTGATTCAAGAGCAACCAACCCTCTAGGAATGGTATTGGTCTTTAGCTGGATGATGTCTTTCCCAAAAAAGGTTTCCTTTCCCTCTGTTGCACATACCATTCGCTCCCAATCAATTTTTTGATCAACAAACTCTCTTTTGTTCTGTAGAAATCTCCAGATCTGGGCATCATCGTCAAAAACCTGCCAGTGTTTTATATTGTCAGGGACAGAGGGTCTTGTCAATATCTAGACCTCATATTCACAATACGGGGACATTGTAGAATTGTCAAACTAATACCCCAACACTGCAAGCTTGTCTACCAAGTCATTGAACCTCCTGTCATGATGCACTATGTTGAAGGAGTCAAACATCTCAACGAAGTCCCAAACTACATGCTTATATTGCTTCATTCACTGATTTTTGGTGGCATACAGTTTTTTGACTTGCTTGACAACTAAATCTGAGTCTCCTTTGACAATGATGTCCTTGACATGCATACTTCCAAGCAATTCTTAAACCTAACAATAGTGCCTCATACTCAACAATGTTGTTAGTGCACTCAAAGTTGAGTTTGAAGGAAAAAACGAACCTTTCTTGGCTTGGAGAAATCAAAACAGCACCAACACCATTTCCAAATTTGGACCAAGCTCCATCAAAAAATAGGGTCCAAGGAGAGCCTGCCTGCTCAAGACACTTAGACTCCTCAATTTTGTGCTCTTTTCCCTCAGCAAATCCCACAAAGTTGTCAGCATCAACATTTGTGTACAATACTTCATAGGACGCATTGTTGGGATCCTCAATAAGGTGCAACATTTTCTTCTCCCCATACAACCTGACAAGGCTTCCTTCAACTGGGATGGTGGCATAAGACATGTCCATTTGGGATACTCCCACCAACACTTGCAGCCCATTTTCTTGACAGCAACATACCCCACTTGGCTGGGCAATCAACTATGACAACATCAAGTTTTAAATTTTTACCTGGGTAGGCTACAAGCTGCACCACCAAACCCTTCACACATCCCACTACTGGCACTTCTCTGGAGTCCATGGCAGTGCACTTCCCATATGTTGTTGTTACTTTAATATTCAGCTCATTCATGACTTCCAATGGCATGACATTGCATGATGCCCTTGAGTCAAACATACAATTATGGAGCAGCCTATCCTTGATGATCAGAGTGGTGAAGAATGGATCCACATTCAGCTGAGAGTCTACCAAGGATGTCCCTAGATAAACCTCAGGTGGTTCAGCTAGCTCTTCTGATGTTGATGGTGTCTCAGATTCTTCAATGATTGGAGGATTCTCCACAATGTTCACATTTCTTCCTAGGGTAGTCTTCTCTTCATTCAATCCCAAGTATTCAAATTCTCTTTTTTGTGCTCAAGAATCCTAAGCAACTCAAAAATTGGAACAGAGACTTTGATTTGACTCAAAACTTGGGAAATTTTTATATGGGACATTCTTGGGCAAGGTAGTGTTGGAAGAAAGGATAATACACACATTAGGTGGTACAAGACTCTTGATAGCTCCAGAATGAGGAGGCAGTTTGATTTTTGCTTGGAACTACAGGTCCTTTGGCAGGTGCATCCTTCCTAGGAGCCTCCTTAGGAATGTTTGAAAGCAAGGGGGATATTTGGCTTGGCTTGAGGCCCTACACCTTTGGCATCCCTACTTCTTGTGTTGTATTCCTTTTCTTAAGCAACAACAACCTTCGTCAACAACTGCCTATCTTCCTTATATGGGATTCCTCCATGATAATTTTTTATCATTAAAGCCCTTAGATATTCAAAGTCATTACTGGTCAATTCAAAATTTTGTACATTATCTACTTCCAAAGTATGAGAGAGAGGAAGAATAGGTACCCTATGAATGCAGTCCCAAAAAGTGGTAATAGTTATAGCACTTATCACCTCATTTGAGGTTGCCCCTTGTTGTTAGCTGGTGGAACAACTCCATCATGCAAACATCATCATCATTGTCCTCATCAAATTGTTATTCTTCTTGATAATATTATGCACAAGGAGCATGGGGAATGAAACACTTGTCACACCAATCAATGACCTCTGTTTCTTCTATAACAATAACCCTAGCAGCCAAAGGATCAAGCACCATTCTATTTTCTCTTCCTTGGGGCTGCCTACTGCCAAATCCAACAGGCCCCTTTGCCTCTATCATTATTTATCTGATGAATTGTAGGTCTATCTTGGCCTTGTTTCTTGTATTTTTCCTTGGGAATTCTGCCCAAATCCTTTCTCATCTCGGGATAGTTTGTAGGAGATCTCCTTGACAGCCCCTACTAGAGTTTTCACAACTTCTTCCAAATCAGCACCCTTGCTTTTTTGAGGTTTTTCTGGGTTAACTAGCTTTACACCTTCCCTCTTTGGAGGATTCCCAATTGCCATGATGTTGTTATCTATTTGTCAAAGCCATGGTGTAGGCCTGTTCCTCAAATTTTTGGGGTTCTTGTCTCTTAAGTAATATCTAACCTTTTTATCAAATGCATTAGTATATTTGATTAAACATGATTCATCACATGTCCTTATCCTAATAGGCAGTCTTCTGAAGGTTTTATTGAACCTTGTATTGAAATCGTGTACTAACTCATTGCGATTCTTCTTGATTTTCTCAAACTCTAATAGAAGAAACCTAAGTTCAGTCCTATCACCATATTGCAATCTAAATGCATTATTCATCTCATCCTAATAATCAATGGAGTTATCTGGCAATGCTTTGTACCAGTCCCTTGCATCCTCCTCTAGAGTGTGAACAAAACAATTTGATGTATACATCTTCATGTTCAATCTCAAAATCTTCCATCACATTGAGGAAGAGATTTAGATACTGATCACAAGTTATGGCATTGTTTCCCTGGAACTTTGGAAGTCTTTTGCTCACATCTTGAGTTACTGCATTTGGATAACCCAGCCATTCCCACATAATTTATGGGTCCAAATGTGTTTACAACAAATGGGGATTTGGGTGGGGGCTCATCCATATTCCTTTGAGGAGGTGATCTTGGAGGGGTGACAAATTGATGAGGGGCATAGGGTCCTTGGAAAACAGGAGTGTAGCATTTCAAAATGGACACCCTCTAAAGACCATGCTTCTTGAAAATACCTATCAACTTCAGAAAATATAGGTGTAGAATGTGAAGTAGATATTTCAAAAATCAAATGGAGGCCCTTCTCCAGCTGGAGAATTAAATTCCACAAAGAGGATACCTAATTTAAAGTCACTTGAATGGTAGTCTTCAATGATAGGCCGATTCACTTTCATCAATAGAGATCCCCCTTCTTGTCTTTTGATTCTCCCATAACTCTCCAAGGCTTTTCCTTCCTTTTTGAATGTGGTGCTTGTCCTAACCCTAGGAAATAACGTCCTAGTAGGATCCCTAGCAAAGAAAGATCTCCTTCCTTCTAGCTTTGCAAATATTAATAATAAATCTGACCTTGACATATTTTTAAGACACCGGTCCTTATTAAGATCAAAACAATAAGGATTCACCACTAAGGATTCCCACTTTAGTTCTGTAAATGCAGTAAATATGTACTCTGTCAAGTGGCTGTCAATGCCATAGAAACAACAAATTAAAGCTTCTAGATTTTCCTTTACCCAGATTTATCAATGAATACCAGTGTAAAACCTGTATATACTAGAGAAATGTGCATACAACGCTTGTAACTTAAAGCTTCGTAGAGGGTTAAACACAAAAAAATATCTAGAATAAATTTATGGCAGTTTAGAGCATACAAGAAGTGTTTTACCAGGGTCTTGAATATGAACTTCATCACAATGTCCATGGGAACGGTGCCATTGAAGTTGGTGTTGGTGATGGGTCAAATAGATATGAACTAGCAGTGGATCAGCAAATTAGTCTCAATGATGCAAATTAGTTCCCGGATGTTCAAAACATTCCCCTACAATGAAACCATTGATGTTGGTATCTAAATTTGTTCTCCTTTTCAAGCCAAGCAGCAACTCAGATTCAATAGGGAGCTTAGAGGTAGATAGATCATAAATATGTGTTGTTTTGCAGCCGAGGGAAGCAATCTATCTAATCCCTTTAGTTACTTGGATTCTTTGAAAAGGAGTGGGTAGCACCTTAAAAGTATGTGATCTTATCCTAACTATTTTTGGTTGTGCCTTTCAACCAAGGTAAGAGAACCTATTTCGTAACCTCTTTCATTTAAAAGGAGATACAAATACCTTCCTTTTGCATGAATTTTATAGAGAAGGGCCTTGGGGAAAATATGATCAACACACCAAACCTGAATCTCACGAGTGTTCACTTCCAAATTATGGGGATATATTAACAACAAGCCAAAGGTTACTAAAGACATTTGGGGTCCTGATCTATTCTGCATACATTAGTAAATGAATTTTGGTCTTGTGTGGGTATACAGAGCAAAACTAGAGGTAGTATGGGTAGGATTAGTTGTTTTAATTGGATTTTTTGTGGGAGGGGAGACAAAATTGACTTGACTCATCTAGATCCTTCAGAGATTATGTAAAATGGAAAGACTCTATCAAAAAAATGCTATAAAAGGTTAAAATGTTTCCTCAACTAGAATATATGCTTCAATGGAGGACTAAATCAACACTCTTTCACACAACCTATGGGGTTCTATCACAAAGGATCTCGAGTTAGAGGACCTAATAAAGCATGAAGATTTAGACCAAATCATGCAAGAGGTACACCCAGAGGATTACATAGAATATTTATAAACAAAATGAAATAAAAGTGATTTTAAACCATTTATCTCCACTCTCAGATGAAGGCTTTTCTGAGAGAATGAAATTGAAGATTCGACTAAAACTATTAAAAGGATTGAGACCTGTGTGATTGGATCATATTTTGGTACAAGATTGCAATAGAAAAAAGAAAAACTACTTGCATGCATTCAGAGGATGAAATAAATATACTTTACTCAAAGATTTACATAGAATAACTCCAAGTTTGATCAAATTTATCAACAAGGGAAAGTTTCCAGAACAATCTCAAAGCTTGTCAATGGCTATACACTTGCAACTACCTTAACATGATTAGATTTGACACAAAAAGAAATATACAAGCTTCTTCAGACGGCTTCTCAAAATGGATGGGATTTTTCAAGCTTTTCTACTGGAAAAAAACAGTCTTGACCTTTCCAAAAACTCCCAACCTTTTGCATGAAATAATTCATGTAATTTATAACTTTTTAAAAAAAACCCTTCATCCAAAAAGACAAAAAATTTAAATGCACCAGTGTCACCATGATCACGATCGTGATTCCCAGAATCAGATATGCAAGAAGTTACTAGGTGTTCGAGGGAAAATCTCTTCGATTATCTCCTGTATTCAATTCCTTTATGAGGAAAAACACGCCTCCATCCATTTGCCAACCACTTCCACCCGTGATCTGTAAAATCCAACTCTTTGCATGCTCAGGAGAAGAAAAATGGAAAACCAGATCAGGCTCAAGTGTCAGATCATTTTAATGGCGAAAGAAATCTCCAGATCTCTCCCACCAAATTATAGATATCAAAATTAACTCGCCCCTCTATTTGGCGTGTGGAAAATAGCAAGAAATTGTGAAGACTCGCACTTCCATGAGCTTTACAATCGAAATGGGGGAAAAATCAGATTTAGATGCACAACTACCGTTGATCTTTGATTTGAATATGGGCCATCCACATGGAAGATTCAAAAACGGGCTCGGGGGCTTCTTTATGAATTATTCCTGACCCTTTGAAAAAATGTAAAAATTTTACATTTTGCTCCGCACCTCTGCTTCTGAAAATGGGCCTGACACGTGACCTGAAGTGGGTCCCAAAGGAACAACACAAAAATTCTATCATTTGACCCTCTTTTGGAAAAATGAAAATTTTCCAAGTTTCCCCCACAGCTTCGCCCTTCCACTTCAAGTTTCTAATGTGGGTCCTAGCGGGGCCCCAGGTCTTTTTATACCTTTAACAGTTTTTCCCTCAAAGGGAAAAATTCTCACTTTTCCTCTGAAAGCCCGCACCTCCACCATTGACTCGGAGAAAGCTTTGACCTTTTCGATTGGGCTTGCGGGCCATTTCTAATATTTCAACCTTTATGAGGCAAAGAGGAAAAAAGTTTAAGTTTCCTCCAATGGTTCACTTCCCCGCCCCTTTGACGTTTCAAATTGCCACGTGCCACCACGGCGCACCTTGAGGTGGTCCCAAAAATTTGATACCTTGAACAAGCGTGGGCTCACCACATGTCATCTTCTGGCAAGATTTTTCTGAAGGCTTGAAGCTCAATAGAAGACACCACTTGTCAAGCTCCATGGCAGTCTCCTTTAACAATTGAAAAGTCCATGCAAAAATGCAAAGTGAGCGGAGTCCTCCACGTGTCATCCCGACACTTCTTTAAAATGAAAATCAAGGGTTAGTCCCTAAACATGCACGGTTCCTCCACATGTCTACATAGTGCAACTAAAAGATGGTGTCCAAAGTGGAGACCCGGAATGAGTAAGAGCTCGCCAAATGTTTTGTTTCACGAAACTGCTCCAACTACATAAAAATTTGTCTAAGTCCAGGCCAAGCAGTGGAAGCCTTCACGTGTCCTCCCGACGCTACTCCAAGGAAAAACCCAAAAGCAGATCTTCAAATGAGTGTCGTTCCTCTGTGTGGACACATTTTAAAGTTGAGGCTTTTTATAAAAATTTTGAAGTATCAAGCCGATCCACGTCTAACCAAAGGATGCCATGTTTCCCTGTTGATGCAAGGATGCAAATTTGACTGGGAGAAACACTCCTCAAACTATAAAACACAGAGAAATGACCATTTGAGCTTGAAAATGAAATTTTCTTCAAGGAAAGAGATTTTAGAAATGTTGCAAGACTCAAATACGTTCCTCAGGGTCACACCAATTCATTCTTCTTCAAATATTTAGGGAAAAAACAACAAGGACAACATATCTTGACTATGGAAATTGGATAAAATGGGAAAACATGAGTTTTGAAGGAACAAAGCACGAGAAAGTCAAAATATAGAGCTTTTCCAGAGGAATAAAGAAAAGAGGAGACAAATACAGACCCACACATGATCTTCGACCCATGAGCAGATTAAAAATGGCAATAAGACCAACCAAGCACAATAAGGGGAATGAGATAATGATGGAGGTTGTGAATTAATAAAATATCAAAGGCACAGATTGGGTGAGATTAGTTTGAGCACCAACAACCTGTTTGAACCTGATAAGTGGGAGAATAATGTGGACATTTAGAATTGATGGGAGAAATGACGAAAAACTTGCCACAATCATTGGTAGAAGAATAATGTGATGGATGAAAAAGATACAGTCAAATAATTTAAGAAGATAAGATACCAGGAGGTGAGCCATAGAAAGAAGATGAAGGGCTACTAGGATGTGGCCCTAGGATAAAAGGAGAAGGGCTTCTAGGATACAACCCATAGCTTGAAGATGATGGCATACTAGGATGTGGCCCAAGAATAGAAGATGATGGGATACCTGGGGGTGACCCATACATAGAAGACAAGGGGATAATTGGACATGCCCCTAGAATAGAAGATAGTAGACTACTCAAAGATGTCCCACAAATAGCAGAGGGAGGGATACTAGAAGGTGATCCACACCTAGATGAAGATGAAGGTATATTTGGTGTTGACCTCATAAGAGATCGTGATTAAGGAATTATGATAGACAAAGATTTATTGAGTGACAAGAAGATAGGCCATGGATCAATGCAAGACTTAGGAGTTTTATCACATAATGAAGAATGTGAAGATGGAATAATCATATGAGGATCAAGTTGCATGATTTGAGGCTCTTTCTCCATTTCTTGATAAAAGGAATCAACCTTTTGCTCACAATATGTAGATGCATCAAAGTATAAAGATAATCCTTGGTCATAAATTTATAGAGGGATATATTTGTGTACCCCTATAAAGGCCATGATTTCTCCTTCATTTGAAAAGAAATAAATTGGTATGCGTTGTTGATTGACCACAAGGGTTTGATTGGACAAAAAAGGGCCAATTGGTGTGAAATATTGAGAAGATATTTGATGATGATTGATAGAAGAAGGTGACACGGGGGACAAAGTAGACATGGAGCTAGATGTCTTGAGAGTAGAAAAAGGTGGTGTGGACATACCTATACGATGGTATATCATCTATAAAATAGTACGATTAAGTTCGAAGTCTACAAATTGCGATGCAGGAGTTGATTTATACATTTGATTAGAAATACTTTTAGTCACATGAATCTTCAAAGAAGGAAGAAATTGTGGAAGTGATTGAAGAAGAAGGTCTTGCGAATAAGGGGAGGACCGTGATTCAAGAATCAAATTCGATTAATAATAATATGGGTCATGCGAAGAAAGAGAGGATCACGATTCAAGAATTGTATTAGATGTTTGATTGGAGGGATTTGGAGTTACATGTATCTTCAAAGGAAGAAGATGTCATTGAGGTGACTGATAAAAGTGGTCTTATGAAGAAATGGAGGACCGTGATGTAGGAGTTTTATTAAATAGATGAATAAGAGGGTCTTAGAAAGATAGGGAGGACCATGACCTAGGAGTCACATTAGATTGATGCTGAAGAGGGTCCTGCGAAGATAGGGAGGACCATGACTCAAAAGTCAAATTAGAAATTTGATAGCAGAGGCATTGCAAAGAAAGGGAGGACCGTGACAGAGGAGTCGAATTAAATGGATGATGAAGATAATTTGTGGCAAAAAAAATATTTAAAAGAGGAGAATGTCGTTTAGGTGACTGATAATTCCTTAGGAGAAGGTTGATTGGATAAAGTTAAGGAATCCAATTAATGGTTTGGATCGGAATAATCAAGAGAATTAGAATAATCTGACCAATAGTTCAGATAAGAAGCCTCCAAATCAGAAGGAATGTTTCTATTAGAAATAGAAGAAACGTACCACTGACTATGAGATGAAGATAGGGAAAGGTGTAGCTAGATGGGTTCTCTAGCACGAAGAACCAAACAAGGTTTAGTCATTATGGGCATATTTTGATGTGAACACCAAACCTTTGATTCCTTATTGTTGTATGTATAAGGGACCTTGTGATAATCATTCATTGTTGGTGTGTATTGGGTTCAAAGGCCTAGACCTAGATTGTATGATCAAACTTCTTCAAAAGTGAAGAAGGTTTCATGTCGATTTGGGCAGCATAACAACAACCAACTAGACATTTCATAAATATGGGGATGTTTGTGTGATTTTCCAAAACGGATCTAAGGAAAACATACATCGTGATAATCTATTTTTGACAATCCAAAAAGTTTTGACAACAAGTTACGAGGCATAAAGATCGAAGGATTGATCAAAATCTTAGCAACATAACGGATATAAAGGAAATATTTCCAATGTTTGATTAATGCAAAAGTTGCTTGATAGGAAATATTTTTTCTAAAGTTTGACAGATATGTTCAAAAATGACCATGAAATTAGGCAAAAAAAATAATATCAAGAGGATCAAAGACCCAAAGGATTGTCCTAGAAATGAGTTTATAAGATGGATAAACACAAGGAACAATCACACAAGTTCAAAACACAACCAAATTAATGACCAAATAATAATGAATGATAATTAATCAATGGATCAAAGTGATTGTCTTAAATGGATAAGTCAAAAAATAAGCGCAAGATATAATCATACAAGGTTAGTTTTAAGCCAATCGATCAATGAAGTGCTTCTTTTAAGTGTTTCCAAATGGTATTTTGATGTCAAATGATAATCAAAATATCACCACTTATGTCAAGTTCGAACATGAACAAGACGTAAGTAATAACAAGAGGTTGATATGATTTCCAAACAAAGCATACTTAAAGCATGTTTAAGTCCAAGCAAGACCCAAATTTTAAAAAGTGGGGATTATGAATATGAACAACGCAACAATACCACTAAGATATGCTAACCAAAATTTATGAAAAAGTAAGGTATTAGTATCAAAATAATATTAGTATGATGCACATAAAGGAAACAACAACAAAGATTAATTGGCAAAACAAATAATACCATAAATTTTCTATCCTTCAAATATGTCAAAAGTCAATCAAAGACAGCTATAAACATCCGAACAATTTAATGAAACTATTGCGAATTTACTTGCTCCCCGGAATCCCTGCAAATCTGGTCGCTTCAAACAATGTTTGTTGGAGAACTTTGAGCTTGTTAAGTACTTCAAAGCCTTTCTGGTAGCTGCTCCCAAACAAAAATTTGGAGATAACTTGAGCAGTTATTTTGTTCAGAGCTCCATCAACATCAATTTCTACACTGGATTGTCCTCCCTCTTTTATTTTCAAAGCCCAATCATTAAGAACAGGCTCAGAAGCGTCGACCACAGATGCCAACATTCCCTTTTTCAAGAACAAAGAGATCAACGTCACATGTATTTATAATCAGTTATACAGAAGAGACTAAACATCACATATGTTTGAGCAAACTAGAATTAAAATCACCAATCATCTCTAAACATCACATATGTTTGTGCAAACTAATATTAAAAACCAACAATCATCTCCTACTTACACGATATCTGAAAGAGTCTAAACATTACATATGTTTGCACAAACTAGAATTAAAACCGACGAAACCCATACTATTCCCTACGACTTACAAGTCCCATAGCCTACCACTACATTGCAGGAATTTTTGAAGAAATTTATGAAATTTTATACCTTAACCTTCTCAGCGGTGAGAGCGGTGCTAACAATTCGACGTTGATGAATCCAGTCTTGATCTTCTGCCATGATAAGGCCATTGCCAAACAAGAGGAAATCTGTCACTTTTCAAGAATGCAGGCCTCCCCCAGTTGAGAGACCCAGATGAGCTTATCTCCTGTATCAACTCTGGTTCTTGCACATGCAACACCGCCTCACTTCCAAGCCAGTACACAAACCTTTTTCCTGCCAAACATAAGATGAAACACTGAGATTTCATCCAAACTATACAACCACAAGAAGAAAAACACGGAGATGGGTAGACACAAACCGTATGTTTTCCTCCACTCAACAAAATATGGAACAAATCTAGGCTCCAAGTTGTGAGGGGAGGGGGGCTCCATTGCTGCAGAATTTTTTATGATTTTCTTCATCTCAACAACGTTACCCAGTAGAAAAGTTGGATTCGGGCCGGGTATTCCTTGGCTTCGCATCATTCGCTTCGTTCTGTTTGGACTGAGTGCCAGATACAGCTTGTATATCACAACGAATGCCAGAAATAGGAGAGCTGGTGTTGTCATGGCAATCGCCATTTCTGTTGAGGAAACTCAAAACACTTCAAGAAAGATATTAATCTATTTGGATGCATATCACTGTATAACGAATGAGGTATTTATATACAACTTGGTCTTGAAAGGTTGGAAGATTGACAGTTTCAATGCCCATCCTTCGGAGTTTTTAGAGGGGAAAATTTCTATGTTTTGACACAGCACTAAATAGAAACTGAATTGAGACATCTGTTTCTGTTTATACGAGCGTGTTTGTTGTCACTGAACAAGATGTTCTTGTTGCGCGTGGAAAGCAATGGCAAATTTTTGTTATACCACTCAATTTACGTGTTTGTGAACTTCTTTTCTTGGGTTATTTTTAAGTGTTTAATTGATCTACCGTGTCGATGTATTAATGCATTTATTGATCATTCATTGTAATTTGTTTTGAATTGTTCAACTTTCAATTCTTTCCCTACGCGTCTTCTATAGTTTTCTATACGTTTAAACTTGTATACGTAAGAATTTCCATTCCCCCGCTTTTCTTTCTAATATTGAACCCGCTTTTCTTTCTAATATTGTTCTAGGTACTTTCTCTCAACCTCTTTAGTTTTTTATTTCCTCTTCTATTTGTTAATATTTATTTACTTATTTTTGACTAAAATCGTAATTATAAGGTTACATTCTTCCATAACTATATACTTTTAAGATTTTGTATGGTTTCTTTACATATGTTTTTATATGTAATTTGTTGAGTATTTAAGGTTTGCATATATTTTTTGTTTGGTTTTTACTTCTCAGTATTAGGGAGGATTTACTTAATCTGATCATGCCATATCATTTGAGTGGAAAAGTATTAAAGAACATTTATAGTATTATTTTTCTCTCGCCCACCCCTCAATTTTTTATACCTTAATTATACGTGGGTTACATTAAATAACCCCTTAATGTTAGTTATACCTCCAAAGTACCTTTTTTTATGACATATTTAATACCCTTGGTAACAAAAAAGGTCTACATGTCATATACTTCAAACATGCACATCATATTTTAAACTTAAGTTGGACTAATGTTTCAAACATGAGCAGACGAAGTATGACACTAAGGAGAAGACACACCGAAGATTCGCACATGGTAGCAAGGAAGATTGGAAGGCGCGGAAGGATAGGGAAGGAAGCACATGTGAAAGACATATTGAATCAAGACTTAGCCATTTTCATGGTTACAGGCTATTTTTGGAGATAACGTACGAAGCACACAACGGGATGGAGACTTGCGTGACACACAAATGCTATTTTGGGAAGAGCATCTACTAAAGCGCCATGCATGAATTCAAATTAATAATATAATTACTACTTCCAGTTAACTGTAAGAGATCTATTATTTGCGCACTTGCATGTGAGAATGTTATTGTAAAGATGCATGACTATTTTCAGCATGCGATCTATTTTTGTAAGTTCATAAGCGGTGAAGGGAAAGTCCTCGCCCTTATAAATATGTAGTAATTTGTGTAGATTAGCAATGTGTTATGTATGAGTTATTGTGGAGTTATTCTGCCAGATCTAATGCACGGATAAACTTATGATACAACTTATTGTAAGGAGCTTCTATGTTTATTGTGTTTTAATATAATGGAGTGTGTTGGGTGAATAATGGTGCTAAACATGACTGGACTAGTTCTTGCATGGTTGACTTCATTATATCTATTGCTTAATTCATTATTCTTTTAGATCTACATCTGGAATATACTCTGTGGAATATTTATGTTGTTTGTGGATATGAATACATTACATCTTCATCTTGTTCACATCATGTAAAAGTAACTCTAAGGAGGATCCTGGTACCTTTGCGCGCTTCGGGTGAGCGCTCAACTCAAGCTGGGTGATGTGCCAGCGCGCCTGGGTGGTTCGTGATAAATTCTAGGCTACATCATTGGTTCTGTTGTTGGGACCTCTTTTTCAGTTGTTTTTAGGATGATTATCAGAGCGTATTAGAGCCTTGGAAGTAAGTGGTATCAGAGCATGGTGTCTATGTAATAGAGCTTGGAAATCAATAAAATTGCAAGATTCTTATTTGCTGGTTTTCTATCTTGATACTTGGTGGATGATATGTTTTTCTTTATCTGCGAAGTAAGTTTATACCTTGTAAGTCAAGCAAAGAGGCGAGCCTCCCACTTTGTAAGTCATCGTGGATGTGCGTTGTTTTAGGTTGAAGGTCGATACCGTAAGCCCCGCTGTAGAGTTGCTTATCAGTACCAGTCATGGAGTTTGAAAATCGTGCCAGTATTCAAGGAGAACAGGAAGATCAAGATCTTGTAAGTCTATCTGATGTCTTTCCTATTAATTCTGTAGAAGATATACAACAAGAATCAGATCCCTTACCTACATGGAAATTTCCCAATATCCCATATAACCAAGTTTATGATAAATTAACTGCTTTTCATTTGATTGTTGCCACTACCTCAAAAACCCGTGAGTCTGTTATTCAGGTTTCCCAAACCTATAGTCATGAGTATGATATACCTTTGGTAGATCCCGCTAATATACAATCTCTCAAAAAACAAAAAACATTTAAAATTTTCTCATATAGGTTGTGTTCAAATAGGTATTACTCCACTTTTCCATCGTGGTCTAAATGCTTCTGTTTTATGTTGTTTAATGGATTTACATTTTGAAAGTTTTAAAGATTCCCTATTAGCTGTTATTCAAACTGGTCTTCACAATGGCCCCATATCTTTTGAGGTTTATCCAAATTACCCAGTAAGCCTACAAAAAGAAGATTTGTTAAAGCAAGTTCTGCATCTACATCTTGCAACCACAGGTCTTCACATGAAGCCTGGAACTTGTCCTTTGGCTATTCATTACAAAGTCATTTATCACCTTGTTAACACAATGTATCCTGCCGTCAAGCATGGTATCTCTTAAGGTAGCAGCGTGGTGAGTCACACCAGTATAGAAAGTTAGAAAATTGAGCCCGAACTCATTTCGTGGTCTCAAATTAAAGTCCCAAAAGAATGGACCCTATCTAAAAAGTTTATTGAGAAAAATCAGCCTAGATTAGAAAATGCTACAGCTGTGAATGAATCCAAGTCAAATGTAACTCTGTCTTTCAGAACTAAAAATTATATGTCTGAAATATCCCGGTCTAGTTCTTTTAGATTAGATACTTCCTTTTTCTCTGCAATTGAACCCTCGAGAAAATCCATGAAAGAATAGACTTATATTTGTAGTCATAATAGCTTGATTCATGCTCCCAACACTGATTACCTTTGGTGTAAGGATTGTGAGCAAATTATAAAGAAAAATTACGTCCCTTCTAATGGTTAGATCATTAGAATGGCTTCTAGAGAAACAAATATTTCTACATCTTTTCCATCTCTAGACAGTAATGAAGTCTTATCGTCTAATGAAACCCAAAAGACCATCTTTTGGTACCAAAGAACTATAGATAGACATGTAGACCCTTCTGAGTCTTCTAAAATGCTAAACTAGACAAATAAAGTTGTCAAGTCTTTCCATCAGGGAAAATTTTAGTGGCGAATATTCGTAATATGGCAAATATTCCATTTTTGAAAATTTTGAAAAGCTGAATTTTTTGGCACGGGCCAGTGACCTATTCGCCTAAAAATTACACTTTAATTTTTTTAGGGGTTGGCTTCGCCTACCCTTGAAAAATATCCCCTATATAAACCTAGATTATTCGCCAGGTAGAACACTTCTACTTCACATTTTTCAACAATATGATATATCCCGTATTATATACGCGCGACAAGGGGGTAAGTTATTGATGCGCGATAAGGAGGGTTTGCAGACAAGGAGATACTGTAGATATTGACGCGTAGTAGACGCATGACAAAGATTTTGTTGACGAGCGACATGGAGTTTTTTTCGATGAGCAAGAAGAGGGCAGAGGTTGCAGACCCGCGACAGGATATTTGCTGTCGTGCGTCAATAGGCCTTAGTGACGCGCGTCAATAGGCCTTATTGACGCGCGTCACTAAGGCCTATTGACACGCGTCACTAAGGCCTATTGACACCATTGACAGATATTGACGCATAGCAGACGCGTCACTAAGGCCTATTGACGCACGTCACTAAGGCCTATTGATGCGCGTCACTGCATCTTTTTTGACGTGTGACAAGGAGGTACAACAGATATTGACGCATAGCAGACGCACGACAAAGAGTTTGTTGATGCGCGACATGGATATTTTTTGATGAGAAAGCAGAGGTCGGAGGCTGCAGACGCGCGTGTCAATAGACCTATTGATGCGCATCACTAAGGTCTATTGACGTGCGTCACTGCATTTTTTTGACGCGCGACAGCAAAATCTCCCGTCGCGCGTCTGCAGCCTTCTGTCCCAGTGCTTGATAATCAGGCGAAATTTTTTCATACAACCCCCAAAAAATTCACCTTCCCGTGAAACTGGTTCCGGGGATATTCGCCAGGTATTCTCCACCTCCGATTTCCAGGAGGTCTCTTAAAATGAACCCGCACACACTAGAACTACATCAAAGTCCAAAATATAGTTCACCACTAAGTGATAAGTCCACTAGTTTGGTGGCTGAGGTCAATTTGAGCCATTCATATACATATTTTAGTTTTTTACAGTTTGATACTTCTCTTTGCATTGTGGATCATTCTCCAGTTCATCCGATGAATCCATCGCAACATGGGAAGTATTTGAAAACTTATAGCGACGATAAAAAAATCATATTCTAAGGATTTATATTTTTTGAGCACCCAAATCACAAACTAGGGTGCCCCACGACACCTCAGTACCATCCTAGGCACCTGTGTCATCTCAAATATATGAGTTATGCCAATATATGTAAAAGAGGGTTAGTAACCAAAATTAAAACTTAACTACATAAACTTGAAATTAAGTGCAAAGAAAAACGGAGTAAGTCCCATCGGGCATGCCAAATGTGCTCATGTGCAATTAACTAAGCTATAAATTGAAACTAATATCTACATAGCTTCAAAATCAAATGATAATTAAAAAATGAACCATCAAGATAAGAGATTAAAGGAAATACTTCTTCAATGCATAAATGAAACTACACGCTAAGTTATTTCCTACTCTCTATGATTTCTAACATAAAATATGAACCTATGAAAAACATAGGCAATAAAATGTGGTTGGTGGTGATCTCAAGAATTGAGAATGAAATCTCACCAAGAATGGCTACAAGGCCATTTTAGATTTTCCCATATTACTTAAATTTGAGTGAAAGGATGAAAGATGGAGAATCTATTTCCAACAATGGAGAATGACTTAAGATCAAAATGCCTATAATTTTCACTATTCAAAGCATGGTGTGTCTAGAAAGGAAAGAGTTGATTCCTTTATATAGCTTGCCTGAAGAGGCAAGTCTAGAAAATTGATAAATGTGGGATAAAGGTAAAACAAGATTAGGAATGGATAAGATTGCTTTATAAAAGGTAATCTTGATTTAGAAGAGTTTAATTTTTCATTAGTAAGTTATGGGAGTTGGGGGATGTTTTAATTAATCAAAGGTGAATAATTAATAGATAGAGGTAAATTTATAGAAGCTAATTAGAGGAAAATTAGTATGATTTGCGGGGTGTAAGAGATGAATTTGATCTAATAAATGGTGATTTATTGATTTAGAGTTGCGAGTGTAATTAATTAATATTAATTAATTAACCCAAGCAGAAGTGGATATTAATTAATGAAAGGTCGATAATCAACATATTTAATGATATGAAGGCTAATTAATTAACGAAAGGTCATTAACTAACAAATTTGAAGAGGAATGTTAGCTAATTAGTGGGAAAACACTAATTATTGCGTCAATGATGGAAAATAAGAGAGTTAGTAAAATCTTATGATTAAAGCCTACGTAAGCGGATTTTAGGTGTCTTCACTCTCATCTTTGTGAATAATAATAAGTAACATGACATTCTTATAAAGATTCTTAGTAATCAATTGCTCACCTTACCACCTACTCATTACTATCCTCCTTATCGACTAAAAAAGTAATAAAATCGTCCATATTGGAATTATCATCTAATCAATAGACATAATGACCATGATTGTTACTCTTTACAATGTTGAGTCAAGCATCTCGAGTGTCAAGGATTTATTGCATTCACTGGAAAATATCCTATTGCATGCCCACCTACAAATACTACACCCACATATGTTCCTAAGTCTCTTTCTCCTTCGGTTAGTCAAGATCCATCTAAACAAGCTTTTGTGGCTACTAGTGACCCTCGTCATCTTTCTAAGGAAGTTCTCGATGATTCTCTTATTTGTTACATAAGTGATATTGAAAATCCATCCCATGTGCATAGTGATGCTTCTCCTAGTCAAAAAAACACTTCACTCATTCCTGATGTTCTTTCTTCTCTATCTAATGAGCATCAGGCTAGTATCACTCCAATAATTCCTGAGAAACCACCTATCGTAGTTAGTTCAAAAACCCCTCCTGCTAAGTCATCTCCAACATTACCAACTAAAACTAAACAATCTCCCCTGAGAATCCATGCAGTTAAGTCTCCACTAAAATCTAATCTCCAACCAATTAAGTGTGTCAAAGAAACTAATCTTCGTCCTAGTGTTTATGATACATTTTCACTTTCACCACCACCACCTATTTCTACTACAAAATTTTTTAGACAAGGTCCCACCGAGCGTAAACTTGGCCTTTGGTAGGTGAATCTTGTTAATCTACCCTCTTGATGATACACTCATAGCCTTGGGATTCTTATATGACTGTTGCGGGGTATTTTTCCATAAAGAACCTCATTTCATCTTACATCCCTCCAATACATCCCCACCTATACATACACACAAATATAATACTTCAAAACTCCTTATGCATCATCAATTAAATGCAATCCCTCATGTTTCATCACACCTATACATCATTTATTACATAGTACATGTGTTATCATACACTTGGGGGGCATAACATCCCACATTCCCCCATAATCTTAGCATCCAAAAATATTTTAATTTTGCATTCTCATAAATCAATCTCATAGCATACACATACTCATCCCACATTTTAGCACCATCATTATCCGATGATGCACTCTTTTACTTTGGTTCACACTTAACTGTTGAGGGAATATCATTACACTGAACCCCACACACTACACCCTAGGTACTACATATTCCATTTTCATCCTACATTGCATGTTATACACTGTTCATCCTACACTTATTTCTACATTATACTAATTCTCATCTATGCCATATATTCATCTACACATTTAGTCACATTATACACAACACATTTTAATATCATACATTTTCCATATAATGCACTAGTCGTCATCACATATAAGTCTAGTTTTACATTTCATATATTTATTCTACATTTATGATATGTTACATTATATATATGGGTCTAGCTTTACATTCTATCACTACACATTCTATTTCTATTTACCCATATCATTGCATCTTACATATTGCATATTCTACACACCCTGTGCATATTACATTGCATTATTCACACAATGTATTTATACATCATCTACATTCTACATACTATGTTAGATTACATTTCATATGGGTCTAGCTCTACCTTTTAATTATACATTCCATTTCTATATGTATCTATTATTACATTTCACACATTACATATCTCATATACACTACACATCCTATATCGCATTTCCCACTCCGCACATTTGCATACCCTCTTCATCACTTGGTCATTTGTACTATGTTGATTTCTATGTGGTGTACTCACCACCCCATGCTGCACTTTAGTTACTTGATTCATACTTGAATATCGAGGGTTTACCAATCAAATGGAAATTACATTCACCATGCGACATTTTCTCATGAAAATTTTTCCTCATGCCACATTTCATACATTAGTGACATACACCTTAGATTAAATAATCACTTATTCTATCATCTTATAATGGTATACACCTTAGATTACATAACCAGTCCCTTAGTGTTTCTCTCATAGTGACATACACTTTAGGATAAATAGTCACCCACTCTATCATTTTGTAGTGGTACACACCTTAGGTTACATCACCACTCTCTCCTTTCATCTTGTAGTGACATACACTTTAGGCTAAATCATCACCCATCTCCATCTTTTCATCATATAGTGATATACGCTTAGGGATAAATCATCACTCATCCTTTAATCATATAGTGATATATACTTAGGGATAAATCATCTCTCATATATTCAACAAGTCATGATATACACCTCATATATAGGGTTCATGAAAATCTCTTTATGTGTTGCATCTCATCACTACTACATATACACACTCATCACAGCGTGCTAGAAACAACCAACACTACTCGACTATTTCCCAATGATGTACTCTCATTTATGATTCATTCTTGAATACTGAGGGGGAAAACAAAACGAACCTTACTGCATATAATTCCATCTACTTGGGGGGCACACTAATCCTATCATTCCATTTTACATTCCATCCATCCACAATGTACTGCATTGTCTTGGGGCATGTACTTTTGCTTACTAGTGTTTTGAATGATCACTTTACTACACATGTTAGATTGATTTATTCTATGTCATTATCTATATAGTACACACATGCGCGTTCATGGATTTTTTAGTGTATTCATAGATACAAGACTCTACATGTGACATGGATGCTCTCTTTCTACCCTTCTTATACTGGTTGCTGGGGGCATCCACATTCATCTTATCTAGGTGCTATTGTTTCATTTTATACTTATAATCTTATATTACTAGCTCATACACACTTTGACATATTTATTATCCCTCTAACATGCTAATGGGTGTTCCATCTATAACACTTGTTTTGCAAGATTATACGTCTCCATGAATTATTTTTTGTTTGTTTTTACTTGCCTGCCATTGTTTTCCATCATATGCGCCCTTTTCCCTTTTCTTTTGTGTACACTTTCTTGTTGTTTGCAGACATGATGGCCTTGTGTTTCTTGCAACATCATGAGTGGTGTCCCATTTTTTTAACCCGCTTTATGTGGTCTAGTTGTTTCCTTGTGTGTTTACACTACTTTGTTTGGTAGTTACTACATTGTCTGCATACTTTACAAATGGATTATTGCATAAACATGTTTTGGGACTAACACTTGTTTTGAAGAGCCATCCCCTTTTGTGCACAACTTGGTTTCTATCAAACGCTTTCCCTTTCCTCTTGTAGGGAAGAGTTCTATAGGTTAGAGTATGGTGGGTCCTCTTTTAGGGCCGTATTATCCTTTCAACGAAGTTATATGTGCCTCCAAAGAGGGGGGGAATCATTGAGGGTTTTACATACTAACACAATGTATTTACAACGATTCAGTATAGTTTACTTTTTACCCTTGGCATTGTGGGTTTACATATAATGAGTGATTTCAGACCAATCTACGAACTCCATACACAGCAGCCTCTATAAGACATGGTGTCCTTCAACATTTATGTGGAGTGGTTATAGACTTTGAGGTTACAGTGGGTGTGCTTCTCTACACTACTTCATCAAGTGGTGTTGAATCACCAAAAAAACTAGGATGGTATAGATATCTCTTCACACATTTCAGCAGAAATAGTTGAAGGTTGGAGGACACAAAACATTTCCTCCCTATACTTCTTCAGCCACGGTGGCGTAAGAACACCCAAAAAACTTGCGATAGTACATAATATACTTCTACACCCTTTTTCTTGACATGGATCAGGTGCACATGTTCAATTTACACTTTCCTTTTTGTGCATTTTACATTTACGTACTTTTCACATTTCTATACACATGTGTATTTTACACAACGTTTTTACATACATATATTTGACTACTTGATCATTTTCTCCTTGCATGTCTGACCGTATGAGAAACAAATAGTCAAATTGGGGGCAACAATAACAACCATGATGATGAAAACATACCGCGATGACACTTTCCTTTACTAACCATGCAGGTACACTACACACCACAATAACTACACAAGCATTCCGCCCTAGGTTCACTCTCATCACTTTTTATTCACATTTTTCATCTTTAGAATCCATGCTTCTCCACATTTTTATTTTTTTCATTCCACATTTGAGTCTAGTCTATCGGTACGTCTTCTTCTACACTCTACATGGATATCAGGTACGAATTTCTATCTACTTTATGTTACCGAGCGATCCGCTCACCAACATAAAGTGGGGGAAAATTATAGACACAAAATCACGTATTTTAGGCATTATTTAGCCTAGTCTTATACTACTATTTAAAGGGTTATCAAGTGAAAAAATTACTAATTAATCCCACCTTTTATCCATCTTATTTTTATATTTTATTTTGTCATTCCCGCATATTTTCCTACACATATCCACTTATTTTGAAAATGTCCCATAATTTTAGCCTAAACCGGGGTGCCCAGGCCTATAATAGGGTGCCTTGAGGAGCATTGGTCCCACATGGGGCACCCTGATCCATGTTCTACTTTCCCGCTCCTTTTTAGGGTCTTTCTAGCCTTTTTTCATTCTTATATTTTTCGTAGTCAGTCATGTCAGGGTTAATCACAAAATTAGAGCAAGAGAACCCTATAAATACAAAGTTACAAGACCATAATGAGGTTCCTAACATCACATACTACTATTACTCCATCTAGAGTTACATCCATTGCATCAATTGCATCCACATAGTGCCTTGCATCAAGGCTAGGAGATCTACATGAAGACACACAACATAGGGCGATGATTCTATTCTATTTCATGCAAACATGCTATTATATTTTCTATAGTTATTATTGCTCGCTACTTCAGAAAGTGTGATTGACACAAGAGCACCTAGGGCACGACATGCACACACACACACCAAAACTACATCCGGGTCTAAAATGTAGTGTAAATCTCAGTGATAAGACCATTTGTTTTGTGGTTGAGGTCAGTTCAACCCATTCCTTTTGCATCTTTATTTTTATGGTTTTGATACTTCCTTCTATTTTGTAGGTCATTTCTTCATCTTGTCATATTTCACACACTCGATGTAGCTTAGCGAATCCAGTGTGATAGAAAGGTAGTGTTTCAGGTCATTTTACAACCATGTGGAAATCAGTTTTTGAGCATTTTCAAAAACCATGATGCCTATTTTGTAGACCAGGGCACCCCGAGGTGCCCCAGTACCTTCCTAGAAACCTCAGTCTACTCAAATCATCTAGATCTGGCCTTTTTAGGACTTTTGGGTGTTTGTTCCTGCTTCTAGATTTTATTATCAGACATGCGACAAGCTTCTACAATCAGCTAAGTCATTTCTGCTTACTTCCTTTCACATTAGGGTTTGATTTCATTAAGTATAATTATTTTAAATCATTTCCATATTATTCTTAGTGTACTTTACAATGTTTTAGTCCTCCTATATTATATTAACTAGTGACTATACTTCCATAGTATTAGATTCCCATTTTTACTAAATTAGGGCATGTACCCCCATATAGAAAATTAGGTCCATAGGTCCAACCAATACATGATGAATCCCATGACCCTATTCCATCACATCAAAACATTAGAACCAACATATATATCAATTTTAAACACCAAGTGGAAATAATTCCCAAGCCTTGGGATAGGCTATAAAACTTTTAAAATCTAAAAAAAAATTCAAACTAAGAAATATAAATGGATAAACATCTACAGTAATGCAAAGGCCTTTGGTTAGCACAAAATCAAATTAAATGCCCAAAAATTTAAGGATGCATCAATCAAGAAGAAGTGTTGGTTCTTAAAAGAAAAGAGAAGAAGATCAATTTACGAATGAAATATGAACATCAAGGATAATTTTAGTGGCGAATATTCATAATATGGCAAAAATTTCATTTTAGGAAAATTTGAAAAGGTGATTTTTTCGGAGCGGGTCAGTGTCTCGTTTGCTTAAAATTTACAATATATATATATTTTTTGGGGTCGGCTTCACCTACATTTGAAAAAATCTCCTATAAAAATCTAGGTGATTCACCGGGTAGTATATTATGGTACTACCACCAGTAGCTTACCAATACCGTGAACTCACATACTCTAAGCACCAGAGATTGTTGTTAGCCTATTAGTAGTTTAGATTCGGGAAACAATTGATATTTACTGACACGCAACCCATTGAATTTGCTGAAGCATGACAAAGGGGTTAGTTGTTGACGCACGACAAGGATAAAGTTGACGCACAACAAGGAGGTATTACAGACATGTGACAAGGGGGTTAGTTGTTGATGCGCAACATGGATATAGTTGACACGCATTAAAGAGGTATTGAAGATGCATGACAAGGGGGTTTGTTGTTGACGCGCGACAAGGAGGTATTGCAGACGTGCGACAAGGGGGTTAGCTATTGACACATGATAGGGATATAGTTGACATGTTGTTGATGTGTGACAGGGATATTTGACACGCTGTTGACGTGTGACAAGGGGGTTAGCTGTTGACGCGTGACAAGGATATAGTTGATGCATGATAGGGATATTGTTGATACATGATAAGGAGGTATTACAGACGTGTGACAAGGGGGTTAGTTTTTGACACATGAAAAGGAGGTATTACAGATGTGTGACAGGAATTTTGTCTCTAACACACAACTTGGTTCTTTTTCTTACGTAGGACTCTGTTCAGAATAATGGAAGGTGATAGTCCTTAGAATGCGAAGACCCTAAAATTAACTAAGAAATCTCAGAAGTCCCTGTTCAAGTATTTTGGAAACTTTGTTGATACAAATATTGAAACTACCAACAACCATATCGCTGCCACCAGAAAGAATCAGAATACTAACTGTGTGGAAGGTAATATTGAGGTGGACATGCATTTTGCATAGTATCAAACAAATGACACCTATGATAATATGTCAGATCTTGAAGATATAACTATTGAGATGCTACATCCTGAAGATATTCTTCCTGTTGGGGTGTAACTAGGAGTGCATCAAGATATCACACATACAAATATTTAGCAAAATGGAACACATAAATCAAATTCAAATTCTGGTTCACGAAAGAGAAAACCAGATGATTGTGATATTGCTCAAAATTCTACTCAAAAAAGTAAAACATTGAAAATGAACAAGAATATGTGGACCATTGGCAGGACATACAAGTCTGATTGGGCTGCCAAATTTCTATTTATCGAACCTATACAATCATCTAATTCAGAAGAGATCCCATATGAATGTATATGTACAATATGTACATGGAAATTGGGAAAGCAACAAAAAATGCAAATGAAGCTGGACACTATAGAAAAACATAATGGAAAACAATATTTGACTGTAACGGGGGAAGATGGCCAGAAAATCGAAACACATGGGTGGAAAACTAAAAAAGTTTGCATGCATGTTAAATACGTAGCGGATTATGAAGAAGATCAGAAAAATTTATTCATCTCATGGAAAAGGGAGGAACAATCACATCACAAATTGGTAAGATGAATCAAACAAATCTACATGCAAAACTCATACAACTCTCTACTTTATTTCACATAATAAAGAAAGGAAGACCGATTTTGGATTTCCTTGATTTCAATGTTTTGTATCAATATAATGGAATGCCGAATGTACCTCAGTCTCATTGGTCTAAAAGTAGTGGATGGGAAATGGAAAAATGCCTTTCAATGATTAAGAAGGAAGATTTGAAAGAGAATGTAAAAAAACCAAAGTTTATTTGTCTTTCAATTGATGAAGTGACAACAGTCGACAACGCTGCATGGGTATGTATCTACATCTATAATTTAGAAAATCATATAAGGCCACCTCATCTACTGGGTGTTATGAAAATGGTTGAACACTGTAATGCTGAAAACCTACATAAAATACTTTTTTCTCATTTGAAAGATATCGCTGGAATGACTGATTATAAAATTACTACAAAGTCGGTATGTGTCGGAGTAGATGGTGCATCTATTATGCAGGGTCACCGAACATGGTTGTGTGTTAGATTAAAAACAACAGTGGCCCCATATATGCTACCAATTCACAGTATGGCTCACAGAATGAATTTAGCGTATAAAATGGTAAGCAACTATGAAGAATGTTGCTAAATTAGAAGACCTTATAAGAGAACTTCATGCCTATATGATAAGCAGCCCAAAGTGATTTCTTGAGCTCCAGAAATATGTAATTGGAATTACAGATGGAAAAAAACTTCTGAAATATGTTGGGATGAGATGGATCTCTTTGTATGAACCTGCATGCAGAGTTCATGAGGAATATCCTTCGTTGGTTGGTTTCATGCAAAAATATCGTCATGAAGTTAATAGGGTGAGGGACTTGTTGTTTTGTTTAACTAATTTAGAGACATTGCTTACATTGGTTAGTATTCTTCCAATGTTACAGGAGATCAATACACTGATGAAGCATGTACATGGGAGATTAATCTATATTGTGGATTTTATACAGATGAGAAAAATGGTATGTCAAAGTCTTGATATCTTGTATTGTTCCCAAGATAGTTTTGATACACCTATTTTTGAGAATTGGAAAGTTTTATTAGATCTTAAAAATCCTAGTAACTATTTGAGATTTAATATCCATGATCACCTCTGCATCATTGTTAATGGGAGGGACATACCACTGCACATTTTGTAAAAATGTCAAGATTTTACAGGATTGGAATGAGAAGATGTTCCCATGACACGTAATCTCTTTGAGTCTGTTATAGTTGAAACAAGAATAAAGCTTAAATTTTTTTCAGAATCCTTATCATTAGAAATTAGAGAACGTTTCTCCAAAGATAAAATTCTTGAAGCAATGGGTGTGATGAATCCTAATTTTTGGAATACTAAAGGTGGTCGCGAAGACTTTGTAAGAAAGAATTTCCATAAATCCATGGGTACAATAATGGAACATTTCACAAATACTTCAGAGTCCAAGGGTATAGAAATCAAAGGTATACTAAATGCTAATTTATTTAATTTTCAATCAACAAATTTTGCAACAACAATGAGGAACCAATATAAAAATTTAGACGAACCTCCTAAAAGTGGTGCTACTACAAGGATGTGGTGAGGAATCTATCAATGTTCTATCTTACAAGAAGACATCAGTGAATATTTCAGATTATATGAGTTATGCCAAACAATGATATTGGGGTCTATGGAGGATGAAAGGGTTTTCAGTGCTTTATCCTTTATAAAATCAAAACTGAGAAACATGTTGGATAAAAATATGGAAAGTTGCATGAGGTGTTATGTATCTCGCTACTCTATGGAAACCTTTCCTTTCGATAGAGTGATTATGCATTGGAATTCCCTTTGTGAAAGAAGAGGTGTGAATAATATAGCTACAAGTACAACTGTTCCCAACAATGAGAGTGGAATTGGCGCATCGTCACACTCTATAGAAGAGAACATCGAGTTTGAAGAAGCTATTGACAATGGATTGTTTCAAATTTAAATAGGTATATCCTTCACCTTACTTTTAATGTTTGTCACGTTAAATTTTGTTTCAAATCTTGTTATCATTAAAAATGTTACATGCATATATATTTACATTTATTTAAATAATATTATTTCATCTTTTTTTTTGAAAACGTGGGTTGACATCCATTCAAGGAAGCTCACACTTCTCGGGACTGAAAATGTCAGGAAACTCACCCATCTATCTACTAATTCATTTCTCATGTTGAGTTTTCTTAAATCAAAGATCTGACACACTACGAAGGATGATTTCATAGCCATATAAAACACTAGAGGTAACTTAAACCCTATCATATGACATTTCTTTATTTTTTACAACTATGTTTAATTTATTTTTGTATTTGCAAAATGCTTTGATATATTTTTTAAACTTTGTGGGATAAAATCACACAATCAAATTTTATAAAGAGGAAGATTTTTCCATATTATAAAATTCATAATCCATGATCGTTCTTGAAGCTAAATCTACGTCCACATAAAATTCATCATCATCCATATATATCATATAATTATCATATCATAATCTTGACACTCCAATTATTATTAAATTCATCATATCATTATCATAATCATGACACTCTAATTATTATTAAAATAATTGTTTATCTATTTTAAATGTGCACAAACGTCTCTTTCCTAACACATTCTATTTTTCTTAAAACAATTATCTTTATCATCATTCATCATCATCTATATCCATTCTAATGTCATCATATCATTATAAGTATAGAGAAGAAGATATTGAGAAAGTTTAAATGTCTCAGTCGTACTACATTCCAAATTGTCTTAAAACAATCATCCATTATCATCATCCAGATTCCATGATCGTGCTTGAAGCTAAATCTACATCCACATACAATTCATGATAATCCATATCTATGAGACTATGATTCTATTGTAATGTCATCATCCACATCTAATACAATCATCATTACAAGTAGAGAAGAAACATAAACACCATATATAATCTAGAAATTCTATACATGTAATATATAGGAAGTTATAAAATTAAAGATTATATAGTATTTTTAAATTTTCAAAGGCTATCAAATTCAAGTTTCAAATTTCAAATCTAGATAGAAAAATTCAAATGCCATGACCATCACATTCGATGTTTCAAATTTTCAAATATAGATTCTAATTTTTATGTTTCCACACTCAATAATGAAAAATTTCAACCCTCAATTTTTTGTACCTCTTTCCACTCTTTTACTTCTTTCCCCAATGGATTCTCCTCTTGTACCCCTTTCCTCAATGGCAGAAATAATCCCAGAACTTATGAGATCTTCCGCAACACTGTCTAGATTCTTTAAAATTCTTTCTTCTTGCTTTGTTGCATCTCCATGGGATAGCAAATTTTGATCAGCAACTGCCTTGGTTTTGAATAAAATTTTAGGGTCGAAGCTATGCTCTTTAATTATATGCTTCAGTGTTTTTTTTTTTGTTAACAAAAACAATATTTTCCTTCAAATTCTTTGCTCTCGATAAACTGTTCTTCGCAGTTTCCAAGTGAACTTGGAAAACCTTTTCTTGACTCTTCAAATTTTCATATTTTAACTACACAAAAAGATGATGTCAATTCAACATATTAATAAAATAAGAAAACTTTAAATTTAAAAAAATATTGTTTGAAAGTGACAATACTTACGACCGCTCTATCTCTCTCGGCATTTGCAACTGCTACTAGATCCTTGTCCTTAGACCATTTGTAAAAATATGTCTAGTCCTCAACACTAATATTTTCCAATTTGTTTAATGTCTTATCCAAAATTTCATCTTTATAGTTGTTGTTATACGCGAAAATCCCACTTCTTACTTGAGTAAGTAAGGAATCCATCTTCGCAGGTTGATTCTGGACTGCAGCATATAAACTATCTCTTTGCCAAAAATTATCATAATGACTTATTATCTCATTGATAAGTAATTTAGCCCTTCTCTCCCATTATATGAGCTGACTGATATGAGGTAGAATAAACTCATCAGCATGGGATTGACAATCATACCCAATTAAGTTCTCTAAAGGAAGGTAACAATTGTTCACCATTTGAAACTGAAGAAGATGATCTCGCTAGAGAGATATGGGGGCTTTCGGGTTGATCGACTGCTACTTGTTTCTACCTTTGGGTGGCCTGATCCTGTTTGTGATAAAATAAATCAATATTCAAACAAATAAATCTAAAGTGAAATTTAGTGAAATTTGAATAAATTATGTTGAAATAGAAGTATACCTCTTGGCCTTGAATCATATCACGTGTATTAAATAATCTTATTGGGCCATTTCTATCAATGCCCAAGTAATATTGATCCAAATTTATATAATTTATAACTGATATGTTCATTGTGCTAGGCAAGCCACCAAGTGAGAGGGTTGGAATTCAAAACGAGGAGGCAATGTTTAGTTTCCCACTAGGGGCCGGAGGACTTGACATGCATTTACCAATGTTATTTTTTCCTGATTCTCTAGTTGGCATTTTGAATATTATTGGTGAAGGAGGGGGTGGTGCCACTATTTGTACAGAAGGTGTAGGACTGCAATGTGTTGAAAAGTTCAAGAAAAATCATATGAAAAACTAGAAAACTATAAAAATTACAAAATTAAACGAAGTAATATTCAAAACTTATACCTTGTTGTTAAGGGGTAGCTTGTCGCGGTGCTTGAGGTGGCCATGTTGGAGTAGTAATTGGTGGTTTTTGAGTTGTCTATTGCTTGGATTGCTGAGGTGGTTGTTGAGAAGACATAAATACATGTGACTGAACTGAGTGAGTTGGGGAAGATGGTTGACTTTGAGAAGCACGCGTATGGTCCAAAGTCCCTGCAATGTCATCAACATACGATTGTATGTCAATTCGATATGGTAAAATTTAAATGGGAAAATGAAAATAAAAATTTGGAATTTGTAAATAATACATGTAAGGGTATTACTTCTCTGGCGTTTAACGAATTCAAATGGTTGGAAGTTCAGAGATAAGTGAGATTCCATTTTAGATTGTGAATCTCCTAACGCCTTGTGTTGTTGGAATCTTCCTCTTGATGCTACCATTTTTCAGGGAAGGGCCTCAAAAAATCTTCACTGCAAATAATAAATAGTTAATGCCTGTTGTTAGTCTATTGTCAAAATACAAATTTTATAGTTTATACATGTTATTCTTGAAATGGAATTGACAAATTCATCAACACCTCATCTGTGTAAGTGGGAATTGGTTTGTCTTTTAAATTTAAAAGAGCCTCGTAATAAAGGCCAAGGAGATAGTTTGTGGTGTGAATGACTGATTTTTCTAAAAGATTTGTATTTATAATGTCAGTTCTTATTTTTTTGATAAAAAGATGCACCAATCAATTTTTTACTCTACGATAGTTGCAAGAATGTATGCAATGGCCCAGTTTGGTATATTTGTTTGCCGACCCTGCAAAAATTTTCTAGATTAAAAGAAGGAAATAATAGTAGAAATAAAGTGGTGTGTAATTCCTTGCGTATCCACACCATGTCTGGATTTATTGACATGAGCTTAAAATGCCAAAAAACCATTGGAATTAATATAAATTTGAATTTTATCAAAATAAAAAACTGAATACAATATGATGAATGAAAATAATTTACACTTACAATCAACATGGAGACCGAAAGTCGATTCGAGGTATTTCTTATCGTCTTTGACGAGTGTTTCCTTCATTATAACAATGGGTAAATTATTTTATAGGGAGGCCTATAAATGGATGAATATCCATTGGGTCGATACTAAATTGAAACAATCAGCCGTCATCCATAGTAACATTAAACATGTCGTACTCTGTATTGTATGAGGAGAGAAGGTAGTTAAAAATATCATGGTCTATTTTGAAATGGTGCATCTTAACGAGCCCACCAAAATCACATGCATTGATCAAATCCTTGTATTCCAAATTCATTTGTAAAACAGTTTGGATGTGGGTGCACAAAGGATTCCTATAGAGTATCTTGCTCGTGGATACGGCTTGTGGATTGACTGGATTTTCCTCTTGATTTTTGTCTTGAGCTTGGGATGCACTTGTATTCGCTATTGTATTTGTCCTTGAGCTTGATTATACCTGACCTAGATAATGGATTCCTGTATACAAGAAAATTTGGGAGCGGTAAAGTGTAAACGTGAAAATGACCGGCAGGATAATGTTTATAGGACAAAATAGGGTTTGAAGGCTCGCTGACGTGCGTGAACAAGGCTTGTTGACAAGCATCAAAAAGGGTCATTGACGCGCATCAACGAGCCTTGTTGACGTGTTTCAATGAGCCTTGTTGATGTGCATCAACGAGTCTTGTTGACGCGCATCAACAATCCTCATTTATGCAAGTCAATGAGCCTTGTGTGGAGAAATAAATTTATACCATTGACCATTTAACTCGAGCAGACTATGACCCAAGAAGCAGAGTTTATCATAGACTAAAAATCCAATCTATTTGTTTGGTATATATGGCATTTTCTCAGTGGGCGTCATGTATATTGTGTTGTGTGGAAACTTTAGGATCAGTGAATGGTAGCTCGTACCTATTTCTCTCTCTCCTTAACTAGTTGTTTTATAGATGACCTTGTGTTGTTATGACTATGTTGTCCATTGTGAGATTTTAGAGGTGATGATTCTGATAGATACTATGGAAGTACATGATTTGGTCGGCTATTATATGTATGTTGTGAGTTGATGCTCAATTTCTAAGTGCCAGCAACTCAGTGAGTACCTATTTGGTAGTCGTGGAATGGCCATATAGAAATCGTAATGTGATTTTTTATGTTCGTTAGGTTTCATTTTAAGAGACCTCTTGAAAATTAGAGGTGGAAAATACCTGGCGAATATCCCCAAAATGAGTTTCACTAAAAGGTGAATTTACCAATTTTTCAGAACTGAATTTTCTCCCACTTGTTTTTGAGTTAGGAGACTGTAGAGCTGAAGACACTGACATGCATCAACGAGCCTTGTTGACGCACATCAACAAGCCTTGTTGATGTGCGTCAAAACTAGGATTATTGAGCGTGCCATACAAGGCTCTTGACACACATCCATGAGGCTTCGTTGATGTGCATCAACGAGTCTTGTTGACGCGCATAACATCCTCATTTAATGCAAGTCAATGAGCTTGTGTGAGAATAATTTATCACCATTGACCATTTAACTCGAGCAGACTATGACCCAAGAAGCAGAGTTTATCATAGACTAAAAATCCAATCTATTTGTTTGGTATATATGGCATTTCTCAGTGGGCGTCATGTATATTGTGTTGTGTGGAAACTTTAGGATCAGTGAATGGTAGCTCGTACCTATTTCTCTCTCTCCTTAACTAGTTGTTTTATAGATGACCTTGTGTTGTTATGACTATGTTGTCCATTGTGAGATTTAGAGGTGATGATTCTGATAGATACTATGGAAGTACATGATTTGGTCGGCTATTATATGTATGTTGTGAGTTGATGCTCAATTTCTAAGTGCCAGCAACTCAGTGAGTACCTATTTGGTAGTCGTGGAATGGCCATATAGAAATCGTAATGTGATTTTTTTATGTTCGTTAGGTTTCATTTTAAGAGACCTCTTGAAAATTAGAGGTGGAAAATACCTGGCGAATATCCCCAAAATGAGTTTCACTAAAAGGTGAATTTACCAATTTTTCAGAACTGAATTTTCTCCCACTTTTTTTTGAGTTAGAGAGACTGTAGAGCTGAAGACACTGACATGCATCAACGAGCCTTGTTGACGCACATCAACAAGCCTTGTTGATGTGCGTCAACTAGGCTTATTGACGCGTGCCAACAAGGCTCATTGACACACATCAATGAGGCTCGTTGATGTGCATCAAAAAGGCTCATTGACGTGTGTCAACCATGTGTCAGTGTTTATAGCTCTGTAATCTCTCTAACTCAAAAAAAAAGTGGGCGAAAATTTGGTTCTGAAAAATTGGTAAATTCACCTTTCAGTGAAACCGGTTTTAGGGATATTCACCACGTATTTTTCACCTCCAATTTCCAAGATGTCTCTTAAAATGAACCCTGACGAATATAAAAAATCACATTACAATTTCTATCTGGCCATTCCACGACTACCAAATGGGTACTCACCAAGTTTTTGGTACTTAGAAATCGAGCATCAACTCACAACATACATATAATAGCCGACCAAATCATGTACTTCCATAATATCTATCATAATCATCACCTCCAAACTATCACAATGGTCAACATAGTCGTAACGACTCAAGGTTGTCTATAAAACAAGTAGTTAAGGAGAGAGATAAAGAGGTATGAACTGACATTCACTGATCCTAAGGTGTCTGTACAACACAATAAATATGACGCCCACTGAGAAAATGCCATATATACCAAACAAATAAATTGGATTTTTAGTCTATGCTAAACTCCACTTCTTGGGTTGTACTCTACTCGAGTTAAATGTTCAATGGTCTAAATTTATTTCTCCACACATACACTTTTATCGATTCCTTCCCTTAAGGTAGGTTAGCGTAAGGTACACAACATAACACATAACTACATTACTAACACAATGATGTATACAAACAATAAACATAAAATATTGCACTACGAGGTAATATAAAAATATGAATCCATATCTTATAACACGTTTAGTATTTCCACATAACACACTAAAAGTGAAAGTAATTAGTAATACAATAGGGTCATAAGATCACCATATGCCCCTAATTCATGATATGAATTTATCAAACACCATACGAATACATATATACAATGAACATAGTGATTTAACATCATGAAATCTATTCCAATACAATACAACATGGTTACATAACACCATAATACCACACAACATGGTGGGAAATAACACAATGTGACAAATTTCACTACGAAGCACTTTTTCATGCAACACATTGGTGCACAAATGTAATATCCTAGGATTAAAAGACACTATAACACTTTCATAGTTCACAAAAAATTTCCTTCACACACAAGGTGGTAACACACATGAAATTTACATTGAGAGAGAGAGAGAGAGAGAGAGAGAGAGAGAGAGAGAGAGAGAGAGAGAGAGAGAGAGAGAGAGAGAGAGAGAGAGGCTAGCCCACGCTAAGTGGTATTCATAATAAGGGCATTCATATAATCACAAGTACCATGTTTGTCACATAAAAAAATAACACCTTACTCTTACAACTCCTCCACCGTAATGAATAACTGCCACAACAACAAGATTTCCTAGAGGTTCAAGAGTATGATCCTTTGCTCTGATACCAAATGTAGCGCTCAGACATGTGGGACCAAAACACAAGACAAAATAAATCAGGTTAATTTTTTTGCTTTCAATTACTTGATACAACCATTCGACACCACTAAGGCTCATAAGAACTATTCAATATCACATGCGAAGTTTACACCAACATGAAGAACATGCAAATAACAAGATAACACAAGATGCAAACTAATGCCACACTTTTATAAATGAACAAGTATAAAAAAACGACCTAACCACAATTTGAACATCATGAATACGTACTTTATAAAACACCACACTTTCATGGATACATCTTTACTATAAACATATTTCATTATTTCACCTTAAAGGTTTGAAGAAAAATTAACATGTAAACATACATAATCATTTTCTCTAGACTACATTTCCTTTCTTTCGTTCAACACTTAAATTATAAAGGTTCCATATAATTTATTTTGTTTAATTTATTTACAGTAAATTATATAACTCAATTGAAAAAAAGAACATTTTAAACACACGTGGGTCTACTAGAACTTGTCCTAAGGATTTGTTACTCAAGATCATGATTACTTGGTATTGCATTTTACCTTCATTTCCAGAAAAGGGAAATCCACATGAATTAAAACTATGGACTATTAGGTCTAACAATGGATAGATTCCAATGTTCCTCTTTCGTTAAAATTCTTAACACTAAGGATACACTTTATTCACTTTCAATTCATTACGAATAACTATGTAATTTAACTGCTTGGTTTACTTTGCTCGTGATATGTACAAGATTCACAATCCACTTGTCCCAAATTAGGATACCTTGTTTTTTTAACATTCATGATACACATGGAATGATTCATTTTACCCATGCTACCATTGTGAGGATTTTCATTGAGTTTAAGGTATGCATCTTAAATTCAGTACACTTCTAACCCATCTCCCTAAGAATTCAATATCGGGAGCTACGAGTTAGATTATAGATTCTAACCATAAGTTAACATTCTTAATTGGTCCTAGGATTAATTTATTTCCATTTACCAAAAGGAATATAGGCCCTACGAAAAGACAATACTATAGTGTCCAACCATCTTTAGGTCACCAAACCTTAATAAAATCCCAAGATATATTGTTGCTACTAGACAAGATAAAACCCATATCCCTAAGACCTAGAAATGTCGCAACACGGTCTCTCCATAATGTGAACTTCGAACCAAAAGTAAATATTTTAGGTTTTTACCTTAAGAAGACCATTTTTCCATGAGGGAAAAAGGTACATCTCCAAGACTAACAAGAGAATGATGGGCAAGGTGCAATGTTCACCTTCTACAAGACGGTCAAGGAAATATAAGAATTAGGTAAGTGCAAAAATTTTCGGGCCAAAAGGGGGTCTTAAGTTAACATTTTTTATTTCTGAAAAATTAAAAACTTCAACTTGTACGAGTTATTTGAAATAGTTACACTCAAAATTAGAACATCTTTTAAGAACATGAATCGTAGCATTTTTAGTCTAGTTTCTAAGATACTATTTTTTTTGTGAATGGTTAAGTTTAAGTGGGTTAAAGAACTAAAATACCAATAGGTGCTCTTGTTGTTGTTAAAGAACATAGTAGATAGTCAGTCATGCCCCCCACCATTTTTGAGAAATATTTAGCATTTTTGAAAACCCCTTGTTAGAAAGATAGATAGGAGCATCTAGTTTGTGCTAGAATTTTTTAAAGATTTTTTTAGCGAGAATTATTTTTTAAATTTTTCTAGTACAAAAATTTTAAATTTTGAAAAATAATGAAGCTCCAACCGTGCCCCCCTAACAACCTAAAAAAAAATCGAAATTTAGTTTTTTTTTTAATATGTATAGAATTAGTCCTAGTTTGTGCCTAATTTTTTTAATTCAATTTCAATGAGTAAAAAAAGATACACGATGAAAGATAGACATATATAAACTCAAAAAAATAGCTACAATAAGGCAAAGCTAGAAAATAATTAGTATGGAAACCTTATATTAGTTAGAAAATTTGAAAAATTATATTTTTAGAAAGAAGAAAGTTTGCTCGATGTTGTAGTCATATTTTTATTAAATGTATCGATCATTTTAGTTTGATTTATTGTGACGGAATAGGTATTTTACATTTTTCTACAAAAACATATTGTTTACTATTTTTTTGCAGGTCTATCCCTCAAGCTTGGGGATCCAAACCAGATCTAAGCCTAGAGGCATGCCTTGGAAAAAGGAAAAAAAAAAAGCACACGTTATATATAGACATTATATGTCTATTTGGCGTGCTTCTATTTATAAAAATAAATGTTCAAGCATAAGAAATAATAATTAAAAAAAAAAAAAAAAAACTATACTTTAAATTTATTTTAGTAAATATTAAAAATTAGGGTCACTATGCACCTTATGGAACTAGTCTCATAGGTCCATAAGTCATTATTTAGGAGATAGTTTTTTATAATCTAAGTTGGTTAGTACATAGTTTTTTATAATCTAAGTTGGTTAGTACATAGGTAATTTTTAGGATTTCTACATTCAAACCAAATCTTTTAGCATTTAAATTCTATAATCGATGTCTATTTTGGCAATGAATATAGTCGTTGTTTAGGTTTTTGGGCATTTTGGATTGTTTATTGACATTTTTAGGATTTTTAGATGTGTCAAAATTAGATTTTACAAATATCACAACTCTCAAAGGAAACAATAACTGCTCAAATATATGCACTCATGAAATTCCAAGTTAAAATACATAACAAATCAAAACACATGTGTTGGACATAGTGTCATTGGTGTTGTCATTGATGTCAAGTTGCATTGATGGAAAATGGTGTCTAGGTGGCATAGGAGTCAACACGATGTGTCAATCATCAAGAAGCATGAAGGTTGATTAGTAGCACCTTGTTTTGGTGTCATGAAGTTTTATATTGGTGAAGTGTTGGTTTGGAACCAAAGAGGGAAGCTTCACTATTTTGAAATTCTTTATGATACCTTCAAGCCTTAGATAAAAATGGATTTCTTCAACATGTAGAAGATTTATGTAGATTTATAATGCCTATTATTTTTCCTTCTAACTCCTTACAGAGCTCCTTTAATCTTCCAAAGAAGTTAGGTTTCACCATTAGATTTTTTTTCCATGCACCTAGAAAACCCAATGTTGAGCAGATAGTCCTTGAATGATCAAACCTTTCCTAAATCTTCCTAAATCACATTTAACACGTCCAATATTGTGTGACATCACCTATGGATGCTTAAGATCATTCCTAAACTCTCCCACATGGTGTTTTAATAGCTCTAGAAAGGAAAAAATAACTAGCATCTAGAAATTGAAAATTTTGAAGCATGATAACTAATTCCTTAATTGAAAATAAGGATTATCATTCATTGTTCATCCTTCCTCTGGTGATGCAGGAACATCTTGTTAATAATCAATTTTGGCTTTCTTAGGTGACTAGGGGTATCTTGGGTCTACTTGAGATGATCACTTGTAATATTCCATTTGGACTCCATAGGAAATAATAGGGAATTTCCGTCCAAATGTATAATTTGAATATTTGAATTAGCTCTATGTATGTTATCGGCTTAGATGTTAAGTGACACAGTCCTACCAGACTGAGATATTAGATTTAGAGGTTATAGACTATTTTACAAAGCATTTTCATGAGTAAATATATATTTTTGGATTGTATTCTTATCTATAATGGTGTTCAAAGCTTCATGGAACTCTCACAATGTCTAGGGAATGTAAACTAAATAGACAGACTTACTCAGACCAAACTATACCCTGTTTTAGAAGTTTAGTACTATGTAGCATGAACATAATGATTTAATGGAATCCATGAGTCTATTTTAGTGAATTGATCACAAGGACTTGGTGTTGCAAAATTAAATAAAAAGTAATAATCCATCTAAAGGAGGATTTCTTAAGATAAATTTGTGTTCACAATCCTAATTGTGTGTGCCCAGTCTTGAGGGCCTATAGTAGAACATTCATTGTAAAAGTTAATACTTAGGCCTAGTAGAGTCCTTGATAAGTGTGGGGGAAGGTAATAATAATACTAAAAGTTTCAAAATCCCTAGCACATGTTGGAATAAGAATAAAATCAAAGGATTGTGCAAATACAGTCTAGCAGTGTTAATGCTCAATCTGAGCGCTAGGAGAGATGTAGTTTTAGAAAATTAGTCTTTATTCCATGTGTTTAAAGTTGGTGAATCCTCTAAGGAACTGGAGGAAGGCCTAAGGGAATTAATGAATCGTAAAATCAAGGCATAAGGAAATAGTATTGAGTAGTTAATTGGTAAAGGAAGCAATGTACAATCATGCTTATTTCTTTTGACTGTTAAGACCAACCTGGAGAAATAGCTATCTTAGGAACTAAAGTCATAAGAAATTTGTATATATAATTGAGGGGATGGTGTTAGAATGTTTTGAATCATTGAGGAATAGGGGAAAATCCTTATACAAATTTAATTACGAAGACCTATTGACTATCCTTAATAGTTCCATACATAAGCCTAGAAAGAGTAAGGGTTTGTATGAAAAGCATTAAGTGAAAGAGGAAGAGTTAAGTGATTTGTGTTAGTTATTAGGAGAGGGGTAAGCATAGTAAGATGAGTGAAAAGAAGATTGATTAAAATTTAAGGTGAAGGTGAATTTGTTTTTGAGAATATTGTTTAGAGTTTAAACAAACAAGGTGTCTTAAAAAGCCAAAAGTTGAAAATCTAGCAAGATTATAGATAAATGAGTAATAGAGCATTGAGGTGTGCTTGAGTAAGGTGTATGGGAGCGTTGAAAGGTGGATGTAAGGATGAAACATGTGGTAATCCATTAACCTCTTAATTTTTCTTTGAAACCCTAATTACACGTACTTGAAACTAGGGAAAACGAGAAAGCTAAATTGGGAAAGTTGTAGTTTGAGTTGAAGTTATATAAAGAGGATTACAAGGTACTCTATATCATTTGGACAACCTGTCATCGATTCAACATTTACCCTGGCTTAAAGGCAAATCCTAATAATATCATTTAGTGTGTTTAATTGTGTAGGGAATAGTGTCTAAGGTGATTGATCAACTCATTTAGTTTTGATGAGATACTACTTCCTCCAAAGACCTAAAATGGCCATTTTTGGCCATTATGTAGCTAATTGAACACCCTTCGTCTGTTTTTAGAGAAAATATAAAGAATATAAGGGTGATTTCAGAGATAATTGTATATGTCAAAGAAAATTTAGGAAATTTTAGGAAATAAAATCTCATTCAGGAGAAATTTGTTTAAGACCGAGTTTTTAGGTGCAAGGAATGAAAGCTAAAACGGTGATAGATGACTTCTCTGTATGATTCCAGGAGTTCTAGAAAGAATTAGGATAAAAAATAGGCATTGTAATTCTATTAGAATACTCTACAAGGTGGAATAATCAAAATTTATTCAAGGCTTAAATATTTCATTAGGTACTGCAAAACTCTTCAGCTTCCCCTCCTAGTTCAAAATGAAATAGGACCTAAGTTTTAAGTTGCAGGAAGAATTATATTTTTATAATAGTTTCATTGATCGTAAAATTTGATTTTTAGTGTTTCAATTAAGTATGGAGGTCAATAATATGTAACTCATCTATAAATTCCATTCAAGGATTCATCCCCTATTTGGAGGAGGAAACCCATTTCCATGAGGAGCAACTTGAGAAAAAATGTAGCCATGTACTATAAGCATGCTTACACCTAGGTTTCATCTTGGTCAATAAATTGAATTGTGAAGGAGTCATCATGTTAAATGGTGAAATGTGGAGCTCAAGAAGTGACTTGATGATCATCATATCCTGAATTTGTCATTGTACCCAAATATCTCCAAAGAACAAGCTAAAATGAGCTATTTATGCCACTGAGGTATCTATGACAATCATGTGTGAAGTATTGAGCCATCATCTATCTCCATGAGAGACATACGAGAAAAGAAACGTATGAGAATCATGAATTTGATTCCATGAAAGGATGATTTTAGATCCAGGAAAGGAGAGGAAATTATCTTTATATCGAACACTCTGTTTCTAATAATGAGCAATCATCTGAGTTCACTTAATGCAATTCACTTGGTACTATTCGTAAAAACTCATTCAAAACCTAGTAGTGTGATCACACCTTAAGGAGGAGGCACATTATAGTTACCTCATTTTTTTCCATATGACAGGAATGCCATTCAGCGAACAAACCTTTATTTACAAAGTGAGGATCTCATTTCAGTAAGAAGTAGACAAGAATCATAGAGTTGTTTCGTGGTCACTAAAGTGAATTATGGACCAAATTTCAAAATTGGTACTAATTCAAGCAGTGGTAGGGAAAAATCTGATCCAAACGATCAAAAAACCTACAAAATGATTATATGTTTTCCCTAAACAAAGAATGACTACAATATATATGCCCTAAAAGTTGTAGGTCCTTGCTGAAATCCTAAAAAATGAGCAAGTACCAACTAGATTAGATTTTGAAAAACTATCTTCTAGATTATGATTGTTGGAGCTACAAAACCACTTCCATTAGGTGCAAAGTGACCCTAGTTTCTTACATTTACTAAAATAAATTTAAAGTATAAGATTTCCTTATACTTAACATTTATTTTAGTAAATATGGCTCCTTTGGGCCCTTCTAAAATTTCACACCACTCAAAATGTGTACGCATCTCCTAGCACTAAAAAAGCGTACGCGTTATAATGCATTCATTTTTTAGCTTTAGAGATTTCCAAACCAAAGAAAGTTATTCAAAAAACGTACACATTTTGCTTATTTTCATATTTGTGTCCACTTTTTGGCCCCCAGATTGGTGCACTTACCCAATTATTGTTCGGCATACAGTAGAACCTAATCTCAATATAACAATGGGAAAAGTCACAGTTAAAAGTTCACTAAGGTGTTATATCCCATTGTGGAAATAATGGGTACGAGGCTAACCTCAAGGGAACCATTCCATACCACAAGGGTTAATAATTCATACTATACATTTGATTGTTGTTCTCCACCCAACATAGAAACACACAAATACTAGTTATTTTTCTTGAAGACTAAAAATTTCCTAGGTCAACACATCATTAGCAACAAGGTAAAATATGCCATTTTCAATTCTTACCCTCAATTTACTAGTACAAGCAACATCCAAAATTATTACAATACTATTAGTATTAAATAATAAGATTTCAAAATTCATCCTCTTATAATAATTTAGATATTATATATAAATGATTCTATTACATCATTTTCCAATGCAACATGATACAATCACTTAATTTTCTTAACTGAACATACAAAAGTATGACTAAGTATGAAAATTGCCAATAAATATAATTACAACTAAGTATGAAAATAACACAATTTACCAATATGCTAACAATATTGTATTCAATATAGAGAACAATAATAACATTTCTATTGACAACAACATCGTTGATATATTCTATATAATTACATGAATTTTAAGGTAACATGTTAATACGAAAATACAAGTAACACTTCACTTTCCCCTTGTCATGGTCCCTGTAACCACCACATAGTTAGCACAAATGGTGGCATGGAATCTACCTATAATATAGCACAACTCACGATTCCATACATTTCTAATAATAATAGAAACAATACTCAACACACTTCTCGGGAGAGTAAGAAATACAAATGCCATTTTGGTTCATTTTCAAAGTTAAAGAGAGAGATAGAGAGAGGAGAGAGAAAACACCATTTTTATGCAATAAATTTCTTTACAAAACAAGCGTCAAAATAAATTCTACTACAGTCATATGTTAGTGTTACAGGGTTTCCCGACTGATATTTTACTTGAATAAGGTCATACGACAATTCTCCCCATTTGGCTACAAGTTTCCAAAAAGCGTCAAATTTAGACATTTAGCTCAAAAATATGAGGTCAAAAATAATTTTTGAAACTCAAACACACAAGGAGTAAAATTCCCAACTACTCCCCTATATACAGGGATACACTCGGAGCTAAGAAAATATAAAATTGGCAAATTGGGTTCAATTGACGCCCATCTTTCGAGAGCTACTGATCGTAATTACACTAAAATGAATTCATCACCCAACGAATGGGCGCCTATAAAACCCGCTTGGAATGCTATCTTGCAAGGTGATTTTATCCAAACTGAGGGTTCACAGTTATTTTCACGGATAAATACTAGAGGTATATGAAGGCCAAATTCCATTTCTCTACCCAGGCCCTGAACTGCGGGTCAAAACCAAACTGCAATTTTAACTTTTAGAAGCTGTCCAAAGCTGCGAAATGGTCCACAAAGCTCCTAAACACATAACGAAAAAGGGTCAAAAGAACATTCGAGGACATTCCAAGGTACAGAGTAACACTCCAAGTGACAAGGAACATGGTCAAATATTGACTTTCCCATTTATGGGTTAAGCGAGATATTTTACGTGCCATAAAAATAGGTTTTATTAATGTATCAAAAGGAAATCATGAGACAATTTTTAATAAATTCCGATTTCGACTTGCCAACCACGTGGCTTCAGTATCCAATACTAATATCGGAGTTTTCCAGACATCTCACAAGGTAACTTGAGAGCAGTGTTTACATTCAAAGTTACTTTTCTAGTTGCATACAAAACAAAGGTAAAATTAGCCATTAGATGCTACATCTCATTTAATTCACTGAAGGATTATTATTTTTTCTTATTTTTTACATTTGATTTTCAACAGTAGTAAAAACAGGAAAGCTAGAAATGCTAGATTATGAAAGAATGAGGAAGAGAATCATGCATGTGAAAATTGAAGCCGGTAATGTGACTCTAGGCAGTACGCACGCTCTCTAGTCAAACTTGCTAAGAAAGCAACTCTAAATCCTTTGCAAATCTATTTTGTGTGTACCCAACTATCGCAGATGATTGAGAACTCACAATTTGTTGAGGCCTTTCATTGAACAAATCTCGTGCCATAAAACAATTTTCTCAATAAGATCGAAGGCAAGTAAGAACTGAACTCACAAATGGGTTGGTGGAGCAAAACATTTCAATACCAATCGAGCTCATCATTGGAGCTGGCATCTATTTCATAATAAATCATCGAGATTTATACCAAGAGGACGAACTCATAGACACCATCGGCCAAGCCAGCCATACCCAAAATAATGCAATGTATTCATAATAAACATGTTGGTAAACCAATGGCCACGGAAAATGCTAAGACAAGCTGCCACATCAAATGCAATGAAAAGCGGTCCTTAGACCCACATTTCCGCTAAGTATTTTGTCAAACAGTGCACATGCCAAGATCACGCTTCCAAATTTTTCATACACCTTAATGAGCACACTAACAACTATAACATCTGGCGAAAAACCTCTCCAAATATTTTCTACACATCCCTTCCCAGTTTTAAAGCTCATGTTATGGTGCATGCAGGGTGCACACTGGAAAATGTTTTGACACTTTGGCTTTACACCTGTCAATTGCAATCTACTTTAAATTTTCTAAAGTATTTTAAAAGAACTCGTTTTTGCACATCATACAATCATTGATGTCCGTGAGACCACATTTCTTTCAGGCAGTTTTTCAAACAGTTCACATTCCTTGTGCTTCCCATGTCAAACGAATGCTTCCATGTTTGTATACATAATCAAACATCTGTCAAAAAATTCATCCCTCAGAAGCTTGGAAGGTGTCCACGTATGATTCAAAGGCTCTCATTTTGGACAGGCTGGGAGGATAGTGACCAAGGTTGTAGATTCAGGCTTTGCACCTGAAGCTTTCATTTGCTTAAAAGCTTCCACAACATGTTAAACGAATGTGTTTTGTGCATATCCTACAATCATGACAGCCCATGAAACCACATATCTAATAGGGCGCCTGCAATAACTACATATGGCAAAGCTCCCCTCTAAAAGTTTTCATGGACGCCAATACCTTGCTCAAAAGTTCTAAACTTGGATCTAGCAAGGATTTGTGGTCTTTTGGCTTAACACCTGCCAATTTGCATTGTTGCCCATACCAAGCTCTAACTTGGCATGACATGGAATATGCTGGGAAACACTGGGAATGTTGGTTCCATGTCTGTCTAATGCATGATACCACACTCTATACATAAATAAGACAAGATAAAACATGAAATTCCAATGTTTTCCACACGCCAATCTCGACTCAAAACAAGCCCATTCTAAGCAAAACATGCAACTAAATATGCCCTCGCCATGAAATCTTCCTCACCAAGCCAAGAAAATTGCGAAAACATCCTTTGACAAAAAGAAAATCCCCCCAAAATCCTCTCATGTATGTACCCACACAAAACTCTAAAATTCCATAATTCTTTCTTGAAATGAGGTTGGCCCAAGCCCAAGTAGTTTGAGGAAATAACAAAAATTATATTAAATTATATTATATTTATTTTACTTTTGTTACTATCATCTAAATCTCAAAATATGATATCATTTTATTATCTCAAATATTTAATTTATTTTATTAATATTATTAGTTTACGATCACGAAAGGAGACCTCGAATGACCATCACGCCATCCTCTAGGATGGAAATGATAACGTGAAAAAGGGAAGCCTCTTCATCCTATGAGCATTTAAAATTCAGGGAACATTAGATGATTACTCCAAACGTGGTCAAAAGTGAAAAACCAAAATGAGCTCAAAATTTAACGACCATCCCGAGGTCCTTAGACAAAAGATTTAAATAGCTTTAATCGCAAACCGAGAGAATTATCCTTATCTCCATGGGCACACGGGGACTTACAAAAAACACAAGCACTTTTTAAAACTCCAAGCAAAATATTTAGGCTGAAGAAAAGAAAAGATTATATGAACCGGAGGGGGCATTACCCCTAGTATTCCTAGGGCTTAATCCCCACTTGGTGCCAGCTTCAAATTTATTTTAGATGCCAAGCATTCTAAATATTTATCATTCAAGCTTACAGAACAACAGTTGGCATTTTAGATTATCTTACAGTGGAAATGTTGATGAGCAAGTTGATTTGGGTGTATGAGTTGGTGGCCTTTGACGTCCCATCAAATATAACAAATAGGAACCAAACATGGCTAGATCGTCGAAGCCTTCCCTCCATGCTAAATTCACCCTGACATGCCAACACAATTGTCCGTCCCGCCATATTTTTTTATGCCGAAGGTGTTCTTTATATGGGATGTGAGTGATCTGCATTTATTTCTTATTTTGTCGACAATCCTACGGTTTTGTGTGATGCACGTCTATTTCTGCATGGAGCTCACATGCACACATAGCATAAAATAATTAACATTAATTACTCAAAGTTGACTACTAGTGTTCATAGTTAACATCGATGTTTCAAATCTCCAATTTAGCATAGGTTATGAGTCCATAGACTAAGGTGGTTTAGCCGGCAGCAGCTATCCTCCACGCTAAATGCACCCTGAAAAAACATCACAACCGTCCATTTTGCAATGGATAATTGTGATGGCATGTCAGGGTGCATTTAGCATGGAGGGTAGCCTCTGCCTAAAAATATGACGATGAATAGAAAATTAATTTGAAAACATTAATTACATTCTTGCATCATTGATGAATGAAAGACATGTCCAAATTGATCATGATCTCTTATAATCTTGATTAATCTTCATGTTATGGTTATGATCATTTATAAAATAGACTTCTTATCCTTACCTTAGATTGATTAAAATAGGGGGCGCTATACAGAAGACTCTTAATGGAAAGTCACATTTGTACATGGCTTCATCAAAATACAACCCAGTTCAAATATAACGTTATTGAACGTGTCCTCCTCTATTCATTCCTCTCCCATAATTGTTAAGAAAAAACGAGCCATCTGAGCATATATTGGGGTGAAAAACTTTGGTCCTACAGTTCACTATGGGCGGCTCGGTTGGGTACTTTTCTGTAATTTCAAAACTGAACAAAAATTTCTGTAAAATCCCGTGCATGGCTGAATGGTTGACTGGAAGCTGGGAAAGCCAACAGGTTTTGAGACCTTCACATTGTTTTCATGAGGAAGAACGAGGTTATGATGGAGGTCAGTATGTGCCCTACTGAGCGCGTTGATAAAACAAGGGACATCTTCTTTTAAAAAGGGTGGACCTGCAACTCTCAGCCTTCTGAGTTGTTGGAGGATAAATCTCTTACGATGTTTATCGGTTGAAAGTTGAAACATATAAATTGGTGTCGAAGGTCGAGGATTTGAATCGATGGGGAAGGGTAGACGACTTCCATACAGGAGAGAATAGCGGCCACCACGGAAGTTCCAGTGCAGAAAACCATCTTCGCCATTTTCTAAGTAGAAGATTGTAAGAGCAATTTGTTTGTTTGCAGGAGTAGGAAGAGACGATTGATGATCCGGGGTTATCCTTGGCTTATGGAAGGGCTCTTTGTCTTCCATCTTCACAGAGTCCTTTCATTTTCTTTTCATAAGTTTATAGCTATATATTTTTTTTGGACAGGTTAATGAACATATAAATACTTAGATCTGGAACCTTTATGTATAGGTGTATTCGGGGCTCTCATTTAAGTAGTATATTCATGTTGATTATCCAAACCAAAAAAGTGGAGAGGAATGTAGAAATAATGAACTTATAAAATGTAAATATATTCATTATTTCTACAATTTTAGAATTTATGAAGATTACTTTTAATTTTAAATTATTAATAATACAAATATATTAAATATTTACGCCAAAGGTATTTAAAATGAGATTAAGACTTGTTCAATATGATATTGGTCAGAGATTGGATGGCTCGGGTTAATTTTTCATAGACGTTGATAGTTAAATGATATCCAAAACCACGAAACGTAAACCACTTTTCTCGCCGTCGTTTTTTGTGTCCACAGTATATCATGTTTGTTTTAAGGCTTTGTTAACAAAATATGTGCCAAACGGAGATTTGTATTCTCTCATACATGGTGCTAGTGTCGAGAGGTACGGTTTGAATTTGGATCTGAGAAAATGCATCGATATCAACATATCCACAACCCAATCACTTGTTCATCTGCATGATTACTGTAAAAATTTGATCGTCCATTATCATTTAAAGCCCATAAGCATTTTTCTGGGAGAGGTTTTGGAAGTTGTGGAAGTGATTTCGATACAATGAGGATGCTTTAGTACCTTCTTCAGCAAGATATGAGAGGGTCATCTATTTCGAAGGGGACGATCAACTTTTTAGCACCAGGTAAGCTTTTGTTGTGTAATAAATAGTCTATTTCAAACAATTTTTAGCGATATAGTGTAGAATATCAAATTGTAATGGTTAAGCATTTGTAGAAATTGTGAACATGAAAAGAGTGACTTCAAAGGCCGATGTTTTATACATTAAAAAAATATTGATGGATTTTGTAGACACAAAATCACACACTTTGGGTATTATTCAGTCTCGGTCTCATACTACTATTCATATGGTTTTTGAGTGAAGAAAGTACTAATTAACCCTTATGTCCTTTTTCCTTTTTATTTTTCTTTCCATTATCACTTCTGACCTTCAACACCTACTTGCTCAGTTTGTTTTTGTTATTTTGTGTCATTCTACCCTTGAATGGGGCACCCAGGCTAGTATTGGGGCACCCTAGGCACCCTAGTCCCATTCGGGGTGCCCTGAGAATTTTCCCACTTTATGTAGGGTCAATTTCTAGCCATTTGAGTTTTCCATATTTTTAGTGGTCAATCTTTTTGGGGTTAATTACGAAATTAGATCAATAGAACCATATAAATATAAAGTTATGAGACCATAGTGAGGGTCCAAGCACTAGGCACTACTATCATCCACTTAAGGTTGCATCCATCTAAGCCATCTAGAGCTCATTTGCATCCATCTAGCTCCATCACAAGGGAAAAGGTTGGTTCATCTTCATCACACATCATAGGAGGGAATTTTATTCTATTCCATCCACCATCTATTACATTTATATATCTAGTTATTGCTTGCTACTTCACAAAGTGCAAATGACATAAGAGCACCTAGGGAATGATTCACACACACTCACTCAGAACTACATTTGGGTCTGAAATGTAGTGCAACGCTCAGTTATACTCTTCTTCATCACTAATTAACATCAAAATCGAGTGTAGTGCAATGAAATACACCCGACAGGAAGTTTAAATTTTTGATCAAATAATGACCTTGCAAGTTTTGTTTTTGGACCTCCCTTACAAACCAGGGCACCCAAAACTCATACTAGGGCACCCTAGGAACCCTCAGCCCTCTCCCGGAACCCGAGTATAGCTAGTTAGCTTAGATATGCACCTTTCTGGACCTCGGCACACTCATTTCCTTCTCCTGTTTACTCAGTCATCTCTATGAAATAGTCCAGCAAGCTCGTCGAATCATCTAAGCTCATTCTAACTCTTCTTGCACAATAGGGTTTTACATTTCTACTTTATTAGCTGCTTAGGTCACTTCCTTTATTTAGTTATTTGTTATTTACTACTGTGCATTTTAGATTAAATTAAAATTAGATCCCCCATATTTCCATTTTAGTTTAATCATTTTGGTGAACCTAAACTTGATCTTCATGCTTAGGATTCTCATTTTACCTCTATCATGGCTACATAAATTCCTCAAATTTCTTTGTCTGATTTACTTAAGATGCATCTGAATTGCCAAGTTGTTCTTCAAAAATCCCTAGACACCATTTATCTTCCTAAAAATACACCGCCACATAAAATCATTCCTATATTCGATCATCTATCTCTTGACCCTAATCCTCATGATCCTCCATCCAATCAATCTATGTTGGAATCCATTCAAGCTTTACACTATCTATTTTAAGACAAGTTTCAAGCTATGCAATCAATGATTACATCTGTCAAAAATAAAATCCAACTTCTTAACGACGCTTCTCAGGCTCATGTGTGTTCTCCCTCTCCATCTCATCCTCATTTTATGTCTACTACATGTGCTCATATTTGTGAACCTGAGGCCATACCATTACAAGAACCTTTCATCTTTGATCATAATACTAAACAACATGACATTATTACTGAGCTCCTTAGTCATCAATTGATCACTTTTCCACCTATTTATTGCTATTCTCCTTACTATCTTACAAAATATCAAGGTAGTCCATATTGCAATTATCATCGAATCAATGGCCATAATGACAGTGACTATTACAATTTACAATGAAAATTAAAACATCTTGAGCATCAGGGATTATCTTATTCACTACTCAACATTTTGTTGCATTCCTATCTATGAATGCTACATACACATATGCTCCTAAATATGTTCCTTCTGCATCTAATGAACAACATCCTATCACTTCTGAGGTGCTTTCTTCGTCCAGTCAAGTGTCACCTCTTGAACCTCCTCTTTGGGATGGTCCCACTTCTCTTTCACTCAAGCTATCTGCGGCATTACCAAGCCAAACTAACAAACTGCCTCTTAAAATTCATCTTACTCAACCTCATTTTCTACCAAGTCAACCTAAGCAACCTCCTCTAAAAATTAGTTGAGCACCTCTTTCTGCTGGGACTGCTGCACCATTATGAAATAATACACCACTTCAGTAGCCAATCATTTTTTTCAAAACAACTTCTTCTCCTACTAATGGTCAAGAAAAAGTTCAAATTGCACCACCATCACATGGTCCTATGGTTACTTTTGCACAACATGCCTCCACCACTTCATGCAAACTTAGTCTTTGATAAGTGACTCTTGTCACCTAGTTACCCGAGGACACACTCTTGTGCTTCGGTTCACACTTGACTGTTGAGGGCATACTACACATGAACCCCACACACTACAAAATGGGTACTACACATTACACTCTCCTCACATCTCACATCATATGTATTATGTCTTACATCATACATTCCACATTTATTCTACATAGCTTATCTACACATCATACATACTCTACAAAATATGTTAGTATTCATCATACACGTATAACACTCCTATTGTATATGAGTTTACCATTACGTCCTCCATCATCCTACATACTACATAGCATACATTGCATTCTACATGCCACATATCTACACATTTTACACATCACATGGTCACCTATTTATACTATATTTTCTTCTATGTGATGCATTCATTACCCTATGACACACTTTAGTTCCTTAGTGCATACTCGACTACAGAGGGTTTACAAATCAAATGGACCTTATCATACTCACACATTCATCATTCAACCCTCTCTCATGCAAAATTCCTAGGTTAGTGACATACGCTATAGGCTAAATGGTCACCTATTCTATCATCTTGTAGTAGTATACGCTTTAGGTTACATCACCACTCCCTCTATGCATCTTGTAGTGATATACACTTTAGGATAAATCATCACTCATTTCACTCATCTTGTCATGATATATGCTTGGTTATAAGGTCATGCACACTTCATATCTAGGCCGCATATCATCACCACTATGCATACACATTCATCATAGCATGTTAGACACAATACACTCTTTCACCATTTCCTGATGACGCACTCTCGTTTACAGTTCATTCTTGACTGCTGAGGGGAAAAACTAAATGAACCTCATTGCATATAATTCCATTCATTTGGGGGGAATTCAGCTCCTATATTCCATCTTTAATTCCATTCCATCCATCCACAACATGTTGCATATCTTGGTTGCATCTACTTTTTCTTGTATTTGTTTTTCCATGTTTTCTTTACTACACATGCTAGATAGGTCTTGTTAGTGTAGAATCGAAACACCCCTGAATGGCCAAATTGTGAGTCAGGGAATTCAGTGTGATTACACAACATGCGACCATCTCTCAAGTTGTGGGACTTACAAAAATTGAGACGGCCCTTCGGAGAAAGCTGGTTCTTGCTTGCTAATCTACCTACCACAAGCTACTTCAATGCAGGCAGAACCTATTCTATCCTAATCTAACTATTCCAAGGGGACAGAGAGAGAGAGAGAGAGATTGAAAGATCCTACACTAAGCAGTGATTCACCAGAAAAGGAAATGGTTGAATCAAAGACCCGACTACCTGAAGTGGAGAGAGATGAGCAGAGGAGAGGGTGGATAGAAGAATGCACCACATACCAGATATAAATTTCACACAGAGCACCACTTTAAAACCCATTAAACGTAGCTCCTAGGACCTGCAATAGACATCAAAATTATGCATAATATACCCTACGATGATGAGAGGTAAAAAGAGACAACAAAATAAGCCAAGGATGGACAGATGCATCACAAAACAAATTTTATTGCTCCAAAATGTTACACAGAGCACCATCACTGGGAAATAGCCAAAAAAATGTGATTACAGAGCCATGGGAAGATGCTTAGACTCCGCGTTCTACCCTAAGGAAGAAAAAGAGAGGGGGGCAGAAGATAAATAACGATGAACACCATTTAAATATGCGCCTTCATTACAATATATATGAAGAAAAGGATAGAGAGGAGGGAAGAATGCAAATCTTGCTCCAACCACCTTGAGATATGCATTAAATCCCATTTTGAAAGCTCACCCACAGCCCCTTAATGTCTTCTGTGGATCTGCCCACAATCTGTCACTTCTGGTTCCCCGACGGATCAAATCGAATCAGATCTGGTAGTTGAATAAATTAGATTCTGCATTAATGTCCTGGAATAAATTTTCCTATTTTTCACATACTAGAGCCTATTAAGAATGATATTTTATGTTCCTAAAGTGAAGAGGGTGCCGAGATCTTTCAAAAAGTCTTCTCCCGCACAAATATGAGTTTCCAGTCAAAAGATATGGCCATTTGAATATTAGGGTTGCGGGGCACAATATTTAAAGAGTTTTCCCATACAAGGTTCATGTGGCGGCCTCACGCACCTTGAATATTCAGCCCCTTTCCTTCCCTCTTAAAACTATGCTGGATAGACACGTGGTAGCTTCCGCGAGCTCTTTGGGCTCCTTTGTATTTTTACCTAAGTCCCTTTGCTTGGCGGGGCCAAAATTCTGACCCTGGACACGTGGAGGCTTGGCGCTAGTTTGAGAAGTCACCCCAAATTTTACTTTTGAAATGGTGCCATGATGAAACTTGGCACCTTTCGCTGGCCGTCCTAGTTTCCTCATGTTTTGGCTAAGTCCTTTGCTCGGTGGGGTCATATATCTGACCGAGGACACCCGAAGGCCTAGCACTTGTTTGGAAACCTTTCCCCAATTTTACTCTTGAATTAGCATTGTGTTGACACTTGGCTCACTCCGCCAACTTTCCTCTGCTTTCACTATTCAACTTATGACATTCTCCTTTTTTCAGACCTGGGACACGCGGTAGGCCCGCCCTCGTTTGGGAACTTCCTCTAGATTTTCCTTTTGAAATCACACCAATGAGATGCGTGGAGGCTTCCATTGGTTCTCTATACTTAACCAATTTTGGGCTCACTCTCCTTTTGACCTTTGTTGACCATTAGCTACATGGAGGGATGGCGCAAGTTTGAGTCTCTGCTCAGGATCTCGGTTTTGAATGTGTGTCATTCAGAGACTTGGCTTCTTCCACTGATTTGAAGACTTTTCAATGGCCGGTGCAAATTTTGCGGCTCTCAACGTGTGGAGGCCTAACACTTATTCGAGCCTCCCATTTTAGAATCAATTTTTTGAGGTGCGTCGTTTGGAAACATGGAAACATCTATTACCTCCTCCATACTTAGTTGTTTTTGTATCTCGTTCTGAGTCATTTCAGAGCTCGATGACTTCAAGCCTTCGCCGTTTCTTTTCTTTGAGCCACTAGCTTCTTTTAACACTATCTTCCCCTTTGTTGACCCTATTATTCCATTTTAGAGCCCGCTTGTAACCTGTTTGCTGGTTGTCAAGAACGGATTCACTCGATAGAGCCATTTCTTGAATTTCTTTACTGCACAAGGTCGTGGGTGATCCAATTTTTTTGAGAGGAAAAAATTGAGATAACAATTGGCCACTCACAGGGACATCTACCTGCTAGATGAATGGACCAGTGGCCTTGAAGCATCCATTGGGCATGGAGTCACCATTAATAGTTTGGTACTGACCCTTATTTCAAAATGGACCCTCGATTACCTGATTTTCTAACCCCTGCCTGCCCACGCATCTGCACTCTCAATTTTCATGAGAAATCTTGAAACAAGGCTTCTAAGAGTAGAAAATTGTTTTGACCCTAGGTCTTTCATCTGTCCCTAAATGGACTGCCTCAAAAGTGGCTTTAGTTGCTCTGCATTTGTTTCTTTTTAGAAATAACAACTATTACAGACAACTATGGGTATTTCTACGACGAATAATGAAGATCCTGACCTCATGCACCTTCAGAGAAATACAAATAAAACTTATTTATAAAGAAAAAATCATACATGCCTCAAATGAGACATGCAGAGTGTGCATAAGCACTTCTTCTACTAAAAGCAAAGTATACTCCTACTCCTACACTAACCAAAGAGAAGAGGGACTCAAACAAATCCTGCAACTAGCAGGGATAAATAACTTCCCTTTGTCAAGAGGGGCAGCCATGCAAATGATTTAACCCTAAATATAGTTGCCTGTATGATTGAAAAACTGACAATAAGCCTGTCCTCCAACCAAATCGTCAAGGTATCAAAATTAATGGAAAATACCTCCTCAAGATGACTTTCATTAGACTCCAGGAGGTATGGATGGTGACCCTTGGTACTTTGATACTCATCCTCATGCCCTGAAGTAGGCATGAATGGTTCTGACTTCTCTCTTGGCTCCAATGAAGCCAAGTGACTGATTGGGCACGGTATGATCCTTTGGATGTGCCCGTTGTTCTAAAATTTAACTCTAAAAGTGGAGTCTTTTTGTGGACCTTCTTGGATGGATGGTGGGAGAAAGATGATAACATCCTCCTACCTTTTCTCTTCCTTTGTAGCAGGTGTGACTTTTAAAAGATCAAAATATTAGAAATTTGATTCAAGATGCATGTTGCAAACTGCATGCTATGCTTGTACGTTCTCTTCCATGGCAGTAAGTTCTTGTGGTTGAAGACGTTCTTTTAAGTCTGATAGTAAATCAAACTCTTTACTGACATGTTGTAGCAAGGTCTCTCCCTCTTGCATGGTGATCTTAAAGTCTTTTTTATCTTCACCATATGAAGCTTCATCTTCAAGCATGAAGCTAGTGAGTTCAGGAACATCCAAAAAAATAGATTTTTGAAGAGGTTGAAAGGGAGAGGGGTCTGTATTTTCTTGTGCAACCAGCTCATGATTTAATGCCTCTGAATCTATCTTGGTCACCTCCATATGCTCCTCTTTAACTAGACTTGGAGCTGGCTGTTCTCCTTCCTTCTTTTGTGAATAACATGGAAGACTCATACCTTCAAACCTTGTGTTGGGAATTCGGGACTGTGGAATAGTGCTATGACTAAATAACAAACAAAATTATGCACATAGGATCTAAAAAATTCCCCAGAATCTACAGTGGTGGAAGTATAAACTAGAATAATCCAAATTAAAAAAAGGTACACACATATAACACAACATGTACCATGGTTCACCTAATGTGGGCTACGTCTACCAAAGATAGAGATCTCATATATATAATACAACAAGAGTACAAACCAACTCTTCAATACAAGAGTATAATTCATATCTCCAATAGTATCTCTTCTCCTCCAGATCTCTAAACACATCTCCATGAGTGCACTACAACTGTGCCTCCAAACATCACTAGCAGATCCCACATAACCAGGAACTATTGCATCTCTAAACTACTAACAAGTTCTCTATGGATCTGTAACAAGACCTCTCTCATGGGTCTACCAATGTACAACCATAACTACACACCAAGAAGTAAGTTTGTCTCTCCATCACTGCATGCATAACCTATGCAAACATGAAGACAACCTCCTCTACAATATCTAGATCTACATGGATCAACAATACAATATGATCTCATGGATCTACAACACAAGACTAGATCTATATAGATCTATAATACAAGATCGCACGAACATGTGGATTTACAAGAATAAACTCTACGTGCTTTGCATACTATGTAAGCCATTACAATAAGAAAATAATTATACAAATAAAATATAGTAGAAGACGTTACCTTTTTCTCCCCATTCAGATGTACCTACTATTTACTTCTGTCCAGCTCCTTTCCAAAGAGACTTTGTCTTCATGTAACTTTTTCTTTCTTTCTCTTCTTTCTCTTCTTCTTCTTCATCTTCATCCTCTCAATTTAGGAGAATCAAGGATATAATTCAATCCTTCTCTTAATTCTACTTCTTAACCCTAGCTTTCATGCCTATATAGGCATATATAAACTTAGGAAACTTAGCTGTGCAATTACATCCTTTAAATCGGCTTTAATGGTAAAAATAGATATAATTCCTGAGAGTTAAATAAAACACTCTCGCATAGGTAACCGACGTCAGTTAGCCCTAACCAATGGCGGTTCATCTACTGACTGATGGTTGTTCTTATGTTGACCGATGGCGGTTCTTATGCAGATCGATGGTGGTTCTTATGTTGACCGATGGTGGTTCTTATGCTGACCGAAGATGGTTACACCCTGACCGATGCTAGTTACTGTCAGAACAAGTAACATGTAAAACATGCTATCTTTGAAGCAATTTAGCTCCATAACCTAACAATCTCCACTTAGAGATAAATTGTTGAACCTTTGTACCTGTATCTGTACATCACTATCCTCTACACACCGTGAAGACCATATTTTCTTTCCTTCAACAATTCTCTTGAAAATAAAACCACCAAGATCAAACCATCTTCTCAAACCAAGAAGATAAAACCATGACTTACCAAACCTACACGAAGCTACAAATGATCCATGACACCAAGCCTCATCTCCCACTGAATCATAACACCATACCAATTGTTGGTATATGGAAAATAAATCCAACCAACCTCTCATGTAATAAGCCATCATGACTAACACACCTGTAAGAGATTCCACTCAAACTAAAGTACTGAGATTCAACTACAACCATAACCATACCTATAAAACCAAGCATGTTCTCCATCCATCTATCCATGTCTCCATGCAACCACCAATGCAACTGACCAATACAAGTCAAACTAGAATATGTGAAAGAAAAACAAGATCCTGGGTAAAGACAAACCCAAATAAGTTCTACCCTGCAATAGTGGGGGATCAATCCACAAAACCTGCATAACTCAAAGAATTAAAACACTGCAATATGAAAATCCAACCCTGCATAAACAACTAGTATGTCCAAGACAATCATCTGTAGATAACATCCCCCATGGGGAGTAACATAGTAATCAAGAGGAAATACAAACATCCCCTAGCCATGCTCAAAGGCATCCATGTGTAAAACAAACATCTGCATCATCATAGCCTCACAAAATTTTAATCTATCCACATGTGCAAAACTCACCATGTACATCCAACCATATCTCCAAAGCTCTCCAGAAGATCCAAGTCTACCACCAACTAACTCCAAAAGCCAAAATATGAATCCTGTACTCATCAATGTCAATAAATAAACATCCATGCTAAACCATGCCACTAATACCAAGTGCAAATACTAGCCAACATGTCATCAACATACTCTACACAAATCAACCAAGATGAAAGAAAAAACAAGGGCACTATCTAAAAATGGTAAATAAACACTATTGTCAAACCTATGATCAAACTGACTATGGTTTCCTAATTGACCCTGGTCACTACCTTACTAACCACAGTTACCAAATGACCAAACCATGGTTATCCCTAACTGAAACCGGGGTCTCTGTAAACTAGAAGATTTTCTCCTTTTTCACCCTTCAAATTCTGAAAAATTTCTCTATCATCTAAAACTACCAGAATCAACCATTAATTTCCTTCCCTAAGGTATATCTAGGCACCAAAAAAATAAAACAAGAAGTGACATCACCATACGATAAAATCAAAATACCTACAAAGCCGTGATTGCCCTCCAAAACCAACTTGTGCCTCCTACTCCTGAACAGTAGCAATATTCTCTCACTGTGTATGTGTATTATGTATCCAATCCTGCAATGCCAAAAAACCATGGCTTGCTCCCACTGAAAATTAAATCCCCTACACTGCCTCTAACACCAAGCTCAAAAGCTAATATGTCAGTGAGAAATAAAACTAGATGAAAGAACTATAAAATTGATTCCCTTTTCTTCTTTGAGAATACTTATACATCAAAAAAGTTTGGACTTTCTTATGAAGTAGGCGAATCATCTTCTTTCCATCCATATATACTCAACATATCTTGTTACTTTCAACTATGTCTAACCATGAATTTTCATTGAGGATCTCATCCTTAGACTAGAAAACCCTTTTCCTTAAGATTCCATACAACGGTGAAATAAAAGTCAAACAACACCGAAAAACCATGGTGTAAATATGTGCACACTATCCAAAGGTAATATCAGTTTCTCCAAATGAAAAAAAATAAAACATGAATCATATAGAGATACCTGACTTAAAGTTTCAAAGGAACTAACCGAGCCAACTCCATCCTCTTTTTGATCCAAACCATGAAGTGATCCACACCATCTCTTCCATGTACACTTTGTGCAAGAAATTAGATCCTCCAAACTAGGATAGAAAACCATATTCCCTCTCTTGCTGCAAAAAAACATTGTACAAATTAGTCAACACAGATATCGACCACGGTCATCTCCTAACCGACCATGGTTAGCTGATCGATACCGGTTTCTTCTGTGACCAAACCTCAGTTCTCAGAACGATGTCGATGCTGCTGGAACAAACCCAACACCACACAATTTGGAATAGAACACCACACTAGGTGCCTACTTCGACCAAATCCGATAGTTAAGATGAGCCAGTCATTTCAATAAGCATCCAAATCCCGTACAAAAAACAATACAACAAATCCATGCAATAAATTACATCAAGATAAAATACATCACCTTACCAGCACCAAGATACTCAACCAAATTTTAAAATGAACTGAAGTACATGCTTCTCTAATGGAATATCCATCTTTGTTCTATGCTAATACCTCTCTACTGAATTTCGTGCATCTAAACTGCACCAAGGATGCATACCTGCTCCTTTTCTTTGTCTAGATGTGCAATCCAAAACCATGCATGTGCAACCAAAACATACAAGCAATGCAATATCAAGATAAAACCATACCTATGTAACCTAAATCTACAATCTGACCAACATTCTTGTGCCTCCAAGAACCAGGTACACCTTAGTAAACAAGACACATTCCATGCATCTTCTTAATTCTTCAGATTTATGATTTTCTATTAAAAAACTAGGCTGCCTAGTAACTGACCATGGTCACCCTATAAACCGACCATGGTCACCATGTCGATGTCAGTTTCCACTTAAATGACATTGGTCACTGTAATTTAGAGGAACCTTACTCTTCCAGCTCCCACTTGAGATTGAATTTTTTCCTATGACCTTCTCATCAAACAAAACAAACCCTGCTCTCATCCATGTCAGTAATAACCAATAACAAAACCATGAAGCAAACCCTTTCTCTAAAGTAACCCATTTATGAAAAAACTAAAACCCTGTTATGATACCAGCTGATGGTATCAGATAAGATAAAAAACTAGGCTCTGATACCAGTTGTTGGGGATGGGCCTATGCGGAAACATTTGCAAACTATAGAATATCAAATCCAAAACATGAAAATACAGATCTAACAATCCCCACAAAATCTATAACAGTGGAAGTATAAACAAAAATAATCCAAATCACACAAAAGTACACACACATAACACAACATGCACTTTGGTTAACCCAATGTGGGCTACATCTACCAAATATAGAGATCTCATAAATATAATATAATAAGAGATTACAAACCAAATCTTCTACACAAGAGTACATGTATCTCTACAAGAGTATCTCTTCCTCCCATATCTCTAACCATATATTCTTGAGTACACTAAACAGTGCCTCCATACCACCACATGTGTCTCCTCTAGATCTCTAACAAGATCTACTTGAGTGCACTATAACTGTGCCTCTGAAACAACACCAAATCTCACATACCTGAAGCTACCCTACATTTGCCAATGTGCAACCAAGTTCTCAATGTACTGTGAATCTGCAAAACAAGACCTCTAGAAGGGTCTACCAATGTGCAACTGTAACCATGCACCAAGAAATAAGTCTCTCCATCATCATTGCATCAACCTGTGCAAACATGAAGAAAACTTCCTCTACAATACTAGATTCCTATGGATAAAAAATACATCATGATCTCATGGATATGTAATATAATATCTCACAATATGTGGATCTACCAAGAATGAGAAATAACAAGATCTCACAAGAACCTATAAATTTAATAAGAAGAAACACTAACTGGTTTTGTTATACTATACAAGACAGTACACGAGACTAAATAATACAAAAGGAGAAATACATTAGAATATAATACCATCTTATCACCAACAATGTACCTGAAATTTCCTTCTGTTCAGCTTCTCTCTATGAAATCTCCTGTCTTCATGCAATCTAATTTTTTCTTTTTCTTCTTCTTCTTCATCATTTCAACCAAGGATATCTCAATTTTTCTCTTTCCTTATTCCTTATGTTCTAACCCTAGTTTTCTATCTTATATAAGATTAGACAAACTTAGGGAACCTTAGTTATGCATTTACAACCTTTAAATCAACTTTAAAAAAAAATCTAGATTAAACTCCCATGAGTTAAATATAAACTTTCACGCACAGGTAATCAATTCCGGTTACCCTGACTGATCGCGGTTCATCTACCGACCGATGGTGATTAATCTGCTGATTGACAACGGTTAATATGCTAACTGATGGCAGTTAATATGCTGACTAATGCCGGTTACTGTGTAAACCAACCACATGTAATGCCATGCTTATTGTGAAGTAATCTAGCTCCACAACCTAAACAACAAGTAATTTGTGTCCATGATCCCTTTTGCATTTTCCATTGATTCCATGAGAGAAATTTTCTCAAATTTGGAACATGATTTCAATTTACACATACCTTTCATTAAAATTCATTCATGCTTGGTTTCATTTAGTATTTATCTCATATTGATAAAATTTAGGTTTCAGCTGTAAACCTCATTAAAATCCCTTTGAAACGTTCAAAAAAATGAAATCTTGCCAAAAAAATGAAAGTCTTGCCTTGTCAAGTGTCGGTTATCTTATCGTCAATACTTCCATGATAATTTTTCAAAACATGAAGTTCAAATATGATGGTTATGAGAAAATATCCATCTTGGTCACTTATTATTCAAACATAGGAGATATCAATGTTGATCATATGGATTTTGATGACCTATAGAGGTGGGTGGAGGAAGTAGAAGTGTACTTACAGAAAAAATATTCAACAATGGTTTTTATTAAGTTATGGGTTTCCCATTATCCCTCTAAGATACTGATCTCATTCATACCTATTCTCTTAATTATGAACTTGTAATTCAAAAAATAACCATATATGATGGATAAATTATGGCCATCTTAACTCCTGAAGGAATTTATAAATGCCTTGGCACCCCCACGCTCAAGAAATGTAGTCATTTTGAGTAAAGAGAATGCACAGATAAAATTTGAAAGGAAATAATCTTATTTGCAAGGTTTGAAAATTGGCCATTAGATGAAATATTCTTGAAAGCATTTATTATTCATAAAACCTTCCCAAAACCTTCCCTCACACAGACTTTTTGGAAAATATATCAGACTACATAGTCATATTGAATCTCTTGATGGGAGAAGGCCTCTACTAAATATTTCCTTTCATGGATGGCTCAGTTCATTTTGATTGTGATGAAGTTGAACCCAAAGGATGGATTGGGGTTAGATTAAAAGTGATAATTTACATTCACAATTGATAAATATAGAGATGACCAAGAAGCCTCACCATGAATTATTACCTGATGTACGACCTCGCATCCCTAAAAATTTGGTCAGAATTGTAAATTGAGAAAAATATCCATGCTGGAGCACCAATATACCATGTTCATGTCCTCAACTTACTCTTCATGAGGATAAGAAATATTTGAATAAGGTAAATGATGCCTTCTTTATGTTAGTGATTAAGATATTGGAACGGGAATGTGAATGAGAGGTTGTCAAGCCAATCCCATGAACTAGTTATGAAATAGGAGAGTTATTTCATTCCAGTTTCCAGTTTAAAACATTCTCCTACATTCAAATTGATGGATTTAGTAATTATCCTTTATGGCTTCCATGGTACCTAGGTGATAAGATTGTACTCATCAAACTGTTCTAAAAAACTATCTCTAGTTCACCTTAGATGTAAGGAAAATAAAAATCGAATGAGTGATATTATTGGGTCCACTTGGGAATATAATCATGTAAGGTCTATGACAGAAGCTAAAAACATTGAAGCTTCCATGATATCATTCAACTTGTGGGATTACAATGCAAGGTAGATATTTGATAGTAATCAAAACCTGGGAGTAGAAGGTAAAAGGATTGCTATCTATCATCATCCCAAAATTGAGAATTATTGGCAAGATTACACAAATGAAGTTAAAGTGTAGAAAATAGATTTCATGAGAATTAAAATTCAATAGATGAGGGAATAACTCCTAGAATGGGGAGCTGAAGGTCTAATTGATGATTTCAATAACATGTATGAACATGGATTTATAGAATCAATCTGGCACACTCATTAAATTTCCACCATTATACTAGTTAGTGGAAGAGACTATAGACATTTTAACTTGAATGAACATTTTCCTACAAAGATCAAAGACGTGGTTTCTTAAGACATTGGTTGAGTTCATTGTTTCTAAAAAAATTCACCAAGCAAATTCATCCTCTAAAAGGAAACCTAAAAGGTCTATGAAAAAGGTTTACATTTGAGAATCCAAGTATCCTAAGGGATGAGGGTACTTATACTAAAGCATTAGTTCCTCGACAAATTTCACCTCCACTTTATCTTGCACGAGTCTCCTCGTATAAAAGTTTCCAATCGAAAGGGTTGATAGACCCAGGAATCCTAATCCCAGAGATTTCATTGTGTCACTAGCCAAAAGTTACCAAGAGTCATATGAGAAACTAGTTCCTTCCCAGATTCATTCCCCTGTAATCTCCTTAAAATATCACTCAAGTGATCATCTGTGAACCATCCCCAGTATCGAATCAATCTATGGTTCTTCATATGTCCACAAAAATTCCTACCCCTCTTACTCCACCTACTTCTTTTAGACCTACCATCACTTAGGTTAAAAACCTCACAAGTAACTGAAAATGGACCTTGCCAAGAGTATAAACCCCCACGGTCCATCTTTATCATGATATTTTTCACCGTACTTATATTCCTAGGAAGGTCAAAACCACTTCCCAATTGATGATAGATGCTTCTAGGCCCCAATTCATTGATATTACCCATCCTAGAGCTTATAAGGATGGAGATTAGATGAAAATGGGTATGAATATGAAATGAATACAATTCCTATTGGAGAACCATGCTATGATAAGACATTCATAACTTTGAATAGACTGCTGCCAAACTAGGTTTCTTAGAAAAGAAATGAAATAGAGACTCAGGAGAAATTGGAGGAACATGTGTGGCACAGCTCTGAAAACATATGTATATATCTTCTTGGATGTTGAGGCTCCCTCTCTCATTCCTTTTGATTCGATTACTCCTATGAGTAAGTTTGATCCACATACAGTTGAAGAGTCCCAACGCTTTAACAAGATGAGAAAAAATTACTAAAGCACAGATTGATTTTTTCATGTAGAAAGGATGTAATATTCTCCTCGAGCTAATAAATATACAAAAATAAATTGTCATGTCAATTATAAAAGTGCATATTATCTTCAACATATTCAAAGGTAAAATTGATCATTGGAAAGGAATCCTACTGAATATTTAAGATATGAGTCTCATAGAGTCTGGTTTTTTGATGAGTAAGGATTTTTTAATAAACCAATAAAATAATTATTCATGGACATGGCTTGGTATGATTGAGTGGTGGATGTGATCACTTCATGAAGCCTTGAAATATTTCCCTACTTGTGCATCAGCTAAGACCATATATCAAATAATATATCAATGATGACATAGAGAATATAATGTGTCCATAATTAAATTCAACTCAGATGATATTAGAAAAACTTTGGGAGAACTTGTAGAATATCACCAAAGGAGAGTTGTATGATCCAAAAAAATATGATATTAAACTCACAGACATTATTTCCTAAGTTTAAAGCACCATTTCCGTTATGAAAAAAATTGTAAAATGGTTAGATCAATGCAACATGATGCAAGCAAAATTTGATCATTGGTTGGACATTCTAATGAACACCAAGATCTATCATAAGAGAGAACTCCTTAATATAGTGTCTATATTGAATTCAAAAATCAAATGTCAGAAAGACCTCTTTTTTTTATCTCATGCAAGGATCCTCCTCCTCCAAATTCCCATCAATAACATGACTTCTTCTTCTCTCTTCCTTACTTCTACCTCCTTTCTATTTCTTCATAAGGAAATCACACTTTTGTAAAGTGACCCAAATCACTTAAGTGATTTCTATTTTTTTCATTGGGAGATGCAATTTGTCCTAGTTTAATATTATTCACTTAAGTGACCTCATATTCCTCCATTGAAAACTTTCTATTCTTAAAATAAGGAAAAAGTAACTTATTTTGATTGGGAATATGAAGAGTCATATTTAAATTCAAAAATTCATGTAGAAATGCCATATATTGGGATGGATTATCCATTCCAAGGGATCATATTTTTCTCTCTAAATCAAGTAGTGTTCTTCTACTTCTTGAACAAATATTTTCTTCCATTCTCTCTTTATATGTAGTCAAACATGAAGCACTTTGTAAGGAAAAATAAGACTTTGTGCCTATTTGAATTAAATGAAAATTAGTGGTTGAAAATTTGTTTCAATATATGCTATTGTTTCATTTTGTGCTTATCACACTAATTTCTTGGTTATACACCCTTTTGACATATTGGTTATCTTGCTCACATGCTAATGGATGCTTCACATGTAAAATATATTTTACAGGATTACTTTTTTCCACGGCTATCTATTTGTTTTTCTGTTATTGTTTGTGTCTTATTTTCTATTGTATGTGGAGCCTTTCCCCTTTATTTAGTGGACACACTTGTTTGTTTGTATGGGGCAACTACGGCCTTTAGTGTCTTGCAAAATCATGAGTGATGTCCCATGTTTTCAACCCACTTTGGCAGTCTATGATTGGCTTCTTGCATGTTTACTTGATTTATAGCTTACACTTGTTTTCTACATGCATGCTTATTCATACTAACACTTGTTTTTGGCTAGCCACTTGTTTTCGCGTGCCTTGGTTTCTACCAAACACACTCCCTTCCCCATGTAGGGTAGAGTTTACAAGGTTGGGTGTCTTTTGGGGAAACATCCTCCTATCCACGATGTCATATGAATTCCCAAAGGGGCGACATCATTTGGGGTTTTACACACTGCACATCACTCTCTATTGTTACAGTTCAGTTCAGCGAGTGGGTTCAGACTAGTCTATGAACACTGTACACAATGGATTTTACAGGACATGGTTGTCCTTAGCATTCTAGGGAGTAGTTATAGGTTGGAGGATATAACGGAATTCCTCCCTACACTACTTCGACCAATGACATTGAATCACCCACAAAACCCAGGAAGTATAGATATCTATCCACACATTCTTAGAGAAGCAGTTAAAGGTTGGAGAATAATGCAAATTTATCCCTACACTTCTTCAGCCAAAGTGGCGTGAGATCACCAAAAAAACTTACAGTACAAGATATCCTTCTATACTCGCTCTCTCTCATCACAGATCAAGTGCACATGTTCTTTTTACATTTTAATTTCCATTACATGATTTTTACTATATACATGTGTTTTTACATGCATTTTTCACACTCACACTCACACACACATAGATATATACATACATGCATATTTGACTACTTGATCATCTTCTCCTTTCCAGGTTTGTTTGTATGTGAAACAAGTAGTCAACAATAATGACAACTACAATAACGACATCAACAACAACAACATGCTACAGTACACACCTCATACTAAAATATAGGTACATTACACACATCAGCAACTACACACACATTTTAACCCTAGGTTCACTCTCATTACTTTTACACTTTTGCATCTTTAGACTCCATGCTCCATTGTTTACTCATTCCACGCTTTTTATAGTTCTTCGGCACGTTTTCTACATCAATCAACATGGACATTAGGTACACATATCTATCTACTTTATGCTATCAAGTGTTACACTCAACAACATAAAGTGGGGGAAAATGTAGACACAAAATCATGCACTTTGGGTATTATTTAGTCTCGGTCTCATACTATTATTCATATAGTTTTTGAGTGAAAAAAGTACTATTTAACCCATGTCCTTTGGCCTTTTTATTTTTCTTTCCGTCGTCACTTTCGACCTTCAACACATACTTGCCTAGTATTTGTTTTCATTCTCCATCATTCTTGTTAGAATGTGTTGTATATTTTGTATATTGTATGCCCATGAGTACCGTACACCTCTTCCACAAGCACTAACATGGGCCATTTTTATCTATTTTCGAAATCCCTATTTTTCAGGAGTATAATATGCTATTTTTATCTATATGCATATATGGGTGGTGTCATAATCCATGAATTATGGGAACCATTATGGGTGTTTATTAGCCCATGGTTTTGGTGCCCATTGTATTGTAAAACCGTTTTGATGGTTTCATACTGTTTTGCTTACAAATAGATGGAGATGGAGTAGGGAAATGCAAAACTTGAAAGTACGTTATTATATTATAAATAGTTAAGTTAATGAAATAAGAGAGAGAAGCTACTGCGCTGTGTTTTTCCCTGAAAGGGTTTCCTATGATAAATCTTGTGTTTTGTCATTTATTTTCTTTGATTATCTTGAATATCCTATTCAACATATCTTCTTGTTTATTAGTTTATCAAATTAATTCTCTTCAATTATACCCTTGACTCGGGCCACCAGACGCTTTGGTTCCATTCGGGTGCACTGAGCCTTTTTCCACTTTACACACATCTCTTGGGCACTTTCTAGGTGTTTAAGCTTTCCATATTTTTAGTGGTCAGAATTTTTGGGGTTAATTAGGAAATTAGATGAAGAGAACCATATAAATATAAAGTTATGAGACCATAATGAGGGACCAAGCGCTAGGCACTACTATCATCCACCTAAGGTTGCATCCATCTAAGACATCTACAGCTCATTTGCATCCATCTAGCTCCATCATAAGGGACAAGGCTAGTTCATCTGCATCACACATCATAGGAGGGAAGTTTATTCTATTCTATCTACTATTTATTACATTTCTACATCTAGTTATTGCTCGCTACTTCACAAAGTGCGACTAGCACAAGAGCACCTAGGGCACGATTCACACACACACACACACACACACACACACACACACACTCAGAACTACATTTAGATCTAAAATGTAGTGCAACACTCAGTTAGTCTCTTCTTTATCACTGGTTGTGAACGACATCCGATGTAGTGTAGTGAAATACACTCGACAAGAAGCAAAGACTTCTAATCACATAGCGACCCTGTAAGTTTGGTTTTTGGACCTCCTGCATAAACCAGGGAACCCAAAACTCAGACTAGGGTACCTCATGTGCCATCATCCCTCTTCAGGCACCTTAGTCTAGCTAGATAGCTCAGATTTGCACCTTGTTGGACCTTGTCACATTCGTTTCCTTCTCTTGTTTACTCAGTCATCCCTGCGCAATAGTCTAGCAAGCTCGTTGAATCAGCTAAGCTTCTTCTAACTCTCGTTGCACACTAGGGTTTTACATTTCTACTTTATTATTTGCTTAAGTCACTTCCTTTATTTAGTTAGTTGTTATTTACTGTTGTGTATTTTATATTAAACTAAACTTAGATCCCCCATATTTCCATTCTAGTTTAATCAGATTTTCTGACAAGGAGAAGAGTTAGTGTAAGTGTGGTGTCTGAGAGTGGGTGAAAGATTGAGCTTGCATCAATGAATAGAAAATGGTACCAAAGGAGGAAGTTTTGTGATGTTGGCTGATCTAGCTGCCACATAGAATATAAGTGAAAGAGTTTTATGACATGGATACTTAATTTATTATTGTAAAATATTCATACTTCTTTTCATCGTTAAGGGCTGGTTCAATATTTACCCTTCCCAATAAAATTTGAACCAGCCCTTCAAATTTTATCCCTGAATGTGATGGTTCAGTTGACAGATATAGGTGTGGGATTCCATGGGTGAAGGGATATATGACATCAGCAAAGTGCAATATGAAAAATTACTTCTGGTCTTCCCAAGTGCGTAAGCCGTAATGAATTACAAGTGGCGGCTACTGAATGGTCCAGTCACCAATGACTTTGTTCAAGACTGAAGTTTCGATGCCATTACATATGATTTACGTAACCCCATCTAAAAATATGACGTCCAATGGAAAAAATGCAGTGATGCAAAACTATTCCCTATGGTACAATAATTCATATAAACAGTCACACCACGGTACAATAATGCAAAACTACAAAACTATTCCCCATGGTACAATAATTCATATAAACGATCAGGACAAGAAGATTTGCGGAATGGATATGGTCTCTGTATATGAGCAAAACCTGAAATTCAATGGTGTGACATGTGAAGGGAAAAATTAAATTGAATAAAACTCACGTAGGACAAGGTTGCATGGACGTATTAGTTAAGGTGCTACAACTAGCTTACCACACGGATTTCTCCCAACCCGGAAATAGGTGACTTATAACATGTACTTTGATTTGTTTGAGGTGTACATGTAAGATATTATGCTAACTTTCTCTAGTGGATTTCGTTGGAGATTATTCATTTATAATGCAATTTTTCCATGTAGATTATGTAATCCAAAATGAATTTTACTTGAAATTAATATTATGCCGAAGGGGTATACGCAACTAGAAACTTGGTTGGCCTCTGACACCCGTACCTGTATACAGTGATCTTGGTCTTCTAGCTCACTGGCCATATCAACATCCTTCTGATTGGAGTCCTCCACGTGTGTGTTTGCTTTTGCAAACGAGGCTTCCCTCGTATGACACATGACAATCATCTAATGAGGGATGTTTAGTGCTGCATGTTGTTTGACATCATCTGGGTCTTCCAATGAAAAAACCTAAAATTTAACCCTGAACTAAAATTTATGCCTTCTTCATGTTGTGCATGAATTGTGTATTGCAAGGCGAGAAAGTTTTTTGTTTGTGTTACAGGGTCTTCAGGATTTTACAAGTGCATGACTTGTAAAAATGGGGGTAGATAGTTGATATCATAGCCTATAGAAATGGGGGAAAATACTTGTTATCGTGACTTGTAAAAATAGGGGAAAATACTTGTTGTCGTGGCCTTTAGTTTCTAGGTTTGCATATGCATGTGGGGAATATTTTTCTTCCTTATTAAAACCTCTATGTTTCTTTTGCCTCTAATACAGGATCGATGATATTGATATACTTACATTAAAACATGCAGTCTTTTATTTTGCACATGCAGGCAGATGTATCAATGGTGATTTGTAAATTTACATTATGATATCCCAATATGTGTGGGTGATCAAACCATTGGCATTTCCAAATTACTAAGAGTGGTTGAAATGTCTACTCTATGATCAGAACCCTGAGAAAACCATTAATACCAAAATATGTGTAATTGAATGCATTGTGAATGTCGTATTGATATTTCAAAGAAATTAGTTTCTGGTTGTTTTTTCACTATAATTTTCCATTTTGGGTTGTTATCGTGTTGGTAAATGTGGACCTTCCTTGCATGAACAACACCATTGTAGTAATAGTGTTTGAATTGGAAAAATGGCTACATGACATGTAAACTACCAGTACACATTTTTCGATGCTTTGAAACATATGAGATATATATAGTAACTCATTTAGTGATCGAAGCCAACGGTCTACAAAAAATTAAAAAACTAGAAATGGCTTGCAAAACCGGGTTTATATTTAGGTGTTATTTTTTATTTACATATGAGTTGATCCATTTATTTCCCAATTCGGTGTCATTCATAAGTAATACATGTGTGAAAAGTGTTGTGTCTTTCATTAGCTCTAACAATATGGGGTATATTAAGTAGCTCAACACTCTCACCATGATCTCCATTTCCTTCATCCTCATTTTCAAATCCATGTGAAAAATAAATTACGTGGTATTTGTAAAACTTGAAATAAGAGGCTTTGTATTTATGGTTGGGCCACATCTGTATTAAAATCATGTAACAATTGGTGGGTAATTGGTGCTCCACATGATGCAACAAGAAATGCCACATTCAAAATTTTAAGGTTTGTAACAAATTAAAGGTCCAACACCATTGCGATCAACATGCAAGCCTAATGTATTCTACTTCTACATGTGGTTTTTTGTTCTTTACCTCTCTACAAACAATTCTTTTAATGATTTTGGCATCGTCATTTGCTTTTTCCACATTTTTGACGTCGTTTCTTTATTTGCTTAGTATTTTTTACCCTTGAATTTAAATTCCCTCGTCATTTTAGATTCTTAATTCCCTTGTCAAATCTAGCCTTTGCATTATTGTTCCTCATATATTTTGGTCCTAAAATCCCCCTTTCTCTTTCACTAGAAGTATATAAGATTGTGGGCATCCTACCTTAGCTTAGAAAACATGTTTTCTTTTGATTGTTGTATGTCGTATATTTATGCCAAACGTGTTTCCTATTTTGGACTAAAGGTGGTTGATTCTAACACCATCTAGTCCAATCGTATGAACAACATAATTTTATTTCTTGTGTCATTGTTTGTTACATGGTTTATCTACCTTTTATTGTTGTTGTTGTAGGTTTCAATGCCTCCATTCTTTTTTGGGTCTATTGGGTTGCTTCATATCCAACATGCTTGATGCCCATCAAAGGCTTCAATCACTAGGAT